>CM072711.1:5771590-6328529 GCA_036884735.1 Huso huso | reverse complement strand
TGCGGGGTTAATGTATTGTTATGAAATTAAAAAAAAAAGATGCCATATCAGTAAAGTTTGAGGCATTTTTTTTTTTGATTCTGTTGAGCTAATACGGCAGTTGTAAAAAAAAAAAAAAAAAAAAATGTCTGCATGTCCACGAGGTTATAAGTAAACAAACAGCATTACGTAAGCCGAGAAGCTGAAGCTCAATTATACTAAATGTCTGCTTTTTGGGATTTCTATGAATAACTATGCAATCTACAGTTATAACACTATTTTATAGAGCAAGCGATTGTGAAGCGTTCTGTCTATACATTTGCATACCAAAAATAAATATTTCAATGAAATATACGGCCCCAAAGTTCCCCATGCGTTCTTTGGGTTAGATTTTTACGACGGCTTTGTTGCAACAGATTCAGGATTTGTGACTTTGTTTGACCACAGTTCAGTCGTAAAAATAACGATTTTTAACTCTATTCATGTGACTTGTAAAGCCTCATGTATTATGTATTTTTTTTTTGTTTGTTTTTGTCTTCGGTTTTAAAAGCATAGTGCTGGTTATTTTTATTTTTTCACGTGATGCAGCTGCAAACAGTAGTTTACAGTATGTGTCTTTACATACTGTGTGTACGTGGTGAATTAATATCATCCTGTCCACTGTAATTGTTACATGAGTTAGTAAAACTGTTCTTTAAAAAGACCAGCAAAAATGGCCATTAAGAAAGAATTTTTCAGTTTGTTGACTGTACCCATGTTAACAGCTGTCCCCAGTGGTGGAATGTGTCATTTCAAGGTGAAATGTGTAAAAATGGCATGCCCCATATTGATTGGTCATGACGGTCATGTTTGTTGATGTAGAAACTTTTCCTGACTAAGTTTTTTAGAGGACAGCACAAAGATAATGTATACCCAAGATTCACACGATAATCAGCCAAAGGCTCATGCGAGTTGTTGTTTAAGTGTTTTATAAATCCAACATAGCTGCCACACCATGTGACCGATCCCATTTTTCCTTAAGTAGAATCAACCGTGGACATGAGCGCACTATGTACAAAATTTTCACAGCTGTACTATTTACCGCTCATGAGAAGACGACTTTGAATATTGTCCAAACGTTTCATTAAATCCAAGATGATCGCCACACACTGTGACCAAAGGCCGCCATATTGACCACACACAACATCACATAGTCCCAACATTTCAAATTTTGTGCTTTGGCAGCTGATATAGTTATACGCATTTTATAGCCAGTTACGATGTTGATGATGTCATGCAGCGACGCCATGATTTTCACAGTAGCAACTTTCCTTGAATGTTGCACGATGACCATACTGAGATGTTTTATTCCAATTTTTGTTTCAATCAGATAAGCGGTTTCAGAGAAGATGTTTGAATTTTGATGATTTTATATATTTTTATGGTAATTTTATGTCATTAATCAGTCGTAAAACCACAGAACCAATCAGCCCATATTAACAACAGTTAATCATGGACTATCCTCAACATGTATAGCAATTTTCAGAACCTGCAGTAAGCGGTTTCGATACATGTATGTTTTAACAAATTCTGAAAATCCAGTATGGCTGCTGAACCATGTGACTTGCGCAAATTTGCTGAATATCACCGACTATCATCCAGGGGCATCTACCAGCAAAAAATTTAATTTCAAGTTTTTTGAGCATGTTTTGGCAGAAAAAAAAAAAAAATAATAATAATAATAATAAACAACAACAACTAGAGTTGCTAGTAAGTATAAAGGTTCCAAGCACTTACTGTAAGTATCGAAATTAAGCTTACTTGTTATTCAAGATGAAACGTTACCATCACAACTGTGTTAATTGTGTCCTCTTGTCAAATTTTGTGCATGGTGCAGCAATAAATTTGCTGAATATCACCGACTATCATCCATAGGCATCTACCAGTGTACCGAATTTCAAGTTTTTGAGCATGTTTTGAAGAAAAAAAAAAAATTATAATCCTAATAAAAACAATAGGCTTTCCCAGCCTATGGCTTTGAATAATAATAATAATAATAACCAGACTTGCTAGCAACTATAAAAGGCTTCCAAGCAGTTATCGAAATTTAAGCGCATTGGTTGGCTATAGATTAAACGCTATCATCACAACTGAGCGACAGCGCAGAGTTTACAGCGCGTGGAAGTACGAGGACAAGTACAACTAGCTAGAAGCAGCTGAAAGCAGGTTGACACGCCGCAGAAGCTGAACTAAACTTAAAAGATGGTCTTCGCCAGTAATCCAGACAACTGCATGATGGGAAACTGGAGAAAACCCAACAGAACTCAACCAAGTTTGTGTAAAGTGCTCACCCATCCAGGACTTGCTTCAGCGATTGCTCGCTAGAAATGAGCTGGAGGAAATGAGACAGCAGGAGTTGAGGAGCTGACACACCCACAATTCATGGAAGTCTGCACCCTAGCAGACTGAAAGCCACCAGGAGATGGAAGAGAGTCGAAACAGCTGGGTTCAGATAGGCAGAAGCAGGGAAAAAAAAGAAACTTGTCAAACACAACCACCAGAAATCCAGACATCCAACACATTTGAGCCACTTCAACATTTAGATGACCAAACCAACATCAAGAGAATGAAAGAAACAACATCCAGGACCCTATAAACAGTGCTGGCCAGGCAGCAAAAGAAGGAAGGTCATGATCGTTAGGGACTCCATATTGAGAAACACACAGCAAGTCTAGTTCGCAGTTTACCCCCATAAATAGTAAGGTTTCCAGGAGCCCTCAGTCAAGCACATCACTTGAGAATGTGGACAGGCTCCTAGAATCAACAGGAGATGACCCGTAGTCGCCCACATCGGTACAAACAACATTGGAAGAGACAGGCCAAGATCCCTGCAAACAAATTCAGAGAACTAGAAGGAAATTAAAAGACAAGACCAAAACTACTTTTCCTGGGATACTGCCGCCGGCGCTTTGCAAAGGACCATATGGACAACTGGAAATACAAAAATCAAAATGCATGGCTGAAATTGTAGCACACAGGAAGGCTTCACCTTCTTGAACATTGGAGCACATTCTACAACAAGGACTATCTATACAGGTGGACGGATCACTTAAACAGAAAGGGAACCAATCAACTCGGAGAAAGGATCCTCAGGAGGTCCAGAAGCTTTTTAAACTAGAAAGGAAGGGGAGAAAACAAAAACAGAAGGAGACCACATCAAACAAGGGCAACAACTCAGGTAAGACCACTAAAATGTATTTATCTTTAATGCTAGAAGCCTCAGAAACAAAATGTTAGAACTTGAAGTTACTGCACTAACAAGTAACTAATATGTGATAGGGTGTTACAGAAACTTGGTTGTCTGAGAGTGATAGACGAATATAATATTATTGGGTACACACTGTATAGGAAAGACAGGCAGGACAGAAGAGGGCGGAGGGCTAGCGCCATACATAAGAAATAGCCTTGAAGCCCAGGAGCAAATCAGGACAAAGAAAAACAATGCAGAATCAATATGGGTCAGAATAATTCAGTATAATAATAGAGAGCATGCTATAGACCGCCAAATTCAGACGCTGAGCAAAATAATCTGTTGTACAATGACATTCGAAAATGCGTAGAAAAGGAGAAGCCATACTAATGGGGATTTCAACTTCATAAAAATGGGAAAACCCGATGGGGGCACGATTTGACTAAAATTGAAATGGTGAAATGACACATGACTGTTTCCTAGCACAATTTGTCAAGGCACCGACTAGAGGGGAGGCATGCCTTTGATTTAGTCTTTTCAAATAATGAAGACAGAATAACTAAAACAGAGGTCAGGAGAGCCATTGGCAAACTCAGACCACAACATGGTCTCATTTGAAATATTTAAACCCAAAAGTAATGACTAAAGCTAAGGTTTACAATTTTAGAAAAAGCAAATTATGAAGGTATGAAACGAGACTAACAGAAGTAGATTGAGTAAATAGAGAAAAACATCCACAGAAAAAGGATGGCTGTTTTTAAAAAATGTAGTACTAGAGGCACAAAACAATTACATCCCAAAAGTAGACAAATCTAATCGAAAAACAAATGGCCAAATGGTTTAATAGATCAATTAAAAAATATTCAGCAAAAAGGCCACTTTACAGAGCATTTAAAAGGGACCAAAAACAAAGCACACAGAAAAGAGTACTTGAACTGCAAACACAAACAAAAAAGGAAGTTAGAAAGGCCAAGAGAGATAGAAATCAATATTAAGCTAGGGGGCTAAAACCAATCCCAAAATGTTTTTCCAATATTATAACAGCATGAGAACATTCAAAGAGGGGAGGTTAAATGTCTAAGAGACACAAATGGCAAAATCATAGATGAAGAAAAAAAATAGCTAATATATTAAATGATTACTTTTCACACGTTTTTACAAAGGAGGACACTGACAACATGCCCGACATGTCGACCTGTTCCTATCCAATTTTAAATAACTTTAGCATAACAGAGGCAGAAGTGTTAAAGGGACTAGGCTCTAAAATACACAAATCCCCTGGGCCAGATGAGATCCTCCCAATAGTACTCAAAGAAATGAATGAAGTTATTTACAAACCACAACTAAGATCATGCAACAGTTCTTGACACAGGGGGTTGTACCAACAGACTGAAAATAGCAAACGAATACCATCCACAAAAGGAGAGAAAACCAACCAGGTAATTACAGACCAATAAGCCTGACTTCTATTATATGTAAACTTATGGAACTATAATAAGATCCAAATGAAAAATTACCTATATGGTAACAATATCCTGGGAGACAGCCAGCATGGTTTTTTAGGAAAGGAGATCGTTCTTAATAACTCATTTGACTTTTTTGAGGATGCAACATTTGACAATGATAACTGCAAAGCATACGACATGGTTTATTTAGATTTCAGGAAAGCTTGACAAAGTCCCGCAAAAAGATTAATTCTCAAACTGAACGCAGGGGATTCAAGGAAATGCATGCACATGGATTAGGAGTGGTTAACAGGTAAAACAGAAAGTACTGATTAGAGGGAGAAACCTCAAAATGGAGTGAGGTAACCAGTGGTGTACCAGGGATCAGTATTTGGTCCTCTGATATTCCTAATCTACATTAATGATTTAGACTCTGGTATAGTAAGCAAACTCGTTAAATTTGCAGACCTACACAAAAATAAGAGGAGGGCAAACGTCATTCAAAATGATCTAGACAGCATTCAGAATTGGGCAGACACATGGCAAATGAAATTTAATAGAGAAAAGTAAAGTATTGCATGCGGGCAATAAAAATGCATTATAAATATCATATGGGAGATAGTGAAATTGAAGAAGTGAACTATGAAAAAGACCTAGGAGTTTATGTTGACTCAGAAATGTCTTCATCTAGACAATGGGGAAGCTATAAAAAGGCTAACAAGATGCTCGATATATTGTGAGAAGTGTTGAATTTAAATCAAGGGAAGTAATGTTAGAACTCTACAATGCATTAGTAAGACCTCACCCAGAATATTGTGTTCAGTTCTGGTCACCTTACAAAAGGATATTGTTGCTCTTAGAAAAGAGTGCAAAGAAGAGCAACCAGAATTATTCCGGGTTTAAAAGGCATGTCGTACGCAGACAGGCTAAAAGAAATGAATCTATTCAGTCTTGAACAAAGAAGACTACGTGGCAATCTGATTCAAACATTCAAAATCCTAAAAGGTATAGACAATGTCAACCCAGGGTACTTTTTGACCCGAAAAAAGAAACAAGAACCAGGGGTCACAAAAGGGGCATTCAGAACAGAAAACAGAGGTGCTAAAAGTCTTTTGATTTACAGCCAAATGCTGCCCTTAGTGTTCATGAATGTTATTGTTCTTTATACGTCATCTTAGACAGTTTCATGAGTCAGCTTAGATAGTCGGTTTTCTCTGTATTGTCATAGACGGTTGAGAGTAAGCAAGCCCTTCTTACATGAATAATTCATCTATCTGTGCGCCAGTGTCGAACAAGTAATAATCTTAATTATAAGTATTTCATCATCATTTCTGTTTGTTGATATCAGTACTTATACGAAGATTTTAAGTTTAATGATTGTAAACATAGCATAGTAAGCTCATGCATATTCACCCTGCCAATCGCAACGTTTCCTTAGTTTACTTAATTCTTGTTTATTGAACAAGCAGGGTTTATAGAAATCGTTGTTTCTGTTTATTACAGACCACAGATACTAGCATTACCCAGATACTAGTATAACACAGATACTAGTATAACACAGATACTATTATCTCCTCGTTGGTGATTATAAACATGGATTGTTTACTTGATGCACGCTCTGAATAAACTCACACGTTCTGAAGTACCTGTCTCCCCCGTGTTCACTATCTGACCGAGCCTATCCTTAGGTATCCAGTTCAACTTCACCAAAAGAACTAGTCTAGCCTGAAGAGGTCCCTGTCCTCTGTTACAGGAGTGCACTTTACACAGAGAATTGAGGGTTCGGAATCAACTCCCAGTAATGTTGTTGAAGCCGACACCCTGGGATCCTTCAAGAAGCTGCTTGATGAGATTCTGGGATCACTGTTATCAACAACCAAACGGCAAGATGGGCTGAATGGCCTCCTCCTCGCTTGTAAACTTTCTATGTTCTTATGTTCAAAATTAGACCTGGCGTGCGGACGGCATTTAATAAATGGACTGCAAAGGGTTAAATCAATGTGGTTGCCAAACAGAACCGATCAGCTTCATATTAACAGTTAATCATGGACTATCCCTCAACATGTATAGCAATTTTCAGAACTCTGCAGTAAGCGGCTCGATAGGTATGCTTAACAAATTCAAGAAAATCCAATATGGCTGCTGAACCATGTGACTTGCTAAATTTGCTGAATATCACCGACTATCATCCATAGGCACTACCAGTGTACCGAATCAGAGTTGAGCATGTTTTGGCAGAAAAAAAAATAATAATAATAATAATAATAATAATAATAATAATAAACAACAACAACTAGAGTTAAGCAGGCATAAAGGCTTCAAGCACTACATCGGGTATCGAAATTTAAGCGATTGTTATTCAAGATGAAACGTTACCATCACAACTGTGCTAATTGTGTCCTCTTACAAATTTTTGCGCTTTTGCAGCCGATAAGTTATAGGCAGTTTTATAATAGTTATGTATGTTGATGTCATGCATCACGCTTTGACCTTTAGGAGAGGTCAGAGGTCACGGCAATGACATTTTTACATAGACTTCCCATACGTGTTCCATTATAACTTTGACCCTATAGGCGCTTCTGGATGGAGCAATTTCAACGAATTCCAATATGGCTGCAGCCGCAGGTGAGCAATCTGTTTCAATCTTCAGCAGTTATTACTTTCAAATGGTCTGTGCAATCATGTTGACATTGAAGAGCATATGCAATGGTGTCGGCATGGGTTGCAAAGTTTTTTATTAATTATCAATATGGCCGCCAAACCATGACCACAAATGTCATTTTCATATCACCAGTACTACGACTATGATGATATAAAAAGTTTCATGACTGTTGTGTATTGCACCTGATTTATGCACAATGTATGAAAATACAGCTATCATGACATGCTGTTCATGTGACCAAAGGCCGCTTATATTGACCACGGCACAACATACCATAGTCCTCATCCGTGTCAAATTTAGTGCGTTTTGGTGCAGCCGACGAGTAGTTATAAGCAGTTTCCATAGCCAGCTTCATAGCCAGTTGCGTATGTTGATGATGTCATGCAGCGTGGACGCCATGATTTTCACAGTAGCAACTTCCTGAACAGGTGTAACAGATGACCAGACAGATGTTTTATTCCAATTTTTATTTTCAATCGATAAGCGGTTTCAGAGAAGATGTTTGAATTTTGATGATTTTATATTTTATGGTAATTTTATAATATTAATCAATGTGGTTGCCAAACCACAGAACCAATCAGCTCCATATTAACAACAGTTAATCATGGACTATCCCTCAACATGTATAGCAATTTTCAGAACTCTGCAGTAAACGGTTTCCGATACATAGGCTTTTAACAAATTCCGCAGAAAATCCAATATGGCTGTCACGAACCATGTGACTTGGCGCAAATTTGCTGATTACCACCGACTATTATCCATAGGCATCTAACAGTGTACCGAATTTCTTCGAGTTTGAGCATGTTTTACAGAAAACAATAGGCTTCCCTTAGCCTATGGCTTGGAAGCTCAATAACTAGAGTTGCAAGCAACTTTATGGCTTCCAAGCAGTTATCGTGAAATTTTAGCGGTTTATTAGGTCTGCCGAGATGAGAAGCATATTGTTATTACAGAGTTGAGTTATGAAAACAACCAGAGATGCTCACGGCTGACAACCAGACTGCGTCCTAAAAAAAAGTCACATGGTTCGACCGCCAAATTAGATCTCATGGAAATTTTGGAATTTTTCAAGTTTGCTATTAAAACAACTTAAGGTGGAACTGTGACAATGGCAGCAGATAGTGCAGCAATGGCCTATAAAAAAACATATGTTCAATCGAAGTCGACTGAACACCATTTTGTTTCGCTACGCTGGATTGGCGCCAAATGGTTCAACAATCGCCTTTGTCTTAAAACCGCAAACGTCAATCTACTAATTCAAAATTGGCACGCATGTTCATGACCAGGTCCTTTCTATGGTTTTTAAACACACGCTTTTTTCGCTATAAAAATGATCACAAGGCCAAACAATAACCGCTTTCATTATTTGCTCTATTTTTCATACATTCAGGTATAAACCAAGGTGCAATGCACTACAGTCATGAAACTTTATATGACCAGAGACCAATGCGAAGTACTGGTGATAAGAAAATGACATATTTTGGTCACATGGTTTGGCGGAATTATTTGATAAATGTAAAAAAAAAACTTTTGCAACCCATAACAAGAACACCATTGCACTTATGTTTTCAATGTCAACACACCAGTACAGACCATTGGAAAGTAATAACTGCCGAAGATTGAAACAGATTGTTCAAGGGCAGCGCGGCCAATTTTTACATTGAAATTTTTAACTCTAGGGCGCACGACAGGCTCATAGTTATAATGGAAAACGTATAGGAAGTCATATGTGCTATGAAAAAATGTCATCGCCTGCGACCTCTTGACCCTCTCCTAAAGGGTCAAAACGGTGATGCATGACATCATCAACATACGCTAACGGCTACAAAACTGTCTAATCCTTATCGCTGCACCAAATGAACAAATTTGACATGGATGTAGAGGACTATGGGATGTTGTTGGTCAATATGGTATGCCTTTGGTCACATGGTGTGGCAGCCATCTTGGATTTAATGACACCGGGGAATTTTTCAAAAGTCTTATCATATTTGTTAAAATTGATGTTAGCACAGTTGTGATGATAACGCTTCATCTATAATAACCACGCGCTTTAAATTTCATGATAACTGCTTGAGCCTTTATAGTTGCTAGCAACTCTAGTTATAAATGAAGCGTCATATCCGTGATAACTGTGTCAATTTTGACACACATATTGCAAAATTATTGGTTAGTAGGCAATTTAACAATGTTATTTGATGCACACAAAATTCTAAATAGTATGCAGTCACAGACTTTGAAAATAATGCATATAAGAGGCTAACGTTGTAAAGTCTAGATCGGCTTTTGTTTGAGTTTGTGTGCGTGAGCGTGGCCCAATTAATTTTGCAACAAAAATAAAGTCTACAGCATGTATTGGTTTTGTATATTTTAATGCCACTATCATTTAATGCATTTTTAAAGCAATAGAAAGTGATAATAGTGTAACGATTGACTATCAGGGGTGTTTCCATATGTAACTGTCAGCAAACCAACATTAGGACATAACATATGCATGATCTATGAGTAACACCACTGAATCCTCTGCCGAGGAATTATAAACAGGACAGAGGAGAGAAGACGTTGAACAAACCCAGAGACAGTAGAATGGAACATTTATTGTGCCTGCAGGTAATCTAATTTTGGAGAGTTGGTCAAATACAGAACAAATTATTTTCATAATAAATCACATCCAAAGTTATATGATAGCACCAATAGTTAACCATTGGCCCAACAAACATTATCATATTGCACACTTGATAAACCATTATAGTTTGTACATGAATAGTCATTGCACATCAATAGTAGCCCAGTTATATTGCACACCTTAATCATGCATATTACACACAAGTTAGTTATATTGCACACTTTGGTTAATCATGCAGGGTTTCGCTGTCGTCAATACCTCGGTAATTTGCGGAATGTTTTTTGAAAGTGACGACAAAAATTGTGGAATCGCCACTAGTGACTCATCGTTTTGTTTGTACTATAAAAACTTTTGTTAAAGTCACACTACGCCTCTTTCTTCAAAAGAAGGGATCGCTAAACCATCAGCACCTCAGCCTCGATTCATTGACTCTGCAACGTTCTTATCCCGTAGATGATGTAAATGCAGTCAGCCAATCACGCCAGCTTAATACTTAATATCGCGCGTCAGTTACCATGGTAACCCAGGACCGCTTTTATGAGGCGCTGTGCGGTGCTGCTGTTCTTGCAACCTGACAGCTTTGTTGCCGCCACGATTTAGAGAGTTCGCTCAAACCTTGCATCCGCAGTGTTAGCGCCATTGCGCCAATGTCCCGCTGAAATAAAATGTCCCGCTGAAATTTCTCTTAACGCCTGTGTGTCCCTTTCCTGACCAGACGCAATCAATACCGATACGCAGTAAATGAATGGTATTTTGTATTACTACGATGTCTGACGACAGGCTAATCTTTTTACTTGTTTGTTTACAATTGCGTTTTCATAATTAAACCCCCGTGTTTTCACCCTCCCTGGTTACAGTCAGTTTCACAGTAAAGCTTGGACGACAGCATCAGGCTTGTTAATAACAACATGGCCCGGCGCAAATATAACCTCGTGATTCCCTGTTACACCCGACCATTACTTCTGGAAGAATATAATAAGCTTCGGCAGTGACTGCCGAAATATAGGTTATTACAGTTGTGCTTAAAAAATACTGTGTGCAGAAGATTTTAGAACCAAAAACGCATCATTAACTTAAAAAAAGCCGACGGTAAAGTTATAAAATATGAAATGTATCTTTCTATGACAAACAATGCTAAAAATTCAGGGCCAAAATTATTCCGTATGTAGTTAAGGCACCAACTGTCTTTGACCATTTCGCCAGTAAGCTCATCGAGCATGATAAAACGGCACTGTATATATGCCTCACAATACATCTTGCATTGAGAAAACACCACCTAATGGAATAAAGGAAATTATGCAATATAGTTCACGTGGCAGCATGGTTTTGGTAAGTAGTATTTTCTAAACCATATAATTATGTGCAGTATTAAAATAAGTAAAAATATAGCAACCACAAAACCAACGAAATACATAGTGTATATTTGACATTTATTTGTAGTGTTCTGTGTAACACGCCTATCGTTTAACCTGAAGCAGATATATACGCGCTTATCATATTATCAACAACACCACGTGTGTTGTAAAAATAAAAGCAACAATTGTTTTGAAAACTGTCCAAAATATTTACTTGCGGCCAAGAATGAAAATGTCAATCAGCGTTTAATCGCTAACACCAGACTGATGTGCTGTGACAGAGCGTTCAGTGCACACACGACTAATTTACATAGTAACATGTAATATTTTAAATAAGCCCCTGCTGTTTAAATGTAATAAACAGTTGGGCGGTTACTGCAGTCTGTCTGGGATTTAAAAAACTAAAAGCCTAGTCTTTAACTCATTTTATTTCCTGTGTGCGTTCATGCCCAAGTCGATACTTATTTGTTTCAATGACTCGATTAAAGTTTATTGTAACTTAAGTATTATTGGTTCATTTCAAAATACAGAATGTATGGCTAGTCAGAACCGCAGTATTGTCATGTGTCTAGTTTGACATGCCGTTACGTCTGGTGAGCGTAGTAAGAGTTTTTAGCCAATCCAGTGAAAAAATGTGATTGTTTGTCACCAGTACATTAATAGCAAAGGGCGATCAAGACGAAAATACCAATCAAGATTAAAAACGCCAAAAATGTCTTGCGACTGAAGTCCTCTAATTTCCCTGCCATCATCAGTGATTTGTGTGGTAACAAGCAGGGACATCCATCATCACACTGATACTAGGTAAGCATTTTATTATTATTTTTAATTAGCATCAGTATGCATGTTTTAGTCACCAATTTTAAAAATGCCAGTAATATGTTTTCGTATTGAGGTCAGCTGTAGAGATGCGTGGATAGTGAATCTTTTGCCTTTTTTCTATAACTATCATCAATATAAATACGATTGCGGTAAACTTTGTGCGCGAATTAAAAAACAAAACTGTTAGCCAATACTGTAAATGTCGTAGATGAAAATCCACCGTTTTTTCAGCAAGAGGAAGAAAAACAGAACAAAAGTTGTGAAAAATGAAGATCTGGAACAGCAGAAAAACAAACAAACTGAGTCACATGCGTCAGATAACAGAAAAAGAAAACAAGCAGCAAAGTTTCAGCCTGATTGCAAAACTCTGTTTCCATGGGTTGTATAATATTCTAACACTGTTTTTTTTCTTTTATTGTAAAAAAAAGTACATGGTATAAGTAATTCATAATGCATTCTGTGTCTGTGTAGCTTTTTCAGGGCAAATAAATCTGGTTCTTGAGTTTTTAATGTTCTAAAACTTTACAGCTGTACATTACCAATTTATTTAAACTGTAGAGCATTATTAAAATGGTTTAATTAAATAATTGTTTTGGTCAATACAGTGATTTAAGGTATAACATAAAAAAACAGGATTCATAACCCCTTGAAGACTTGACCTTGTGTGCCAGTAGTGACTACTGAATATCTGGAGGACTAATGTTTTAGAAAGTATTAGTCACTAGTGACTACAAAAATCTAGAACCCAGGGGAAACCCTGTAATCATGTATATTGTGATCAGTGAAAAAAACTCCACACGTCTTTTTTAAAAATACACCGGCTGCTTCTTGCCACCCATTGAGGATTTGCGATTGTGGTTTTACTGTTTGCCCTTTAACTATGAATGTAGTTATGAAATAAAAAACGAACAGACGCCATATCAGTAAGTATTTTGTCAGTACAGTAAACCCATTAACTTGAATTCCGTAAGTAGATACTACTGAATCAGACGATTTATCTGTAAACTCAGCCCTCATAAATACACCTTAATATAATTAAAATAAACGGTACAACGTAACGACATTCTGGCAAAATTATATTAATGGTTGCTTTAATAAAACAAATTTGTTCATAAGTTTTACAAACTGCGTATAATTTATTTCGAGACTTTGAATTTTCCCATTGACTTGTCAACATTGTGACGGAGGCTTATACTAGGAAACACATACAAAACAAAAGAGGCTTTATTGCAGGCAAAAAGACGCGGCGTGTTAGTTTAAATAATAAAATAAAAGGTTAACAAACACTTTGCTCACAGAGCGAAAAATGAAATATAAACAAAACAAATCACAAACACAATACAAATACAGGTCCTTTAATGTCAGGCTGGGCAGTAGCTTTGACGGTTCCTTTAAGTTTTGTTTTGTTGTCTTTCGTTTATTTCGTTTCCATTGTCGCTGTCGTTCGTTTAAACACCCCAGCACAAACTTAGTGTGTGTGTGTGTGTGTGTGTGTGTTAATAAACGGAGCGGTTTTTTTTTGGTGTTTTTGGCTTCTGTTTAGGTGCAGTAGCGTTTATACATGTTATTGGTTCGATTGGTTGTGGTTTAAATAACAGTAACGTTTTTTTTGTTTTTTTTTTGGCTTCGTTCAGGCTGGTTTTTCTAATAGTGTGTGTGTCTTAACAACCGTGCAATCTTATTTTTGAGTTGTTGTTTTTTTTGGTTTGTGTTTAGGTAGTACTGAAAAACAAATAACACATTGGTTTACAGTACTGTACAATCTGAGAAGTCATTTTTTCTAATAGTGTGTGTATGTGTGTGTGTGAATAACCGTGCGATTTTTTTTTTTTCCGAGTTTTTTTTTTTTGGCTTCGTGTTTAGGTGCAGTAGCATTTAAAAATAAAATAAATAAATCGCTTTACAGTACATTCGTGTAATAATCCGACCGAGAATATCGTATTAAACATACTTTATATATCGAGATGAATAGAGTAAACAAACAGCATTACGGCTGAGAAGTTGGTAAGATCGAATTATACCAAAATGTCAGTTTTTGGGGATTCTCCATGAATAACTATGCGCTCTTTTGTAGTTACAATGTTAATTTATAGAGCAAGGATTGTAAGCGTTCTGTTCAAACATTTGATTACCCCTTCCGTCCGTCCCTCGTCCCTTCCTCACACATCTTTTTAAATGGATTACACACGCGGTTTCGTTTCAACAGATTCAGGATTTGTGACTGTGTTTAACCACAGTTCAGTCGTAAAAATAATTATATAACGATTTTAAGCAAACTTGTAAAGTTGATGTATGCATGCTTTTTTTGTTTCGATTGTCTTGGGTTTAAAAAGCGTAGTGCAGGTTTTTTTATTTTTTCACGTGATGCAGCTGCAACAGTAGTTTACAGTATGTGTTTTATACTGTGTGTGTACGTGAATTAATATCACCCTTCCACTGTAATTGTTACATGAGTTAGTGAAACGGTTCTGACAGACACCACCAAAAAAACCGTTTAAGATTTTTTGCTCAATTTCCATGGTAAGCTGTCCCAGGTGGGAATGTGTTTTCCAGGGCATAATTTGGCATGTCAAAGATAACGTATACACGTCAATCAGCCAAAGGGCTCATGAGGAGTTGTTGTTTCAGTGTTTTACGCAAAATCCAACATACTACCACACCATGTGACCGATCCATTTTTCCTTATAGAATCAATCGTGTACATGAGCCCACTATACAAAAATTTTTCACTATTTACCGTTCATGAGAACAATACTTTTGAAAATTGTACAAAAATGTTTATGATATGAAATTAGACCAATGATACACATTATGCAGACAGATACCCTAAGTGTCAATATCTAAAAGGTATACTATCTAAACTGTCAGAATATTTTTTAAATTAAATATAATGTAGCTAATTACATCATTTTTTCCCCGTCACTTTACCTCCTTATGATGCTTGAGCGATTCGGAGCGGTCTTATTGCAATACTCAATTAATATTCCAACGAGTCTGTGTTATGGGGCCTTAACCTGAGTTCGAAGCTGATTCCAGTCTAGTTGCCAGTTTGGACAATGGTATTGACATGTCGACCCAGGGGACGTTTCTTGACCTGAAAAAGAAACAAGGACCAGGGGTCACAAATGGAGACTAGATAAAGGCATTCAGAACAGAAAAATAGGAAGCACTTTTTACACACAGAATTGTGAGGGTCTGGAACCAACTCCCAGTAATGTTGTTGAAGACACCCTGGGATCCTTCAAGAAGCTGCTTGATGAGATTCTGGGATCATTGTTACTAACAACCAAACGAGCAAGAGGGCTGAATGGCCCTCTCGCTTGTAAACTATGTTCTTGTACCATTTTCACGCAGAAATGCAGCTACTGTGCCGCCTCCGAAACGTTTTAACAAGTGTGTAAAATACCCTTCATTAGCATGACATTGCACAATCTATGCCGTGTAATAGTGCTTAATTTGTGAAGAAAGAGGTGCCGGGACGCAAAGCAAAGACAATAACACCGGCCCTAAGAAGTGCATATTCAAAATCATAACACGTTTATTTGAAAGAATATTGTACATACTTGTGTTAGATGTTTCACAATCACGTGTTCTACATCATACAGGGCTTGAATTTCAGCTCCAGGATTGCGGAATCACGATTTTCCAAGTTGCCCCCAAGATATCTGCAATCTTCAGCGGGAAAATCCCGCAGAGATATTTTTAAGACACCGTTATTATATTTTTTCACCCAATTTAGAATGCCTGAAACGCTACAACAATTCTAAAGTGGTGTCAGTAACAAAAGCACTATGAGCCGCATTCTGAGTAGTTCTGGTTCAAATAAATAAAACAAAAAAAAGTAGTGCTGGATATTTTAAGTGTCATGAGACTTTATTCTCCCCTGCACGTGATTCTCGACGCCATCTTTAAGGATTATAGAAACTCAGTACACTGCAGTAAACAGTTTTGAAAAAGACGATATTAAGTCTATCTAGGTGTTGATTTGCAAGCTGTGACTTTCCTTTAACTCTTAAAAACTCAGCCCCATTCATTTTAGGGCCAGGGCACCAAAGGCGCATATTACTCAGGGCACCATAAAAGCCACCTATGGCTTGTTTAAAAGTACAGACTTGGGCTAAAGACGTATTCAGTGTGTGTAGGAGGTATGCTGTCCTTACAAAGGTACCACCAATTGTTCCTTGTCAGGACACTGCACCTGATTGGTTATCATTATTATCATTATTTGTTTGTTAATAAAACAATGAAAATCCTCCTTGATCTGTGCCTCTTTCAACAACTTTGTCCCGAGTTCTTTTGAGCACCTTTGTTGCTCATGGTTGAGTCTTTGTTTGAAATGCACTATCCAGCAGAGGGAACCTACAGGAACGGGTTGAATTTATCCTGAAATCATGTGAATCACTACAATTTAACAGAGGAGGCCACTTAACCTGGTGTGTGACTTGAAGGCCATTGTTACACCTGGAGTTAATTTACGATTGCTTTTGGTACAAGGGGTGGACACTTATTCAACCGTTATTTCAGTTTTTATTGAATTAATTTTCTACAAATTTCTGTGAATATTTTTTTTCACTTGAAGTTGTGGGGTAGGATGCAGATAAATGGAAAAACAAACTAATTTTAATGCATTTTAATTCAAGGCTATAAGGCAACAAAAGGTGAATTTTGAAAGGAGGAGGTGTAGACTTTCTATAGGTAATTAATAAACTTGTGCAGATTGTGGTCAGGGTAATGAGAATAATTGCTAGCTAGTTTAAACCCCTTGGCCATGGTATATAAACTGCAGCGCCTCAGTTCATGGTGGGTGTACAGAGGAGAGTACGGGAGAGCGAGAGGAGAAAGGAGAAAGAAAAGAATCCATTATACAGGATCAGTGACAGCATTTGCCCAGCCTGACCTGTGTGTTTTGTGTTCGATTTTTTGTTTTGTTAAAACTTTATTTTGCTTTTGCTGAGCAGTGTTTTTGTTTTAAATGTTCATTTTATTGGTTGTTTAAATAAACGGGCGCACGTCGCTTTCTTTTTGCCTGCAGTACTTGGTTTTTTGGTGTTTCTGGCCTGACGCCGCCATCCTGTCACAACATGTTTTCTTTTTGGTTTTGTACTAAATGGTTTAAAAAAACACAAATTAAAAGGCATTTCAGAGGCACCTTAGCGAAAAAGACACTGATGAAAACCCAACACAACATTGGTTTGACCCACGGTTTGCACTATTATCAGCGATGTGTAACGTTAACAGAAGCCACTAGTAGATTACAAAAACAATTAATTAAACTTAGGCTAGGTATTTGTTAAACTTAGTATGTTTTTATTCACTATTAATTAAACGATAATTCATTGAAAGGCAAGAGAACCAGATTGTTATTTTTATTTTTTTGGTTTAATATAGCAGGCTATCACCCTATTGAAGTAGGGCTACAATATATGTTTTTTTCATTAAAAAGCTGCCATTGTTAGTTGAAATTAATGTTCAGCTTTCATATTCAGCTTGTTGTGAACTTCTCATTTAATCAAACCAAGTAGTGTAAGAAGTTGTTTAGTACTGCTCATGACGCTTTTTCAAATCAAATAAGCTTTTTGTGTATAAAAACAACACAGAGTTGCAGCCAGTGTCTTCTTACTTAAGGCACTCGTTGAAATCGTAAAAGTAATTTAAAGCAGGCTACAAAACATGGCAGCGGACTGTCTCTTTAGCGCCAAGAAACTGCAGACTTCATACAAACTGTAAGAGATTTTAAAAATAAAGTATTTTATGAGGTTTTTAAGAGGTCCCGGCGCTATGACCTGCACGCCCAGAGGTTCCAGGGCTGTGCCACGGCACAAATGCACCGCATGCACGCCTGTTTCATGTGACGGTGTCTGTATAGCGCTTCAGGCGGCATAGGCTTCACCACACAGTTCAGAGACCATAAAAACATGCTTTCCAGCTATAGGCAATTCAGTGTTGGTTTGGTTCTGGACCATCATAACTCCTCTGTGTGAAAGCACCCAGACATATGCAGACAGGCTAGATCAGAATCGGTGGTATAAGCCAGTGCCATCTAGTGCACAGCTGCCAGCAATACAACAGAAACTTGATTAACAGCACCTGTCCACTAATGTCACTGGTTTTACTAGTGAGAAGTGTTGTTGATCAAGCAGGTGTTAAATTACATATGCTTATGTCAGGCAACAGACAAAATGAAGCTGCTTCTAATGTATATTGTATCTATAACAAAAACAATGTCGTTAGAAAACGAACTGTCAGTTTAAAGTGGTGATATCAAACAATAAAAGCCCGCTAGAGAAGAAGCAACCTTTTGTCAAGTATCACAAATAGGCACTGAAAGGTGTTGGGCCCAAATTCACACAACTGTTGCTTCTAACTTTCTTCTTTTTCATCGCTTCACTTTTGCATTGTGACTATCCCCTTTATCAGCTCAAAAGTCACATCTGCAACAAAAACACTGACAATGCACAACCAAAAAAAAAAAAAAAAAAAAAAAAAATGCCAACACCCCAGCCCTGGATTTGCAATGCCCGCCCCATCAACCGTCACTTCCCATACACTTACCTTGCATTCTCATTATCCCTTGCACTGTTGCCATTATTGGTCTTGTTCCACGTGTGCCCTCAGCTACCTGCAGTTTACCTGCATGTTGTCCGTGTGTTCCCAAAGCACACTTGTCTGTACCTGTGATGACGCCTCCATTACCTGTCTGTCTTTCTCCTGTAGTAGTGCTTGTATGGATAACCAAGAACACTTCAGTCTGTGTTGAGCACTTCCTTGGCATATATGTGTCTCAGCACCTTTATTCTGGTTACAACCCAGCCATAGGGGAATGAGCATTTCAGTGTAAAGTGGAGCGAAAGTGGTGCGATCAAAAAAAATAGAAGCTGGGTCAGAAGCAACAATTGTGTGAATGTTGGGCCCAGCACCTTCCAATTGGTGCCTATTTGCTTGATGCTTGACAAGGTTGCCCCAATTGCTTTCCTAACTTTTGTGTTTTGTGGAGTTTTTTTTTTGTGAGTTTTTGCCAAACACAAAAAAAAGTCCATAATGTCAAAAATTGTTTGAAAATTAATTACAAAATACAAAAACAGAAATTAATTGATTGCATATATTCAACCGCCATATGACACAATCTAAATAAGCTCTGTCAAAACCAATTGTCTTTTTAGAACACCTGCTCTTTCCATGAAATAGACTGACGAGGTGAATCCAGGAAAGTTATGATTCCTTATTGATGTAACCTCTAAATCCACTTCAATCAGTGTATGAAGGGAGACAGGTTAAAGAAGTTATTTTGAAGCCTGGACACAATTGGAGACACTGTACTGTATGTGTGCCATTCCAGAGGGCAAATGGGCAAGACAAAGATTTAAGTGCCTTTGAACGGGTATAGTAGCTGCCAGGCGCCCGGTTTGAGTGTGTGAAGAACTGCAACGCTGCTGGTTTTTCACGCTCAGTTTCCCCATGTGTATCAAGGATGGTCCACCACCCAAAGGACACCCAGCCAACGGCAGGCCAATGGCCTAAAATGGCTCATTGATGAAAGAGGCCAGCGAGGAGGCTGACACGAATTGTGCAGAGCAACAGACTGGCTACAGTTAGTCAACTGACAGTCCAGCAACATTGGTGCCGGAAAGACCCATAAAAGAATGCACAACTCGTCGCACCTTTGACACTAATGGGGTATGGCAGATGACCTAACAGGAGTTCCAATTTCTTTCAGCAAAACACAAGAAACCGCGTTGCAGTAAGAAACAAAACACTGAGGATTGAAAAACATTGCCTGGTCTTGATGAATCCCAGTTCCTGCTGTTCACGCTGATGGAGGACTAGGGTATGGAGAAAGCCACATGAGTACATGCATCCATCATGAACATGACAGTGAATTCAGAAGATTGCAGTGGCTCACCAGTCACCAGATCTCAATCCAATTGAGCATCTGTGGGATGAGCTGGAACAAGCTATTCGAGTAGAGATCCACTATCAGCCAACTTTTTGAAGTACTGGAGTCAACATGGGCCAGCATCCCTGTGGAACGCTTTCAACACCTTGTATCCATGCCCTGACGAATTGAGGCTGTTCGGGGGCAAAAGGGGTAACTCAATATTAGAAATTTATATATATATATATATATATATATATATATATATATATATATATATATATATATATATATATATATATATATATATATATATATATATACACACACACACACACACAGAGTACCACCTGTGTTTGAGTACACCTGCTTGAAAACCAGGTTTTCATGATAATCTATGCTTTTAACTGTATAAAACTTGTCTATAAACACTAATATTTCATTATATGATACGTGTACTTATATGAGCGATAATCATAAGAATTGCATTCAAAATTATTTTTAAATGAAAATGTAAATCTTGTCAATTTCAAATAAATGGTCACCAAAGCAAGAGGATTTCAGTCTGAAGCCCAAGTCAGTTAAAAGTCTGAAATGTGTATAACACGGTGTTAGAACACTGGCCTAAGTATAAAAGTGTTTTTGTTAGATGTTCTCCGAGTTAACTAGCATGTTACCTAATTAACCTTTTGTCACCAATTATTGTTAACAGGTGAGGGTCCGATTACTATAAAATATAGGTAGTATAGGCACGTTGATCATTCCCAAATGTAAGGGAGCAGAAATGGCAAAATACGCCAGTTAAGCAAAGAAAAAAAAGACTAAGGTCAATCTTCAAGACAAATCGCAAGAACTTTGCAAGTGTCTGTAATCGTTGTGGCAAGACCATCAAACGACGGAAGAAACTGGCACCTATGAGGACCGAACAAGGTCAGGCAGGCCAAGGGTGACCTCAGAATCAGAGAACAAGTTCATTCGAGTCACAGTCTGCAAAACCGGGGATTAACTGCCCCTGAAATACAAGCTCAGCTAAATGCTACTAGAAGTACAGATGTTTCAACATCAACTGTTCAAAGGAGATTGGGAAGCTGGCTCTAACTGGAAGAATTGGTTGCAAAGAAACCATTGTTAGAGTGCAGAATAAGAGGAAGAAGACACAGAAACGTCTTATGGACCGGTTGAGTCAACATTTGAAATATTTGTGTCCAACCATCGTGGTTTTTTGCAAAGACGAGAGAAGGTGAGCGATGAGTTCTCATATGTGGTTCCCACTGTCAAGCATGGAGGAGGCAGCTGTCTGGGGTTGCTTTGTTGGTGACACAGAGTTGGGAGATCTTACCAAGTCCATGGCAAGCTCAACCAGCATGGTTATCATAGCATTACTTTGGGAGGCACGCCATTCATCAGGATTACGGCGAAGTTGGCAAGTCCTTCATTCTTCAGCAAGATAATGACCAAACACACCTCAAAGTTGTGCAAGAACTATCTGGCAAAGGAGGAAAGTGAAGGACAACTCAATCTAATGACCTGGCCTGCCCAGTCTCCAGACCTCAATCCCATATAACTTGTATTATTATTAGTTTATTTAGCAGACGCCTTATCCAAGGCGACTTACAGACTAGGGGTGTGAACCATGCATCAGCTGCAGAGTCACTTAATAATGTCCCACCCGAAAGATTTGGAGCACAAGGAGGTGAAGTGACTTTGCTTGTAATCACACAATGAGTCAGTGGCTGAGGTGGGATTTGAACTGGGGACCTCCTGGTTACAAGCTTGTTTCTTTAACCACTGGACCACACAGCCAGTGGACCTAACTGACAGAAGAGTCAAAGCAAAGCTACCCACAAGTGCTCCACATCTCTGGGAATTGCTGCAGAACAGCTGGGAAGACATGCCGGTGATTTCCGAAACTTAACCGAATGCCTTGTGTTTGTGAGGCTGTTAAGACAAAGGTTGGCTATTTTGAGGAATCCAAGATTTAGAGACACACTTCAATTTTGTTGAACATTGCTTTGATACTCCTTATGTTTTGTATACTGTTTTGTATATTGTAACATGTGTTTTCACTTTCAAGTATTTACAGAACGTGACACGACGTAAAACATTGTCAATTATGAAAAAAACCTAGTTTCCAGCAAGTGTACTCAAACTTTGACCCAGAAGGGGGAGCGCCGCATCCAGCGCCCAGAAGGGGGGAGCGGGCATCCAGCGACCAAGAAGGGGGAGCCCGCATCCAGCGCCCAGAAGGGGGAGTTTGCATCCAGCGCCCAGAGGGGGGAGCCCGCATCCTCTGTCTCTCGCCACCTCCACCGCCCAACAGCAGGAGCAGTTTGTTTAAATTTTGTTTTGTTTTATTATTTAACAAATGCCTTGATTTTAGTCTTTCAAATAACGAAGACATAATAACTAAAACAGAGGTCAGAGAGCCATTGGCAACCCATACCACAACATGGTCTCATTTGAAGCATTTTTAAAACCCCAAAAGTAATGACTAAAGCTAAGGTTTACAATTTTAGAAAAGCAAATTATGAAGGTATGAAACGGAGACTAACAGAAGTACAAAAGAGTAAAATAGAGAAAACATGCACAGAAAAAGGATGGCTGTTTAAAATGTAGTACTAGAGGCGCAAAACAATTACATCCCAAAAGTAGACAAATCTAAATCTAAAACAAAATAGTCAAACAGGTTTAATAGATCAATTAAATATATTTAGTGAAAAAGGCACTCAGAGCGTTTAAAAGGACGAAAAACTACACAGAAAGAGTAATTGTAACTGCAAACACAAGTCAAAAAGAAAGTTAGAATGGCCAAGAGAGAGAGATAGAAATCAATATTGCTAAGTGGGCTAAAACCAATTCCAAAATGTTTTTCCAATATTATAACAGCAAAGGAACATTCAAAAGAGGGATGTTAAATGTCTAAAGAGACAATAAAATGGCAAAACTATAGATGAAGAAAAAAATAGCAAATATATTAAATGATTACTTTTCACAGGTTTTTTACAAAGGACATGGACAACATGCCCCACGTCGACCTGTTCCTATCCAATTTTAAATAATCCTTAGTACAACAGAGGTAGAAGTGTTAAAGGGACTAGGAGCCTTAAAATAAACAAATCCTGGGCTGGATGAGATCCTCCAAATAGTACTAAAGAAATGAAAAGTTATTTACAAAACCACTAACCAAGATCATGCAACAGTCTCTTGACACAGGGGTTGTATGACTGGAAAATTGCAAACGTATCACCGATCCACAAAAGGGGAGACAAACCAACCAGGTAACTACAGACTGAATAAGCCTGACTTATTATAGTTTCCATAAATTTACATATATTAAGATCTAAAATGGAAAATTACCATATGGTAACAATATCCTGGGAGACAGTCAGCATGGTTTTTAGGAAAGGGAGATCGTCTAACTAACCTGCTTGACTTTTTTTTGGATGCAACATTGACAATGATAATTGCAAAGCATACGACATGGTTTATTTAGATTTCTAGAAAGCTTGACAAAGCCCCGTGATAAAAGATTAATTCTCAAACTGAACGCAGTAGGGATTCAAGGAAATGCATGCACATGGATTAGGGCGTGGTTAACATGTAGAAAACAGAAAGTACTGATTAAAAGGAGAAACCTCAAATGGAGCGAGGTAACCAGTGGTGTACCACAGGGATCAGTATTAGGTCCTGCTATTCCTAATCTACATTAATGATTTAGATTTGGCACACAGTAAGCAAACTCGTTAAATTTGCAGACGACACAAAAAATAGAGGGAGTGGCAAACACTGTTGCAGCAGCAAAGGTCATTCAAAATTATCAAGACAGCATTCAGAACTGGGCAGACACATGGCAAATGACATTTAATAGAAAAGTGTAAAGTATTGCATGCAGGCAATAAAAATATGCATTATAAATATCATATGGGAGATACTGAAATTGAAGAAGGAACTATGAAAAGACCTAGAGTTCATGTTGGACTCAGAAATGCCCTATCTAGACAATGTGGGAAGCTATAAAAAAAGGCCAACAAGATACTGGCCATATTGTGAGAAGTGTTGAATTTAAATCAAGGAAGCAATGTTAAAACTTTACAATGCATTAGTAAGACCTCACCTAGAATATATTGTGTTCAGTTCTGGTCACCCTCGTTAAAAAGGATATTGCTGCCTAGAAAGAGTGCAAAGAAGAGCAAACCAGAATTATCCTGGTTTAAAAGGGAATGTATGCAGACAGGCTAAAAGAATTGAATTTATTTTAGTCTTGAACAAAGAAGACTACGCGCGATCTGATTCAAACATTCAAAAATCCTAAAGGTATAGACAATATCGACCCAGGGACTTTTTTGACCTGAAAGAAACAAGGACCAGGGGGTCACAAATGGAGATTGATAAGGGGCATTCAGAACAGAAGATAGGAGGCACTTTTTTTGCACAGAGAATTGAGGGTCTGGAACCAACTCAGTAATGTTGTTGAAGCTGACACCCTGGGATCCTAAGAAGCTGCTTGATGAGATTCTGGGACTGCAAGCTACTAACAACCAAACGAGCAAGATGTGCCAATGGCCTCCTCTCGTTTGTAAATTTTTCTTATGTTATTGACAAAAAGTGTGTAGGCAACCAGATACAATCCTCATCCATGTGCTACTGCCACCTAGACAGGGGGTGTGAATCACCCGCGCACATGTCATTAATTATCTTATGAATGATTTGTAATAAATTAATTATTTGACTTTTCACACAGTTATTATACTTTTCAAATATTCATATTTATTCTAAAGGTTTAAACATGTAAAAAAAAAAATAATAATGCTAAAACGGTTGTAATGAACCTTTTCAGCAGGTGTAATTGGTTATTGATGGAAAGCTAACAGGGACAGGAATAACCTACTTTGAATTAAGGAGAATAAATCAGCTTTAATAACAGGTAGTTGAAGTGAGATAGGTGACCATATGTGCAAGTATTTGAACTATTTTTGTCCCAGATCAAAATACAGTAATGTCTAACAACCCCTTTGTGAGAGGGGGGGCAGGGTACCCGTTATAATACTCATTAATTTGTCTCACATCACAAAACATACGTTTATATTATCTCTTATAGCAGGACTGTTTCTACTATACATTTTCTGATCATGTTGTAAATTATGAAGCAGGTGGAGCACAAAGGGAACTTCGACCGCATCGACTTTTTGCGATTAGAATTTCTCTCAACACCACCTACATTTTGTTTCTGCTCAGAACTGTTGCTCATCTATCAAAGCTGTCTGCGCCAGAACGTCACGGTCTGTGCAGACGGGAGCGCTTTGATCCCGTCTGCAATTGTGTAACCGGCAAAAATTGTCGTGAACGCACCCTCTGTTGTTCAGTGGGCGACGGTCACGTGACTGTACAGGCCCCACTCTCTCATGGGATGCAGTTTCATGGTACATCGGTACTTTCCAGAGTTAAACTAAACAAACACTGGCTATGAGAAAATAAATAATAAAAACAAAATAACCTAAGTTCGTGTTGTTGAAGCCGACAATCTGGGATCCTTCAAGAAGCTGCTT
This sequence comes from Huso huso, assembly GCA_036884735.1. NCBI lineage: Eukaryota > Metazoa > Chordata > Actinopteri > Acipenseriformes > Acipenseridae > Huso > Huso huso. Next base: position 6,302,995 of record CM072711.1, on the reverse strand, counting down.
GATGAGATTCTGGGATCAATAATATAAACAACCAAACGAGCAAGATGGGCTGAATGGCCTCCTCTCGTTTGTAAACTTTCTTACGTTCTTATGTAATGTTGTTGAAGCTGACACCCTGGGATCCTTCAAGAAGCTGCATGATTACATACTGGGATCAATAAGCTACAAACAACCAAGATGTGCTGAATTGCCTCCTCTCGTTTGTAAACTTTTTTATGTTATAAGTTAATTTCAAACTGTTTACATGATTGGAAAACAAAAAAGGCAAGCTGTTAAAAAAAGAACTATGAAATAATATACTCACCGAAGGGAAACAAAACCTCAGTACTAGCTCTCCCCCTCCTCGATCCTTGGCGCTTCCATTTTTTAAAAAGGCCGCCCACCTCTCAACAGACTTTATGCGCAGTTACGTTTTCTTAAAGGGACATGCACCACTTTTTGCAGCAAAAACTCATTAACGTATGCATTAACGTATGTGCATTGGTGATTGAAAACAAACATGGTTTAAAACTTTATCACAGGATATAAGAACATCATGAACTGTTAACCTGGCCAGGCATAATACCAGTTTAAATAAAAAAAAAACTGGCAAGTGATGCAATTATAGCACCACACAATGTGGCAATGCCACAGGCTGACTGGAGCTAACGAGAAGGCTGCAGTGAATCAGCAACTGGAGATTGCAGCTAAGCAGGAGAAACACTGAGCTGAAACAGCTTTTCAGGAGACAGAGGATCACATCCATTTTCTACAGGTAACTGCTTGTTAGGAAATCTCAAGTACATAAATGGAATGGTGTCTGACAGACCTCCAATTGCATGAATCCTTGCTTTTGAAGAAAGAAGGAGTAAGCCCTTTTGCCTATTTTCCTTTTGAAGTTTTAACTGTGGGAAAGGGAATGTTTAGCCAAAGTGTCATTTCCTAAAACACAGAATAGAGTGCAATCACCTTTCGTTGTCATGAAATGTAGGTGCACTAAAGCTTTCCTGCCATCTGGTTGCTTCACTAATATTGAAACCAAATTGTTTTCATACTAGCTGAGTCTATGAAACCTAGCTAATTTTTAGCTATCCAGTTTCTCTAAAGTATATGTTTATCCAACAATGTTTACTATAATGTATTTATTTTACAATTTCACTAATACATTTTAGGCTACTGGAAATACCCACAATGCAACATTGTCCACCGTTAGGATACTGAAGCCTGAAGGATACCAGACCACAGATGGAATTCTGAGCAAACCACATTGCTCATGGAATATAGAGGAACATGTTTGTATTCATTAGTAAAAAAACAGAGCTGCATAAAATCACAAAAAAACACACACACAAAAAAAAGAAACATTTTCAATGTTATTTTTTTTTGCCTTGCTGTGGGCATTTAATCAGCACGAGAAGGGCCTTACCAGGCGGTAAAGCCCTCTTCAGGTTCTATTGCTTAAATAAATTAATTGTGTGGCTTATTTATTAATTGTTAAACCATGTATTTAGTTCTCAAAAATGTATTAGGACAGATGAATACATGCAGAATGACTGTCCTTATAAAAGTTTACAAGAATATTTTTTCAGTTTTCTCCATGGTTTACCCTGGTTATCTATGTTTATTAATATGCTTTACCATAACTTGCTGGTCTTTGCAATGCTTCCTATTCTTTACCATGATTTCACTGTGTGTTATTATACTTTGGTGTGCTTTTACTATCGGACACTTTTATAAGCGTGGAGGTGGAGCATTTGTTGCACATTTTGGACCTTTAATATACTGGAATTAAATATATAGCCCTTCCATCTTTAAATACATGCACAATATATATTTTTTTATTTATTTATAATCTCCAATTACTTTCCCCCAGATTTTCTCTGTTCTGAATGCCCCTTTATCTAATCTCCATTTGTGACCCCTGGTCCTTGTTTCTATTTTCAGTTCGAAAAAGCCCCTTGGGTCGAAATTGTGAATAACTTTTAGAATTTTGAATGTTTGAATCAGATCGCCGCGTAATCTTCTTTGTTCAAGACTGAATAGATTCAGTTATTTTAGCCTGTCTGCATACGACATGCCTTTTAAATCTCCCCTCGCTCCCCCCGCCCCTGTCTTTCATGCCATTCATGCATCCCAATTACCCTACATATACACATGCACCATGCAACCCCTGCACGCATACACACGCATGCACCATGCAACCCCTGCACGCATACACACACATGCACCATGCAACCCCTGCACGCATACACACATGCACCATGCAACCCCTGCACACGCATGCACCATGCAACCCCTGCACGCATACACACACATTCACCATGCAACCCCTGCAGGCATACACACACATGCACCATGCAACCCCTGCAGGCATACACACACATGCACCATGCAACCCCTGCACGCATACACACACATGCACCATGCAACCCCTGCACGCATACACACACATTCACCATGCAACCCCTGCACGCATACACACATTCACCATGCAACCCCTGCAAGCATACACACACATTCACCATGCAACCCCTGCAGGCATACACACACATTCACCATGCAACCCCCTGCACGCATACACACACATGCACCATGCAACCCCCTGCACGCATACACACACATGCACCATGCAACCCCTGCACGCATACACACACATTCTACACTAAACAAAAAAATGGTCTTCAAGCCAGTAATCTGTGACAACTGCATGATGTGGGAAATCCGAGAAAACCCAACAGAGCTTCAACCAAGTTTGTGTAAAAGTGCCGCACTATCCAGGACTTGCTTCAGCGATTAAGCCTGCTAGAAAAGGAGATGGAGGAAATGAGACAGCAACAGGAGCTTGAGGAGCTGACACACCCACAATTCATGGAAGTCTGCACCCTAGCAGACTGAAAGCCACCAGGAGATGGAAGAGAGTCGAAACAGCTGGGTTCAAATAGGGCAGAAGCAGGAAAAAAAACTTCACAAACACAACCACCAGAAATCAGACATCCAAATACATTTGAGCCACTTCAACATTTAGATGACCAAACCAACATCAAGAGAATGAAAGAAACAACACCCAGGACCCTATAAACAGTGCTGACCAGCCAGCAAAAAAGAAGGAGGTCATGATTGTTGGGGACCCATACTGAGAAACACAGTGAAGTTCAGTTCGCAGTTTGACCCCTTACTACAACAGTGTTGCCTTCCAGGAGCCTCTGTCAAGCACATCACTGAGAACGGGACAGGCTCCTAGAACGAACTGGAGATGACCGGTAGTAGTCGTCCACATTGGTACAAACAACATTGAAGAGACAGGCCAAGATCCCTGCAGAACAAATTCAGAGAGCTAGGAAGGAAATTAAAAGACAAGACCAAAAACTGTGGTATTTTTCTGGGATACTGCCCGCCTTGCAAAGACCATATGGACAGCTGAAATACAAAATCAAAATGCATGGCTGAAATCGTGGTGCACACAGGAAGGCTTCACCTTTCTTGAACATTGGAGCACTTTTCACAACAAGGACTATCTATACAGGTGGACGGACTGCACTTAAACAGAAAGGGAACCAATCTACTCGAGAAAGGATCCTTCAGGCGGTACAGAAGCATTTAAACTAGAAAGGAAGGGGAGAAACAAAAACAGAAGGAGACTACATCAAACAAGGGCAACAACTCAGGTAAGACCACTATTAAATGTATTTATCTTAATGCTAAAGTCTCAGAAACAAAATGTTAGAACTTGAAGCTACTGCACTAACAAGTAACTACGATGTGATAGGTGTTACAGAAAACTTGGTTGTCTGAGAGTGATGGAGACGAATATAATATCAGTGGGTACACACTGTATAGGAAAGACATAGCAGGACAGAAGAGGCGGAGGGGTAGCGCCATACATAAGAAATAGCCTTGAAGCCCAGGTGTTAAATCAGGACAAAGAAACAATGCAGAATCAATATGGGTCAGAATAATGGACACAAATTCAAAGGGCATAATAATAGGAGCATGCTATAGACCGCCAAATTCAGACGCTGAGCAAAATAATCTGTTGTACAAATGACATTAGAAATGCGCGTGTAGAAAAGGAGAAGCCATACTAATGGGGATTTCAACTTCCCCATATAAAATGGGAAACCCAATGGGGGCACGACGGACGAAATTGAAATGGTGGAAATGACAAATGACTGCTTCCTAACGCAATTTGTCAAGGCACCGACCTAGAGGGAGGCATGCCTTGATTTAGTCTTTTCAAATAATGAAGACAGAATAACTAAAACAGAGGTCAGAGAGCCATTGGCAAACCCAGACCACAACATGGTCTCATTTGAAATATTTTTAAAACCCCAAAAGTAATGACTAAAGCTAAGGTTTATAATTTAGAAAAGCAAACTATGAAGGTATGAAACGGAGACTAACAGAAGTAGATTGAGGTAATAGAGAAAAACATCCACAGAAAAAGGGTGGCTGTCTTTTAAAAATGTAGTACTAGAGGCACAAAACAATTACATCCTAAAAGTAGACAAATCTAAATCTAAAACAAAATGGCCAAAATGGTTTAATAGATCAATTAAAAAAAATATTCAGCGAAAAAGGCACTTTACAGAGTTTAAAAGGGACCAAAAACAAAGCACACAGAAAAGAGTACTTGGAACTGCAAACACAAGTCAAAAGGAAGTTAGAAAGGCCAAGAGAGAGATAGAAATCAATATTGCTAAGGGGCTAAACCAATTCCAAAATGTTTTTCCAATATTATAACAGCAAGAGAACATTCAAAGAGGAGGTTAAATGTCTAAGAGACACAAATGGCAAAATCATAGATGAAGAAAAAAAGCAAATATATTAAATGATTACTTTTCACAGATTTTACAAAAGGAGGACACGGACAACATGCCCCACATGTCGACCTGTTCCTATCCAGTTTTAAATAACTTAGCATAACAGAGGCAGAAGTGTTAAAGGGACTAGAGCTCTTAAAATAAACAAACTCTGGGCCAGATGAGATCCTCCCAATAGTACTCAAAGAAATGAAAGAAGTTATTTACAAACCGTAACCAAGATCATGCAACAGTCTCTTGACACAGGGTTGTACCGACAGACTGGAAAATAGCAAACGAATACCGATCCACAAAAAAAGGGAGACAAAACTGAACCAGGTAACTACAGACCAATAAGCCTGACTTCTATTATATGTAAACTTATGGAAACTATAATAAGATCCAAAATGGAAAATTACCTATATGGTAACAATATCCTGGGTGACAGCCAGCATGGTTTTAGGAAAGGAGATCATGTCTAACTAACCTACTTGACTTTTTTTTTGAGGATGCAACATTGAAAATGGACAACTGCAAAGCATACGACATGGTCTATTTAGATTTCCAGAAAGCTTTTGACAAAGTCCCGCATAAAAGATTAATTCTCAAACTGAACGCAGTAGGGATTCAAGGAAATGCATGCACATGGATTAGGGAGTGGTTAACATGTAGAAAACAGAAAGTACTGATTAGAGGAGAAACCTCGAAATGGAGGAGGTAACCAGTGGTGTACCACAGGATCAGTATTAGGTCCTCTGCTATTCCTAATCACATTAATGATTTAGACTTTCTGATATAGTAAGCAAACTCGTTAAATTTGCAGACGACACAAAAATAGGAGGAGTGGCAGACACTGTTGAAGCAGCAAAGGTCATTCAAAATGATCTAGACCGCATTCAAAATTGGGCAGACACATGGCAAATGAAATTTAATAGAGAAAAGTGTAAAGTATTGCATGCGGGCAATAAAAATGTTCATTATAAATATCATATGGGAGATAGTGAATTGAAGAAGGAACTATGAAAAGACCTAGGAGTTTATGTTGACTCAGAAATGTCTTCATCTAGACAATGTGGGGAAGCTATAAAAAGGCTAACAAGATGCTTGGATATATTGTGAGAAGTGTTGAATTTAAATCAAGGGAAGTAATGTTAAAACTCTACAATGCATTAGTAAGACCTCACCTAGAATATTGTGTTCAGTTCTGGTCACCTCGTTAAAAAAGGATATTGCTGCTCTAGAAAGAGTGCAAAGAAGAGCAACCAGAATTATCCCGGGTTTAAAAAAGGCATGTCGATGCAGACAGGCTAAAAGAATTGAATCTATTCAGTCTTGAACAAAGAAGACTACGCTGCGATCTGATTCAAACATTCAAAATCCTAAAAGGTATAGACAATGTCAACCCGGGGACTTTTTTGACTTGAAAAGAAAAAGGACCAGGGGTCATAAATGGAGATTAGATAAAGGGGCATTCAGAACAGAAAATAGGAGGCACTTTTTACACAGAGAATTGTGAGGGTCTGGAACCAACTCCCCAGTAATGTTGTTGAAGCTGACACCCTGGGATCCTTCAAGAAGCTGCTTGATGAGATTCTGGGATCAATAAGCTACTAACAACCAAACGAGCAAGATGGGCTGAATGGCCTCCTCTCGTTTGTAAACTTTCTTATGTTCTTATGTTCTTATTCACCATGCAACCCCTGCACGCATACACAATCACACCATTTACACCCCCCGCTCCCCTCCCTCCCAGGATCGCTACAGTATTTATATATATATATATATACCTTGTTTAAAAATGTATGAACGGTACATTTCCATACAATCAACCATGTAATCTTTAACATAAACAAGAGAATAGCCTAATAATCATGAACAGGGTCTCCAGATACTTGTAACCCATTAACTAGGGATTTCAACATGTAAACAAAACACTGGGGAAAATCACATACAAAAAAAATAGAACACTTTTAAGTGCTGCCCTTACTTTTCTTATGTTCAAACGCAGCTCCCCTAGTGTATTCACAACTATACTGTATGCATTGTGCATCACAGTTCACACAGAAGGAGGGTTCTGAAATAAATGATCAGTCAAATGCTGCAAATCCATAATTGTTTACGAGCAATTTATTATGTGATTGTTGTGTTTGGAAACAAACCCCCCAAGCATTTGGCAATATTAATTATCAGGCACATTATATTGCTTCTAATATGTTATCATACACAATATATTAGTATTAGGAATGTAGATATTTTATGCTTATGTTTTAAAAGTGTATGTAATGCATATAAACCAAATATATACTGAATAATATCTTGGCTAAATATTTAAAAGAGGAACAATTTAATTCGTTGCTACATCAATTTCTTTGAGTCCCCATTGGAGATAATGCTGTCAATCATGGTATCCATCCAGGCTTTAGCTTCACAGACTTAATGGAGGAGGTCGCGTCGCCAAAAAATCTTTGCGAGAGGGCATCACACACTGCCCTGGATGCATTAAGTATAGTGGCAATGGGGCAAATCAATGACAATAGGTTAAAACATAAGGCTATGACAGCACTCTATAATTTTGGCTAGAAGGTGGTGATCATGAAAACTGCTGCTAAATCAGGACTAATTTATTATTAATAGCGTTTTTTTTTTTTTTAATTAATTTAGTAGTCACCACCTTTTTTAATTATTTTCTCCCAATTTAGAATATCCAATTATTATTTTAAGCTCGACTCACCGCTACCACCCCTGCACTGACCTGGAGGGAGTGGCGAAGATGAACACATGCTGTCCTCCGAAGAATGTGCCGTCCAGCCGCCCGCTTTTTCACCATGCAGCCACCTTTGAGCTACAGCGTCGAGGGACAACGCAGCTCGGGGCAACTTACAGGCAAGCCAAGGCTCCGGGCCAGACTATAGGGGTCGCTGGTGCGCGGTGAGCCGAGGACACCCTGGCCGACCTAAATCCCACCCCGGCGGCGCCGCACCAGCGTGCCCCTGGGAACTTCTGTCCACGCTCGGCAATGGAATAGCCTGACCTCGATACAGGGCGCATCCAGCACCCAGGCGGGCGCCTTTAGTGGATGCGCCACTGGAGCCCCCCCCTGTAATAGCATTTAATTAAATTATACCTAATCACAGTTTTATTTTTAGGGAACATACTGTGTCACCCAAATGCTTATAATGAAAACATGTACAGTATTATGTTTTCCCTTCATTGTAAATAACATCGTTATTTGGTATAATTAAAACGCTATTAATAATAAATTAATCATGGTTATAGCACCAGTTTAAGTACTGTATTCTGTAAATATTTAGTCTAATAGTTAAAAAGTACAATGCTATGGGACTGTCAGGGCTTGTTTTCAAAAGTTATCGGCACAGACATTATATACAAACCAACGGACCGTGTGTGTGTGTGTGTAACAGAGAGAGACTGCATGCATGTCTGTCTCCAGTCATATGACTGAACGAGGTGAACTCATTGGTTGCTGACTTTGAGACTTGCGAGTTGGTATAACACACAGCCCGATGCGAGTGAATTGCATCGCAAAATATAAAAAATACTGAACCGGTAAAATCGCATTGCAAAAACACACAGTGCCCGACGCGACTGAAAAATCACATCGCTATTGATCGCATCGGGTAGTGTGTCCAGGGCTTAAGTTAAGGGTGGAGGCATTTGAAAGAAAAAAAAAAAAGTCGTAAAAAATGAAATGGATAAAGTCAGGATCCACAAGACTTAAGTGAACTAAGGAATTGAAATTAAATTATTCACAGAGAATGATTAAAAGGACGAATCCCCACTAACTTACTCTTGGTGGTGGAGGCCGACTGCGCATGCGTAACATTTGAGTTAGCAAAACATAAACCATGCATGCACAAAGAAAAATTAAAATAACTTGCTAAATACTTTATCAGTTTTTTCGGTTCCAATAAAAGGCACTCCTAGTCAATGAGTACTATCCGCCTGCCAGGTATGGTGTTTAAACACGCAGCCGTTTTTGAGTTATTTTAGCACAAAAAAAACTCTAATTTGCCAAAACTATTTTTTTTGCGATTCTGTAACTTAAAAACTACCGCACGCATTTTCACGAAACTTGCACAAAATAATCTCTGTTACACAGAGCATATGAAATGCCGCCCTGATCCATTTTGAAACGGCCGAGAAAACAAAATCAATTTGTAAAGGACTAGTAAGTCTAGCTTATTTTGATAAAGTGTGTTTCAGTGTGAAGCAGACATCTTCAAACCTCTTAAACTGCGAGTAATTCTGCTCATTAGTTTTTTGGTGTAATTGAAAATGAAAGTAGAGTGTTCTGCCTCTTCTCGCATTGGTCTAGTTGACCTTGTAAAACCTCTTAAACTCCTCCAGCTCTCGCCAATGCGTTTGACAGTTCTTTAATCTGCTCTTCAGTTTTTCTAACTTCGCCCATTTTCCCCTTAGCTCCTCCAGTTCCTTCTGGTACTTGGCTCTCAGCTCCTGTTCCTTCCTTTGCAGTTACTCTTCATACAGCTGCTTTAACCTCTGTTCCATTTCTTTGATCTTCGCCTCCACCTCCTGGTACATCTCGTTGGTGTAGCATGCCCCTCCGCATGCTCACCATCGCCCTGATTTTATCTAACAGCCCGTGACCTGAGTGCGATCACTGATGTTCCTGTTATTGAAAACATGATACCTGTTCCTACATTTTTCAACAAGCTGCTGGAGGTCCTTGCCAGCACCCCTTGTATGTACTCCCTAAATTGTCATGTCTTCCAGTTCATCCCCACGGGTGAAAAGAATCATTGTGTAGCTTGAAGCTTTCTTGCCGAAAATCTGCTGGATTTTCTCCACTGCTCCATCTCTTCCTTTGTGAATCGCCCCACCTGGATGACCAAGAGGAACACGTGGGGTCCCAGGGAAGACAGAGAAATACATTCCACAACCTCATGTTTAACTTTCTCTGAAAGGAGCTCTGTGTCATACAAGCCTGGCGTGTCGACCACAGCAATCTCTCCACCAGCAACGACTTTTTTTCTTCTCGCACTCTTTTGTTACAGAGGCAGCCCAACCTGAGACCCAAACTCCTTTCTGCCCAGGATGGTGTTTGCCACTGCACTCTTTCCAGCCCCAGTCTTCCCAACGAGCACAATCCTGAACTCCACAGGCTCTTATGGGGCCCTCGGGTGTGGAGTCTCTTCTCTCCTCAGCTGATGCTGCTTTGCTTCCAGACACTGCAAAAGAACAAGGAGAGATGAGCGATTTTAATACCTTCCACTCTGCAGCCTGTAAGGGTTAAGAGCAAGCAATCAGGTAGAGAGGCAGATCAGGCCTCCATTGAAATAGCGATGCTGTGGAGGACTTTGTATTAAACAAAATAAAACATTTTTAGAAATAATAAAAATATACAGCCAACCCACTGGCTCGCTCTTTCCTAGGCCCCAGCCTCTATTGACTGAACATGCAGCCTTTTATATACTTAATGAACATTTTTACCAATATAAACCACAGTTTCTTCAACCCACATTCACATGGGAATGAGGTGTTTAACAAGGTTCAACATGAGCCCAGTCCACATTCACATGGGAATGAGGTGTTTAAACAAGGTTCAACATGAGCCCAGTCCATGAGCTATTCACATGGGAATGAGGTGTTTAAACAAGGTTCAACATGAGCCCAGTCCACATTCACATGGGAATGAGGTGTTTAAACAAGGTTCAACATGAGCCCAGTCCACATTCACATGGGAATGAGGTGTTTAAACAAGTTCAACATGAGCCCAGTCCACATTCACATGGGAATGAGGTGTTTAAACAAGGTTCAACATGAGCCCAGTCCACATTCACATGGGAATGAGGTGTTTAAACAAGGTTCAACATGAGCCCAGTCCACATTCACATGGGAATGAGGTGTTTAAACAAGGTTCAACATGAGCCCAGTCCACATTCACATGGGAATGAGGTGTTTAAACAAGGTTCAACATGAGCCCAGTCCACATTCACATGGGAATGAGGTGTTTAACAAGGTTCAACATGAGCCCAGTCCACATTCACATGGGAATGAGGTGTTTAACAAGGTTCAACATGAGCCCAGTCCACATTCACATGGGAATGAGGTGTTTAACAAGGTTCAACATGATCCCAGTCCACATTCACATGGAAATGAGGTGTTTAACAAGGTTCAACATGAGCCCAGTCCACATTCACATGGGAATGAGGTGTTTAACAAGGTTCAACATGAGCCCAGTCCACATTCACATGGGAATGAGGTGTTTAAACAAGGTTCAACATGAGCCCAGTCCACATTCACATGGGAATGAGGTGTTTAACAAGGTTCAACATGAGCCCAGTCCACATTCACATGGGAATGAGGTGTTTAACAAGGTTCAATATGAGCCCAGTCCACATTCACATGGGAATGAGGTGTTTAACAAGGTTCAACATGAGCCCAGTCCACATTCACATGGGAATGGAGCCCAGTCCACATTCACATGGGAATGAGGTGTTTAACAAGGTTCAATATGAGCCCAGTCCACATTCACATGGGAATGAGGTGTTTAACAAGGTTCAACATGAGCCCAGTCCACATTCACATGGGAATGAGGTGTTTAACAAGGTTCAACATGAGCCCAGTCCACATTCACATGGGAATGAGGTGTTTAACAAGGTTCAACATGAGCCCAGTCCACATTCACATGGGAATGAGGTGTTTAATAAGGTTCAACATGAGCCCAGTCCACATTCACATGGGAATGAGGTGTTTAACAAGGTTCAACATGAGCCCAGTCCACATTCACATGGGAATGAGGTGTTTAACAAGGTTCAACATGAGCCCAGTCCACATTCACATGGGAATGAGGTGTTTAACAAGGTTCAATATGAGCCCATTCCCTGCGTCCAGTTAATAATAGGTGTTTACAAGGTTAAAGCCCAACTAACACTAAGAACAACTAACAACATTCATAGAAAAAACAAACACATATGAAAATACAGATAATGGTGTTGTTGGTATAGCTGGTGGAATTATGCACATTTATACTACAGAATTGGACTGCAAAATGACAGCACACAGTATGTCGATTGCTTTTGACCCAAAGGGAGAGGGGAGAGTTGGCTAGGAATACATTTCATTTTTATTTTTGCTATGAACCCAGTTGATTGTTCATTATATTAAATTAATTGTTATTCCAAGTAAGTTAACAATATTGCACCCACCATCTGTCCCCATCTGTGATTAATGTATAGGTTCTCTATGCACCCAGCCTCTGTTTAAAACAATATACCTGGGTGGCAAAAGCTTACATAGCTTACAGAAATAAAACACTTTAAATAGAAAATAAACATATGAAATATCTACACGTTGTCTTAATATGCTTTGTGTTTGGAGCATTCTGAGCAAAATGAGCTAAATCCACATTTTTAAATAATTCTTTATAAATTGTGCATTTGGGAATTAAGAATAATATTATTAATTATTATTTAGCGGATGCTTTTATCCAAAAGCGACTTACAGAGACTAGGCGGTGAAGTATGCATCAACAACTGCTGCTGCACAGTCACTACAATAGAACCTCGGTTTTACATATTATGCGAAGGACGGTGCATAAGGAGGTTAAGTGACTCAGAGTCACACACAGTGAGTCAGCACAGCAAGTCAGTTGCTGACCACTGTGGTATCAAGCACTTTTCTCCATATGATTTAAGTATTAAATCCAGAACTTGTTCTGTTTTTTCTGAGAGAACATTAGAAGTCTGTTTACCAGGAGCCTGGGATCTCACAATAGCAATGGAACTCACTGTTAGAGTGTTGCTCTCCCTGCTGTTTCTTCTCCTGCCAGGCTGCTCTTCCAGATTCTTCTTTGTTCCTCTTCTTCCTGCTTCTTTGCTAAAAACAAAAGAAGCCTGTGAAATAAAAAACTAACAAGGCACTAGTTATAAAACTAAAAATACAATTCTGAACCATATTTAACAGCCTTAATTTTGGGTTAGCCTGAAGTTTTGTGAATGGGTGCATTAAAGGAGTTAACTAGAAGATGCCATTGTCATGGACTGGGTGTTTAAAGTGACGGGTGACTACAGTACCTAGAGGAGTCCTAAACCAAGTCTTTAAAATTCACGATACAATAACATTGCTGATATGTTATGAAATCTAACAAGTTCTATGTTTGCTTTGTGATACCTTTATTTTAAAATGTCTGTATTACTCTAAAGCAGTGTTCTTCAATTGGCGCCCGAGCCATCCTTTGACCTGTCGAAAGGCCAGCGATCCTTCATTACAAAAGCTGAAATTGTTGATAATGCAAGATTGTAAGGTCGCCACTATCTACACGGTATTTGCTTCCCCTAACAAGCATTTTTTTGCACCCTAATACAGGAACAAGTCAGCTGATTGGCTGAGCTTTCATTCTGATGATATTTGATTTTGGCATTATTATTATTATTATTATTTATTTAGCAGACGCCCTATCCAGGGTGACTTACAATTGTTACAAGATATCACATTATTTTTTACATACAATTACCCATTTATACAGTTGGGTTTTTACTGGAGCAATCTAGGTAAAGTACCTTGCTCAAGGGTGGGTACAGCAGTGTCCCCACCTGGGATTGAACCCACGACCCTCCGGTCAAGAGTCCAGAGCCCCAACCACTAGGGTGCATCACAAATCTCCGCCATGTAGCTTAGTGTTAGTGCCTCACTGGTTGAGCAACAAGAGACAGCTTTAGTAGAAAAAAGGGTATGGAGTATTATTATCTTCTTTAGTGCGGAGAAACTATCTGAATATCTTTACAAACATTGTTGCACTTTAATATGAAGGCAAAATCCAATGCTCTAATCCATGTGTCTAAAATGGCAAGAGATGTGTGGGATTAAGAACATAAGAACGTTTATAAATGAAAGGGAGGCCATTCAGCCCATCTTGCTCGTTTGGTTGTTTGTAGCTTATTGATCCCAGAATCTCATCAAGCAGCTTCTTGAAGGATCCCAGGGTGTCAGCTTCAACAACATTACTGAAAGCTGGTTCCAGACCCTCACAATTCTCTGTGTAAAAGAGTGCCCTATTCTCTGCCCCCTTTATCTAATCTCCATTTGTAACCCCTGGTCCTTCTTTCTTTTTAGGTTCAAAAAAGACTCCTGGTCAATGACAATTGTCTATACCTTTTAGGATTTTGAATGCTTGAATCAGATCACCAATGTAGTCTTCTTTGTTCAAGACTGAATATATTCAATTCTTTTTTAGCCTGTCTGCATATGACATGCCTTTTTAAACCTAGATAATTCTGGTTGTTCTTCTTTGCACTCTTTCTAGAGCAGCAATATCCTGAACTGAACACAATATTCTAGGTGAGGTCTTAACATTACTTCCCTTGATTTTAAATTCAACACTTCTCACAATATCCGAGCATCTTGTTGGCCTTTTATAGTATCCCCGACAGATGAAGACATTTCTGAGTCAACATAAACTCCCAGGTCTTTTTTCATAGATTCCTTCTTCAATTCATTATCTCCCATATGATATTTATATTGCACATTTTTATTGCCTGCATGCAATACTTTACACTTTTCTCTATTAAATGTCATTTGCCATGTGTCTGCCCAGTTCTGAATGCTGTCTAGATCATTTTGAATAACCTTTGCTGCTGCAACAGTGTTTGCCACTCCTCTTATGGAAACTATAATAAGATTGAAAATGGAAAATTACCTATATGGTAACATTATCCTGGGAGACAGTCAGCATGGTTTTAGGAAAGGGAGATCGTGTCTAACTAACCTACTTGACTTTTTTGAGGATGCAACACTGAAAATGGATAATTGCAAAGCATACAACATGGTTTATTTAGATTTCCAGAAAGCTTTTGACAAAGTCCTGCATAAAAGATTAATTCTCAAACTGACAGCAGCAGGGGTTCAAGGAAATGCATGCACATGGATTAGGGAGTGGTTAACATGTAGAAAACAGAAAGTACTGATTAGAGGAGAAACCTCAAAATGGAGCGAGGTAACCAGTGGAGTACCACAGGGATCAGTATTAGGTCCTCTGCTCTTCCTAATTTACATTAATGACTTTGATTCTGGTATAGTAAGCAAACTTGTTAAATTTGCAGATGACACAAAAATAGGAGGAGTGGCAAACACTGTTGCAGCAGCAAAGGTCATTCAAAATGATCTAGACAGCATTGAGTACTGGGCAGACACATGGCAAATTACATTTAATAGAGAAAAGTGTAAGGTACTGCATACAGGCAATAAAAATGTGCATTATAAATACCATATGGAAGATACTGAAATTGAAGAAGGAATCTATGAAAAAGACTTAGGAGTTTATGTTGACTCAGAAATGTCTTCATCTAGACAATGTGGGGAAGCTATAAAAAAAGGCCAACAAGATGCTCGGATATACAGTGAAAAGTATTGAATTTAAATCAAGGGAAGTAATGTTAAAGCTTTGCAATGCATTAGTAAGACCTCATCTAGAATATTGTTTCAGTTCTGGTCACCTCGCTACAAAAAGGATATGGCGAGTGCAAAGAAGAGCGACCAGAATTATTCCAGGTTTAAAAAGCATGTGATATGGAGACAGGCTTAAAGAATGTCTTGAACAAGAAAAGACTACGCGGCAATCTGATTCAAGCATTCAAAATTCTAAAATATATTGATAATGTCGACCCAGGGGACTTTTTCGACATGAAAAAAGAAACAAGGACCAGGGGTGACAAATGGAGATTAGATAAAGGGGCATTCAGAACAGAAAATAGGAGGCACTCTTTTACACAGAGAATTGTGAGGGTCTGGAACCAACTCCCCAGTAATGTTGTTGAAGCTGACACCCTGGGATCCTTCAAGAAGCTGCTTGATGAGATTCTGGGATCAATAATCTACTAACAACCAAACAAGCAAGATGGGCCGAATGGCCTCCTCTTGTTTGTAAACTTTTTATGTTCTAATGTACTGAATCGGAATCATTTCCTCCAGCAGGATGTAGTGTATGTGTAGAAAGATGTCATATAGCAGTCCAAACACCGAAATAGAGATTGCCTTACAAAAGTGTGGGCAAGAGTACAATTTAACATGTACAAATTTAAAATTTTGTAAAGGTACTTTCATAAAAACAAGATACCATCATATTTCACAATCAGGGCACTCTCTGAGTTGCAGACATCACCCTCTGTCTGAACTCAAATATTGTTCCTGCAAACTAGTACTTGCTAGGATGAATGAGTGTCCAGTAAACATATCACTGTTAAATAAGTATAGTTTAATTAACAATATGTTTTTTTGCAAACACTTGCTAGCTCCCTGCATAGCCGTACTGTTTCTGTTCCACTACCCTTTCCCTGTGCATGTCACATAGCAAGGGGAGGAGTTCCATAGCAACCACTGAAGTAGGCTTCCTGTTTACCAAAACGCCGATTTAAAACTTTCAATTAGACTGCTTTCCAGCAGCCTCTGAGTATAACAGCACATTGGAGTTTGTTTTGGGGTATGTAAAATAGTTATTTATTAGTTGTACAAATCGCTGGAAGGACACTTTAACAATATCAGTTGAGATCTCCTAGGATACTAAACCCGCCCCAGAAGCCCATATCTACCAATCAGTGATTAGAGACCAGAGTGCTTATTGGCTGCTGTTAAGTTTCAATCAAAAAATCATGACCAGTTTTCTCATCAGGAACCTGGACCAATACAGGTAACTTAATTGGATTTAAGTGCTGGGTAAAAGTACAAAAATAGACAGTTTTCACGAAGAATGAATTTCACGGTCCGTGTCACGTTTTTCATGGCCGTGAAATAGATAGGGCCTTAGTAATGTACTGTATAAGTGTAAGTGAATCCACGTGAGTGAAATGCTTCTCTGAGCACTCCAGTATGTGATGCATTTTTGGTTGCGATGTGGTAAGTAGATTGATTAGGCCTATACATGTATGAAGGAGATATTCTACATATATTGCTTACATATTTGGGTAGTAAGTTAATTAATGATAAATCCACATACATGTGTGAAAAGATATTATACATATTCAAGTATGGAGACGCAAAATAAAATTATCAACAGGAGTTCCGTTGCAGGAAAGGGTAGGCGACTTCTAGTCTAATGTACTGTTTGGAAAAATGACAATATATTTGTATTCACTGAAGATAATGCAAATCTAAGTGTCTCTATGCAAAGTCATGTAAAGTTTTGATTAAAAA
Organism: Huso huso; assembly: GCA_036884735.1. Taxonomy (NCBI): domain Eukaryota; kingdom Metazoa; phylum Chordata; class Actinopteri; order Acipenseriformes; family Acipenseridae; genus Huso; species Huso huso. The sequence continues at coordinate 6,286,049 of CM072711.1, read as the reverse complement.
TGACAGCAAAACTGAAATGCATCTCTGCAGCCGTGGCACACTGGAAGGACTGCACGCTTGCAGAAGCTGGGCAAGTCATAAATTGTAACCAACAGCAAATAAAAAAAAAAAAAAAATGAGATTGAATTATTTCCATATAAATAGACCATAATGTTAATGTAGCTTTCAAACCTTGTTTTTTTCTCCTTTGGACAGTGGGGTTCATTTATCAAACGTGTCTTAACACATTGGAATTTGATTGAATGTTATTTTTATACTATGCTCTATAAAAAGAGGACTTATTGTTCCTTTAAACTGTTACTGTGAGGGATTATTTATTTATTTATTTATTTATTTATTTATTTATTTAAGCATTTTAACTAGGTAATGATCGATAATCGTCTTTAGAATTTGCACAGTAATCGATGTCAACATCAGGGTTCAATGGGTTTGCAGAAAATGTTCACACCCGTGATTTTATGCAGGTAACAGTTCAAGAATATTAAAAAGGGGAGTTTCTCTCAAGGGTGGAGTGGATGCCATAAAGCAGTGGTGCACAACTCAGGTCATGGAGGGCTGGTGTCCCTCCTGGTTTTTGTTCCAACCATTGGACCAGTTAATTGGACCAATTAAGCTTCTAATAAGGTCCAATAAAGTACTTTAGGGTGCAGTTGTAATAAAAACCTGCAGGACCGAGTTGTGCACCACTGCTAGTTCATAAACCCTTTGCATCTGGACCCAGTTAAAGGGGGATCTTTACAGAAAGTATTGGAAACCCCCATTAGGATCCCATTATAATCTGAGTGTATTACCTTGAAAACACCAAAACTGAATCCTTAGCGACCACATTATTGTGAACACAGAATGAATCAGTGTTCGCGCTATGCCGCGCCATTGCACCAATGCCCCCCTGAAATAAGAAATGTCCCGCTGAAATTCTCTTAACGCACCCGTGTGTCCCCCCTTCCCAGACCAGACGCAATACCAATACGCAGTATATTAATGCAATTTGTATTACCATGACATGTGAAGACAGGCTAATCTTTTTTACTTGTTTGTTTACACTTGCGTAATTGCATAATTAAACTCCCGTGCCATTATTCTCCAGTCCAGTAGAATGCGCACCCTCCCTGGTTACAGTCAGTTTCACAGTAAAGCCTGGACGACAGCATCTTGCTTGTTAACAACATGGCCCGGTGCAAATATAACCTTGTATCCCTGTTACACCCGACCATTACTTCTGGAAGAATATCAGCTTCGGCAGTGCCTGTTTAAATGTAGGCTATTATATTTGTGCTTAAAAATACTGTGAAATTCATCCGCTGTAAACTTATCTATTTGCTAGACAGAATATCTGTCTGATGACATGTTTGGATATATGGAGTGACCTAGCAAGTGAATGGGAGGAATGTGTACTTCTGCATACAGTACAGTTTATAGACAAAGTGCAGTAGATTTGTGAAACGAAAACCGCATCATTGATTAAAAAAAAAAAAAAAAAGTAATCTTCGGTAACGTTATAAAATATGTGAAATTTGTCTTTTCTATGACAAAAAATGCTAATATTAATATGCACATTTCTCAATATTTTCCCCAAAAGTGACAGTGAGTATTATAGTTGTATCTACAGCTTTACAGTTTTATTTTTTGTTCTTCAGAAAAAAAAGGTCAGTAAACTCTATTGGCATATTTAAAACAAACAAAAATAAGAAATGGAGGTTGGTTCTGAATCAAACATATTGACCCCCTGTGACCGAGCGCTGTTGTTGAGTGGCGTGTGAGGTGACATCACGGACCAGGAAGTAACAGAAACAATGAATGGGCGGGTGAAGTTGAACATAACGCGCCAGCGTTTTTTATTAAATAAATAAACCAAAACAAACAAAATATTTAAACAAACAAACACCACAAAACAAAACGGCTACACAAACAAACCAAAACTAACAAGTATCATGCTGGTTTTAGCCAGCACATATATAGCAATTGTTAATTCTCTTTGTACTCCCACAGACTTACGCCTCTCCACTGACACTCTCCCCAGTGCGGACAGCTGCAGGTTCCTATATTCTAGCCGAGGGTTAACTAGCTGTTAATTGTCTTATTACCACTGCCACAGTCTGCACAAGTTTAGTAAGGATGCGTGACTGTCAGCTAGTTAAATAAATCACTAGCTGATCAGTCACACATCCTCACGAGGTTTTAAACACAAAATAACAAATAACAAAAATCAGCTTTTGCTGTAATAAACAAATCATAATAAATAAAAAACAAAGGGCAGACACATGCCCCCCTGTGCGCAGTACACATGGCCTTTTTCGCCACCTCCCCTTAGTCCCCAAAGTCCCGCTAGCAGCCCCTGCCCAGGAACAGGGGAAGCAAGGTGTCTCGGGCGGCCACGACGGGATGTCCTCCTCCCACCCAAACAGCTGTAGCATCCCTGCAACACACACAGGCCGCTCCTCCGGCCAAGGAAATTTTGGGGCTGGTCTCCAGACCTGCCCCCTTCTTCATGGGGTATTTCCTGTCCATGGCAGGACTGGTAGCGACCCCAGGCAAAGCAGGACCCTCGAGGCGACGGCAGCAGCAGCGGACCCTCGGGAGGCGACGGCAGCAGCAGCGGACCCTCGGGAGGCGACGGCAGCAGCAACGGACCCTCGGGAGGCGACGGCAGCAGCAGCGGACCCATTGGGAGGCGACGCAGCAGCGGACCCTCAGGAGGCGACGGCAGTAGCAACAGCAGCGGACCCTCGGGAGGAGACTGGGAGGGGAGCCCCCAGCCATGGAGGTGGCAGCGGAGCTCCACTTCTCCCCCGTACCCTGTAACTGGTGGCTCTCAAGGTGATTCAGAACAACAGGCAGCCCCAGGCGATGCTGAGCAACAGGCAGCCCCAGGCGATGCTGAGCAACAGGCAGCCCCGGGCGATGCAGAGCAGCAGGCAGCCCCGGGCGATGCAGAGCAGCAGGCATCCTTGGGCGGTGAGGAGCAGCAGGCATCCTTGGGCAGTGCGAGGCAGGCATCCTTGGGTGGTGCGAGGCAGGCATCCTTGGGCGGTTCGAGGCAGGCATCCTTGGGCAGAGCAAGGCAGGGCAGGAGCAGTCCTTCCCATGACGGTGGAGGTGAAATTAGCAGGTATTCACCCTCTGCTAGTGGAGGTGGGAGTGGTAAGCTGTCCTCCCACGGCGCTTGAGATGGAACCAGCAGGCATTCACCCTCTGCTAGTGGAGGTGGGAGTGGTAAGCTGTCCACCCACGGTGCTTGAGATGGAACCAGCAGGCATTCACCTCTGCTAGTGGAGGTGGGAGTGGTAAGCTGTCCTCCCACGGCGCTTTTTGAGATGGAACCAGCAGGCATTCACCCTCTGTGGTGGAGGTGGGAGGGTAAGTCCTCCCACGGTGGTTGAAGCGAACCAGCAGGCATTCACCCTCTGCTGGTGGAGGTGGTGGAGGCAGAGGCAGCTCCTGCTGCTCTGCCCCCCAGCGGTGGTGGAGACAGAGGCAGCTCCTGCTGCCTGCTCCTGGCGGTAGGGAGACAGAAGCAGCTCCCTGCTGCCTGCTCCTGGCGGTGGTGGAGACAGAAGCAGCCCTGCTGCTCTGCTCCTGGCGGTGGTGGAGTCAGAGGCAGCTTGCTGCCTGCTCCTGGCAGTGGTGGAGACAGAGGCAGCTCCTGCTGCCTGCTCCTGGCGGTAGTGGAGACAGAAGCAGCCCTGCTGCCTGCTCCTGGCAGTGGTGGAGACAGAAGCAGCCCTGCTGCCTGCTCCTGGCGGTGGTGGAGTCAGAGGCAGCTCCTGCTGCCTGCTCCTGGCAGTGGTGGAGACAGAGGCAGCTCCTGCTGCTCTGCTCCTGGCGGTGGTGAGACAGGCAGCCCTGCTGCTCTGTTCCTGGTGCTGGAGACAGTGGCGAGGGCTCCTCACCCTCTGGCGCGTGAGATGGAAGCGATGGCTCCTCTCCCTCTGGCGCTGGTGACGCAGCAATGGCTCCTCTCCCTCTGGCGCTGGAGATGGCAGCAATGGCTCCTCTCCTTCTGGCGCTGGAAACAGTGGCGAGGGCCTCCTCTGGCGCTGGACACAGCAGCGGGCCCCTCCCATATCTGCAGCCAGTAGTTGAGCACCATGGCTGCGATGTCTGGGAGGATGCTGGGTGGTGTTTCTGTTCCTAGGCCTCCCAGCATGCCCCATCTCTCGCTCACAGGAGGTTGATCACAGCAGGGAGGGCTCCACGATATCCTCTCAGGCTCCGCCAGCCAGTCCCAGATCCCTCTGAGGAGAGTGGACCAGTTCGCCTCGGAGGATGCGGAGGCAGCTCCTGCTCCTTTCCTTCGGATGGTGGTGGTGGAGGTGAAACCAGCAGGTATTCTTCCCCTGCTAGTAGAGCCATGGGCTTTGGATGCTCAGCCTCCTCATCCTCCGGTTCCCGCCCTGGGCAATCCTCCTCTTCCCCTTGCCATGGTGGGTTTTGGACAAGGGGAAGGTACCTGACCTCACCACAAAGGAAGCACCACCCTTCCTCGTCTAGACAGGCGAGGCAGACGTCCGGCTTAGCAGAGAAGCAGCGGGACCTGCAACTGGCCCTGCGCTGTTTCTGCTGGACTTGCTGCTGCTGCTTCCTTCGGCCGCTTCTTCCCATTTTTTTTTTTTTTTTTTTCCAACACAAAAACACTATTTGAAACAAAAAAACGCACTTTTCTTTCCTGGTCTGGCTCCTGGAGGCGTTGTCTATCCCACTCTGACACCATATGTGACCGAGCGCTGTTGTTGAGTGGCGTGTGAGGTGACATCACGGACCAGGAAGTAACAGAAACAATGAATGGGCGGGTGAAGTTGAACGCAACGGCGCTCAGCGTTTTTATTAAATAAATAAACCAAAACAAACAAAAATATTTAAACAAACAAACACCACAAAACAAAACGGCGCGTTGGCCAAACAAACCAAAACTAGGAAAGACAGGCAGGACAGAAGAGGCGGAGGGGTAGCGCTATACATAAGAAATAGCCTTGAAGCCCAGGTGTTAAATCAGGACAAAGAAAACAATGCAGAATCAATATGGGTCAGAATAATGGACACAAATTCAAAGGGCATAATAATAGGAGCATGCTATAGACCGCCAAATTCAGACGCTGAGCAAAATAATCTGTTGTACAATGACATTAGAAATGCGTGTAGAAAAGGAGAAGCCATACTAATGACTCTGATATAGTAAGCAAACTCGTTAAATTTACAGACGACACAAAAATAGGAGGAGTGGCAGACACTGTTGAAGCAGCAAAGGTCATTCAAAATGATCTAGACCGATTCAAAATTGGGCAGACACATGGCAAATGAAATTTAATAGAGAAAAGTGTAAAGTATTGCATGCGGGCAATAAAAATGTTCATTATAAATATCATATGGAGATAGTGAAATTGAAGAAGGAACTATGAAAAAGACCTAGGAGTTTATGTTGACTCAGAAATGTCTTCATCTAGACAATGGGGGAAGCTATAAAAAGGCTAACAAGATGCTTGGATATATTGTGAGAAGTGTTGAATTTAAATCAAGGAAGTAATGTTAAAACTCTACAATGCATTAGTAAGACCTCACCTAGAATATTGTGTTCAGTTCTGGTCACCTCGTTAAAAAAGGATATTGCTGCTCTAGAAAGAGTGCAAAGAAGAGCAACCAGAATTATCCTGGTTTAAAAGGCATGTCGTATGCAGACAGGCTAAAAGAATTGAATCTATTCAGTCTTGAACAAAGAAGACTACGCGGGCGATCTGATTCAAACATTCAAAATCCTAAAAGGTATAGACGATGTCAACCCGGGGACTTTTTGACTTGAAAAGAAAAAAAGGACCAGGGGTCATAAATGGAGATTAGATAAAGGGGCATTCAGAACAGAAAATAGGAGGCACTTTTTTTACACAGAGAATTGTGAGGGTCTGGAACCAACTCCCCAGTAATGTTGTTGAAGCTGACACCCTGGGATCCTTCAAGAAGCTGCTTGATGAGATTCTGGGATCAATAAGTTACTAACAACCAAACGAGCAAGATGGGCTGAATGGCCTCCTCTCGCTTGTAAACTTTCTTATGTTCTTATGTTCTTAAGTATCATGCTGGTTTTTAGCCAGCACGTATATATCAATTATTAATTCTCTTTGTACTCCTACAGACTTACGTCTCTCCACTGACACTCTCTCCCCCAGTGCGGACAGCTGCAGGTTCCTATATTCTAGCCGAGGGGTTAACTAGCTGTTAATTGTCTTATTACCACTCCGGCCACAGTCTGCATTGTTTAGTAAGGATGCGTGACTGTCAGCTAGTTAAATAAATCACTAGCTGATCAGTCACACATCCTCATGAGGTTTTTAAACACAAAATAACAAATAACAAAAAAATCGGCTTTTTGCTGTAATAAACAAATCATAATAAATAAATAAACAAAGGGCGGGACACCCGCCACACCCCTCACTGAAGAAAATGTCCCCCTAAAAATCTGAGAGGGGCCACATTGACCTGTAAGTCCTGGAGCAAACAGGACTGATACGATATGATGGTTCTGTACTGACATGTGTATCAGGTGTGATTAAATAATTACTGTGCTTGCTTTGGGACCTGGATGCAGGTTTAACTGGTTCAACTGAACAATTAAGAACAGGTCTGGAACTTGCATCTGGTCTGAAAGGACCAGAGTTTCTCATGCCTGGTTTATACTATCATTTGTAATCCCACCGGGGTGTCAGAATTGGATCTCACTAAGCCACGGTCCTGGGGACACCCTGTGTCTTCTGGTTTTCATGCTGCTATTGTACTATCACTGCTCTTCAGTACACAATCATGGCCTCACCATTGCCTGTCTGCATTCCCATTGAGGATCATTTGGGAAGGGTATAGTTACCATACTGTCATGCCATTCCATTGTAGCTGCCCAACACTTACAGTGCCGTGAAAAAGTATTTCCCCCCTGTCTGATTTTCTGCATTTTTGCATATTTTTGACCTGGAATGTTAGCAGATCTTCAACCAAGACCTAATGTTAGATAAAAGGGATATTTGATACATATTTCATTTATTTATTAAAGAAAGTTATGCAACACCCAATGCCCCAGTGTGAAAAAGTAATCGCCCCCTTAGACTCAATAACTGGTTACGCCACCTTTAGCAGCAATAACTGCAACCAAACGCTTCCTGGAGTTATTGATTAGTCTCTCACAGCGCCGGGAGGAATTTTGACCCACTCCTACATGCAGAACTGCTTCAACTCAGTGACATTTGTGGGTTTTCGAGTATGAACTGCTCATTTCAGGTCCCACCACAACATCTCAATGGGGTTTAGTTCTGGACTTTGACTAGGCCATTCCAAAACTTTAAATTTCTTGTTCTTCAACCATTCTGATGTAGACTTGCTTGTGTGTTTCGGATCATTGTCTTGCTGCATTACCCAGATGCACTTCAGCTTCAGCTCACGGACAGATGGCCTGACATTCTCCTGTAGAATTCTCTAATACAGAGCAGAATTCATGGTTCCTTCAATGATGGCAAGGCATCCCCAAACCATGACACTACCACCACCATGCTTGACCGTTGGTATGAGGTTCTTATTGTGGAATGCAGTGTTTGGTTTTCGCCAGACATAACAGGGCCCATGTCGACCAAAAAGTTCCACTTTGACTCATCTGTCCATAGAACATTGTTCCAGAACTCTTGAGGATCATCCAGGTGCTTTTTGGCAAACTTGAGACAAGCATTCATTTTCTTCTTAGTGAGCAATGGTTTCTGCCTTGCTACTCTGCCATGAATCCCATTTTTGCCCAGTGTCTTTCTGATGGTGGAGTCATGAACACTGACCTTAGCCGAGGCCAGAGAGGCCTGCAGATCCCTGGATGTTGTTCTAGGGTTCTTTGTGACTTCCTGGATGATTTTGCTCCTTGCTCTTGGAGAGATTTTGGCAGGACAGCCACTCCTGGGAAGATTCACTACTGTCCCAAACTTTCTCCATTTGGACAATATGGCTCTGACTGTGGTTCGGTGGAGCCCCAGAGCCTTAGAAAATGGCTTTGTAACCCTTTTCCAGACTGATAGGCATCAACAACTTTTTCCGGAGGTCTTCAGGAATTTCTTTTTGTTTGTGGCATGATGTGCCTCTAGAACCTGTGTGCTGACAACTGATGGTAAGGGCCAAAGTTAGTCAGATTTATATTGGGCAGGGCTGACCCAAATCAGGCCTGGTTGTTAACCAAAGTACGCAAACAGCTGACCCTAATTATCCCTTTAATTGGGTTGAGTTAACTAGGGGGGGCAATAACTTTTTCACACCTGAAGATTGCATGTTTGATTACTTTGCACATCAAACAAATGAAAGAAGCACCAAACTTTGGTGACATTTTTTCTCTCAGACTCCCTCTATATACTATAACCCACAAAAAATCTGACCAAATACAATGTGAAAAATGTGCAAAAATGAAGAAAATCAGACAGGGGGCAAATACTTTTTCACAGCACAGTATACTACCATTGACCCATAGTATAATACAGACCTATTATTGCATTGCCATTGTTGTGCCACTGTGTTTGTGCTATGGAATTATTTGGGAAAGGCACTGTAGCATACTGTGGTTCTGTTCTGCCAATGGTGCCATCATCACATTGTAAAAACCCAATCAGTACAGAAACATCGCACTGCCATTGAAAAGTTACTGATTCACTGCAGTGCAGTTGAAGATGACTTGGTAAATAGAGACAAATTGATACACATTAGACCGTTAAGATTTAATAGAAAGCCACACTCTGGGGAGACAGGTTTATGGAAGTTTTATTCAGCAGGTAGAGGTAGGTGTTCATTCGAATTTGAAGGAGGTCACTTTGAGATCGCCCTTGACTCTGATGTAGGTGATTTTTGTCCAGACTCAGGTGGTTTGGGAAGGTGACAATATGTTCGTTGGGCAATTCAATCTCAAAGCAGTCGCCCAAGACCTTCACTGTCAACTGGAAAGACACAAGCAGGATTTCATAGTTATGACACAGCGATTTCAGATTAAAAGTAATTCTGATTGCTTACATGTTTTTACTAAAAGATCCTGCTTAGAAAGTATCTTGGTTTATAACAGCTGCCCATCATTAATGAAAGGGTCTGCCAGGTGAGGTTAATAACACTGTATTGGTTTCTATTCATTTTCAATCTGTTTCTGACAGTCCTCTCAAGCTGAAAAGGACCAGTGTTGTTCCTCTCACCAGTTTGTCTGTAAAGAGATACTGGAGGCGGGGGTTAAAGTGTTACAGGACCCCTGCAGAATATAAGTGTGGTAAGGACCACACGGGACACAGCAAAGGCAACGTAATGCGCTTCCTGTATACTAGTACTGTAACACTTCAAGTGTCATTTAAACTGCATCATAACAATTCAGTGGTGGGGCTTTAAACTGCATCCCAACAATGTCATTCAGTGGTGGGGTTTTAAACTGCATCCCAACAATGTCATTCAGTGGTGGGGTTTAAACTGCATCCCAACAATGTCATTCAGTGGTGGGGTTTTAATTTTGGTGTGAGAGATGAAGAAAAGTTTGGGAATGAGAAAAGGCCATTCGGCCCATCAAGGCTCATCCCTTGTTAGCACACCAGTCTGACCTACTGGGGGGAACTCATTTAATAGCACAGACTTTTTTTTAAAATTTTCCCAGTGTTTTAGATCCTACTAAACATGGTTTAAGATATTTATGATTATTGGGCTGATTTTTAGATATACTTTTTTTGAAGAAAACCTCGTTTCCACGATTACTGTTTCCATACCGTGTCAGCACGGTACTTAAACAGCACAGTAAATCTCTGTAGATAATAGAAATGACGCAAACCGTACAATGGTAACCATGGTAACACATGGTAGCGAAGACGTGTCACGATGGATAAGGTTAATCTTGTTTTGTTTTGTTTTGTTAAACAATGGTTTTAAGGCAGCAGTCTCACGGACAGTATTGCGCAATAGCAAACTTTTCTGCTATTATTAAAACAAGCAAATCTACAAATAGCTGGTTTTCAGCTGTTGCAAATCTGCAATTTCAATATAAGCCTTGTGAATGGCCAAAATGCTTTTCTTTTTTTCTTCACAGCACCGCAGGCTAGTGAGATAAAGTGGTACTTTTATCTTCCTAAAAGCAGTATTCAGTTGCTTTTGGATGTTATATTCTCTACATGTTTTTATCAACATTTTAATTTTAAAATCCTCCCACAGAGTTCTTTGTGTGTTTACTGACATTTTTTTTCTATTTTGTTACACATTCTCGCACACACACCCCTGGCTCTGGGCAGCTACCGTGCCGTGCCAGTATCAGGTATGAAAGGATGCTGGCACGGCATGGTGCTGACACGCCAGGGCACGGTATGGGTTTTTACAAAAATCATGGAAACATGCAGGTTCATGGAAATGAGGTATGAGTGTCTTACCTTGATGGTGGCTCCTTTCTCAAAGGGGAAATTGGGGTCTCTCTGCTCGGACCCCCAGCAACCTCCACGCTTGGAGTTGCACACAATGACAGTGACTGCTGCGTCGTCATGGAAACGGGGGTTAAAGTGCAGCGCCAGTTCATTTGAGTCCTTCCCCATGTCAATGCAGAACCTGCCGGCAGAGACTCTGAATGTGAATCAGTCCAGAAACCTGGACCCAAAACCTTCTACACTGGAAACACAAGTTTCTTGTATTGAGCTACTAACATAACAAATTACTTGTGAATGTTTATGATCAATGGCTCTCAGATTGGGGTGTCAATTTCAATTGAACAGGAAGTACATTGCTTGTCAAGCATGAGAGGTGTTTTTTTGAATTTTTTGGAGATGCCTCAGTTCATCACAGTGTAGTTTTGCATGTATTTAACTTTAAAAACCTGCCCCATTCTTCTAAAACTCTCTTCCAGTGCCTTCACTTCAGCTGGTTGTAGCTGAAGTGCAGCTGACACAGCAGTGTGGAGTAGCGGTGAGGGCTCTAGACTCTTGACCGGAGGGTCGTGTGTTCAATCCCAGGTGGGGGACACTGCTGCAGTACCCTTGAGCAAGGTACTTTACCTAGATTGCTCCAGTAAAAACCCAACTGTATAAATGGGTAATTGTATGTAAAAATAATCTGTAAAAATATTTTATGTAAAAATAATGTCATATCTTGTAACAATTTTATGTAACAATAATGTCATATCTTGTAGCAATTGTAAGTCGCCCTGGATAAGGGCATCTGCTAAGAAATTAAAAAAAAAAAAATAATAATAATAATAATAATAAAATACTTCCATACCCTGTCATGCACTTCTATTCATCACTGCTTGAAATGTGCAGTTTTGAAAGAACGTCAGACACCTCCTAGAACACTAAGATCAATATTGCAGAAACCATACAGGCTATCATATCTGCTCTTGACTGACGTCGCTGGGTAATATCTAGATCATTCACTTGTAATATCTAGATCATTCACTGTAATATCTAGATCATTCTCTTAAGTGCAGTTTCTATGTTTTGTAAGTGTGGACAAGGACTAACAGTATTGTCTGTTACCTGTGATGAATGTCTTCAGATATTCCATTTTGAATTTCAAGGTATTTATTTATACAGCGCCTTTCATACCACACTATCTCAAAGCGTTTTACATGTCGGTTAAAACAGAAAGAAGGATGCAGTTCCAAGAAGTAGTAAAGAAATAACAAAAAATAATTATAATATCAATAATGAATAACGAAAAATGAAAGGCAATTGAAGAAAACAGGAAATGAATAACAATGATAGATCAAACACAGAATTAAAAAATAAGCATATTAAATAGATAAACAATTATATTTGTAAGTCAGGTTAAAAAGGCTAGACTACAAAAGTAAGTCTTTAATCTTGACTTAAATATTGACTGAAGCAGCATCTCTAACAGAAAAGGGCAATGAGTTCCACAATCTGGAGCATTGTAACTAAACACACTTTCTCCTCTCCTTTTCAATTTGACAAACTGTAAAAATGTACTTCAGTAATATTACAATAAATTAATGTGTCATTGTGACAGGCTGACCGAGGTAAGGAGACTCAAAGTCAGGATGTGCAGGGAAAATAAGACTTTTAATTAAACAAAAAACACAAAACAAAAGGCACGATGGCCAACCAAAAAGACAAACACAAAAACAGGCTTTAAACAAACTATACCAAAAAGAACCACTCACTCTCACAAACACTCACCCACTAACATAGCCAACCACTCCCTTTATACAGGTGCCTGACTAATTGGGCACCAAGACCTCATTAGCCCAGGCACATTCCACACATTCCTCACACCCCAAACTCACTCATATCCACTCTAAACAATACAAAAAACACAAAACCACCTCAAAATAGGCTGCACCCCATCACAGTCATATAAATAAATCAATGAATAAATAACAAATGGCTTACATAGAAGCATCGTCTGAAATTTTGCCTTGAGCTTCAACTTGTCACCTACTTTCAGGTCGACGTTCTTCACTTCAAATACTTCCTGTGAAAAACAAATGGAATTGGTCAGTAATGCAGTGAAGCTGCAAACCAGATGACATCATGCATTTGGGTGGAGTCTTGTGCGTGACATCCGTGAGGGCGACCGATGCGACCTCATGGTTTGGTGGTCATCTTCTTTTCAGAGGACCAGCGCCCCTTTCAATTCAAGACCACCACCACCAACACATTATGTATGGGATAATGTATACCAGAGCCATCGCGAGAGAGAAGGAATGGCAGCCTATGAGGGACGCACTAGCACTGTCTAACCCAGGGGTTAGCGGTGTGAGCTTACACCCTCAAGGACCCTCGTGCCTAATGAAGGCAGGGCAAGGTCTACCACATTAAGGCGGTAGAACAGGAGAAGGTATCTTGCGCGAGCCCAGCTAGCCACAGTACAAATATCAGTCATTGAGGCACCTCTGAAGAGGGCCCAAGATGTAGCCAACCCTCTAGTGGAGTGTGCGGGTTACCCTACCAGGTGGGGGGCAAGCCAGCACCATTATACGAAGTCGAGACTGTATCCACAATCCAATGTGACAGACGCTGCTTAGAGAGGGCTGTCCTAGGGTCCGTGTTCCGTGACAGATGAAGAGCTGGTCAGATTGATGCAGAGCTCTTGTCCTATGCACATAGCATCTAATGCCCGCACTGGGCAGAGGAAATTAATCTCTCATCCTCTGTTGAAGCAAACAGAGGTGGATGGAAGGACCCAGTTCCACAGACTGATTAATGTGGAAGGCTGTGATCACCTTAGGGAGGAAAGCAGGGTTGTTTGACAGGTGAGTTGCCTGCACCTCTGCTGCACACGCCCGCTTGAGATGTGTTTCCGTCACCTTGCATTGAAGGTTCGGGCACGCTGGGTCTCTAGCCAACCTTACCCACCGCCGAACCCCGCTAGGCTGCTTTTTCCGCACCTTCTAGAGAGGTAAGGTTAAAAGGGCCTGCTTTAGCACGCTTAGGACCCGAGGTCGACGATCCCAGGAGGAGCGCACTCCTCCATGAAATCTGGGAAGGCTGGGAACTTGAGGGGAGGAGCCATTGTCTGCATCCGGAAAACGGACTGGCTTGGTTCTGCCACTGGCGTCCAGGGACCTGCAGGAAAGCTGCAGCACGTCCCATAAATGCCGAAACCGAGCTAGACAAGGCTACCTCGAAGCCAGGTTCTTCCTCAGCAGGGGTCGCCACCTGCATGTCAGAGGAGAAGGAGGCCCCCCCCAGAGGCCGCTATGGAAGGAGGTCCCTTGCGCCAGCTGGGATGCCTTTTCCATCCACCCTGAACTCCCTGGGGAGGGGAAGGCATTTGGGCTGCAATGGAGCCTGACAGAGGCCGGGCTGCCATTGCCTGTTTGGCCAAGAGCCCAGGACCTGGGCCATCTGGGCTTTGAGGTCCATAATGTCCATCACCTGCTTGAACGCTTCACCCTTCTCACCTGCAGAGATGGAGAGTGATCATGTGAGGCCCATGATCAGGGATGTTCAGGAGGGGGTCCTGGGACAGGTCATGGAGGAGGGGCCTGGGGCTCCAAGAGCTGCGATGATCCGCCATAGAGGACGCGGAGCTCGCCCTGGGCCCTCTCCATTGAGTTTCTTTCACCCGGGGCTGAAAAGCCTCACAGATGCTACAGGCCACGTCCCTCTCGAGGGCCAAGGTGACATGTTGGACGCCCAAGCACTGCGCATAAAGGGTATGTTTATCCTATGTGTATCCTTATTCTCAAAAACATGGTAGAAAGATAGTATAGGGGAGAGCACACTGTTTGTGCACAAGGCCCGACTCACCAGCCGGAAAGGTCTACTCGACAGCGAGGATGCAGCAAGGCCTAGCCCCGTGGAGGAACTGTGTACTCTTAGAAAGAAATAGACAACCACTCACGGGTGACTGCACAGGCAGTCACTCACACACGACAGACAGATAACAAAGACAGAAAGGCGAAAGACAGAAAGGCAAAAGGCTCTGTCTTTTCAAAGTCGTTGATTTCGGGAAAGCAGAGAGCCAGCTTTCAGCACGAATGCAAAGGAAATACAATCGACTCGACTCGACATGAGAAGCTCTTTTCTATCAACACGCTCAGCTAGACATAGAGGTCTTCCTTACCATCTTGAGAAGGAAAAGAGAAATGGCTTCTTTGGATGAGCCCCTCAGAGGGCGGGACTGAGTGCATCATCCCAGGAAGGGACCCATCAGCAGCTCTGGTATACAGAGCTCAGTGATACTTACCCAATGGGCAGGCATATCCCATACGTAATGTCTTTGGTGGTCGTCTTCGAATTGAAAGGAAGGGGGGAGAAAACAAAAAAACAGAAGGGAGACCACATCAAAACAAGGGCAACAACTCAGGTAAGACCACTGTTAAATGTATTTATCTTAATGCTAGAAGTCTCAGAAACAAAATGTTAGAACTTGAAGCTACTGCACTAACAAGTAACTACGATGTGATAGGTGTTACAGAAATTTGGTTGTCTAAGAGTGATGGAGATGAATATAATATTAGTGGGTACACACTGTATAGGAAAGACAGGCAGGACAGAAGAGGCGGAGGGGTAGCGCTATACATAAGAAATAGTCTTCAAGCCCAGGTGTTAAATCAGGACAAAGAAAACAATGCAGAATCAATATGGGTCAGAATAATGGACACAAATTCAAAAGGCATAATAATAGGAGCATGCTATAGACCGCCAAATTCAGACGCTGAGCAAAATATTATTATTATTATTATTATTTCTTAGCAGACGCCCTTATCCAGGGCGACTTACAATTGTTACAAGATATCACATTATACATTATTTCACATTATACAGATATCACATTATTTTTACATACAATTACCCATTTATACAGTGGGGTTTTTACTGGAGCAATCTAGGTAAAGTACCTTGCTCAAGGGTACAACAGCAGTGTCCCCCACTGGGGATTGAACCCACAACCCTCCGGTCAAGAGTCCAGAGCCCTAACCACTACTCCACACTGCTGCCCAAATAATCTGTTGTACAATGACATTCGAAATGCGTGTAGAAAAGGAGAAGCCATACTAATGGGGGATTTCAACTTCCCCCATATAAAATGGGAAAACCCGATGGGGGGCACGACGGATGAAATTGAAATGGTGGAAATGACAAATGACTGCTTCCTAACGCAATTTGTCAAGGCACCAACTAGAGGGGAGGCATGCCTTGATTTAGTCTTTTCAAATAATGAAGACAGAATAACTAAAACAGAGGTCGGAGAGCTATTGGCAAACTCAGACCACAACATGGTCTCATTTGAAATATTTTTTAAAACCCCAAAAGTAATGACTAAAGCTAAGGTCTACAATTTTAGAAAAGCAAACTATGAAGGTATGAAACGGAGACTAACAGAAGTAGATTGAGTAAAATAGAGAAAACATCCACAGAAAAAGGATGGCTGTTTTTAAAATGTAGTACTAGAGGCGCAAAACAATTACATCCCAAAAGTAGACAAATCTAAATCTAAAACAAAATGGCCAAAATGGTTTGATAGATCAATTTAAAAAATATTCAGCGAAAAAGGCACTTTTACAGAGCGTTTAAAAGGGACCAAAACAAAGTACACAGAAAGAGTACTTGAAACTGCAAACACAAGTCAAAAAGGAAGTTAGAAAGGCCAAGAGAAAGATAGAAATCAATATTGCTAAGGGGCTAAAACCAATTCCAAAATGTTTTTCCAATATTATAACAGCAAGAGAACATTTAAACAGGAGGTTAAATGTCTAAGAGACACAAATGGCAAAATCATAGATGAAGAAAAAAATAGCAAATATATTAAATGATTACTTTTCACATCGTTTTTACAAAGGAGGACACGGACAACATGCCCGACATGTCACCTGTTCCTATCCAATTTAAATAACTTTAGCATAACAGAGGCAGAAGTGTTAAAGGGACTAGGGCTCTTAAAATAAACAAATCCCTGGGCCAGATGAGATCCTCCCAATAGTACTCAAAGAAATGAAAGAAGTTATTTACAAACCGCTAACCAAGATCATGCAACAATCTCTTGACACAGGGGTTGTACCGACAGACTGGAAAATAGCAAACATAATACCGATCCACAAAAAGGAGACAAAACCGAACCAGGTAACTACAGACCAATAAACCTGACTTCTATTATATGTAAACTTATGGAAACTATAATAAGATCCAAAATGGAAAATGACCTATATGGTAACAATATCCTGGGAGACAGCCAGCATGGTTTTAGGAAAGGGAGATCGTGTCTAACTAACCTACTTCACTTTTTGAGGATGCAACATTGACAATGGATAACTGCAAAGCATACGATATGGTTTATTTAGATTTCCAGAAAGCTTTTTGACAAAGTCCCGCACAAAAGATTAATTCTCAAACTGAACGCAGGGGTTCAAGGAAATGCATGCACATGGATTAGGGAGTGGTTAACAAGTAGAAAACAGAAAGTACTGATTAGAGGAGAAACCTCAAATGGAGTGAGGTAACCAGTGGTGTACCACAGGGATCAGTATTAGGTCCTCTGCTATTCCTAATCTACATTAATGATTTAGACTCTGATATAGTAAGCAAACTCGTTAAATTTGCAGACGACACAAAAATAAGAGGAGTGGCAAACGTCATTCAAAATGATCTAGATAGCATTCAGAATTGGGCAGACACATGGCAAATGAAATTTAATAGAGAAAAGTGTAAAGTATTGCATGCGGGCAATAAAATGTGCATTATAAATATCATATGGGAGATAGTGAAATTGAAGAAGGGAACTATGAAAAAGACCTAGGAGTTTATGTTGACTCAGAAATGTCTTCATCTAGACAATGTGGGGAAGCTATAAAAAAGGCTAACAAGATACTCGGATATATTGTGAGAAGTGTTGAATTTAAATCAAGGGAAGTAATGTTAAAACTCTACAATGCATTAGTAAGACCTCACCTTGAATATTGTGTTCAGTTCTGGTCACGTCGTTACAAAAAGGATTTTGCTGCTCTAGAAAGAGTGCAAAGAAGAGCAACTAGAATTATCCTGGGTTTAAAAGGCATGTCGTATGCAGACAGGCTAAAAGAATTTAATCTATTCAGTCTTGAACAAAGAAGACTACGTGGCGATCTGATTCAAACATTCAAAATCCTAAAAGGTATAGACAATGTCAACCCAGAGGACTTCCTTGACCTGAAAAAAGAAAGAAGGACCAGGGGTCACAAATGGAGATTAGATAAAGGGGCTTTCAGAACAGAAAATAGGAGGCACTTTTTTGCACAGAGAATTGTGAGGGTCTGGAACCAACTCCCCAGTAATGTTGTTGAAGCTGATACCCTGGGATCCTTCAAGAAGCTGCTTGATGAGATTCTGGGATCAATAAGCTACTAACAACCAAACGAGCAAGATGGGCTGAATGGCCTCCTCTCGTTTGTAAACTTTCTTATGTTCTTATGTTTAGCTGTCAGTCGCTGAAGTTGATTTTATAGGAAATATACAGATTCCATCTACTGACACTTTGTAGAAGAAACGTTTTTTTTTTTATCCCCATACAAAGTTATAATACTCTTCTATACCAAATATGTCATATAGCCTGCATTGTTTTAATTGTGAATCTATTTAAGGAAATATGTTAAACATTTATATACAAACATAGAAATACTGTATATAATTCATATTAGTACTGTATTTTCAAACAAATGTGCACGTTTATATTGTCTTAATTGGTAACATGCAAGTAAGTTTTCTTCAAAGGAAAAAGAAACTTTGTGAAATAACGTTAAAGTGTGCTGGCTCACAGGGGCTGCACAGACCGTCACTAGCTATGAGGAAATGGAGGCTGTGTCCTCTGTGTTCTTTGGGCATCATAAATGCTGAAGTACAAATTCTGGCAAAGTACATGAAAAGTTTTTTGTAGAACATACATTTTGAGTTTGAATAGTAAATACCAAACAGTCAA
Organism: Huso huso; assembly: GCA_036884735.1. Classification (NCBI taxonomy): domain Eukaryota; kingdom Metazoa; phylum Chordata; class Actinopteri; order Acipenseriformes; family Acipenseridae; genus Huso; species Huso huso. The sequence continues at coordinate 6,267,683 of CM072711.1, read as the reverse complement.
AGCAGCATTTCAAAAAAAGTATTGATTTAATTATGAGAGTGGATATCAGAGGCTCTGCAAGCATCCAATGAGAAAATGTTCAGAGTTAAGATTTCAATTCGGCGCTGAGCAGTAACAAATCGTACAGAAAAACTGTACAAACCTGACGAGAATACTCACCAAGAACGCACTGCTTCTTGTTTTCCGACAGTTGTGATTCATCTTTTAAAAAATGCAGTATTTGTAAATGTATATAAACACTGTCGGCTACAGCTTGAAGCCTCAGTTTGGCCTCGGTAGAATGTCAGCTGTGGTCGCTGCCCTGGGTGCACAGTAGGGTCACAATGTATCTGCACTTATCATGATAGCTTTCTAATTCCTGTGACTGCAGGTAAGAAGTATGCTTTGTGGGTATAAATACATTACATTTTGCTGTGGAAGATAACGTTTTTGCATTAGCCGGCATGATTGTTTTGACCGCCAGTATGGTGGCATAGCTCTGGGGGTCACGGACTGCACCCCTCAATTGCAATATTTACATCACGTGGATATGTTCTTTTCCCTAGCATTTGAATAATACTGGGGACAAAGAAAAATGTACAGATCAGTACTAAACAGTACATTTCTAATAAGATAGTGGAAATCGTTTAAGCAGAAAATATTAAAGGAAGGTTGGTGTTAGAGTCCTGCTTCAAAATGTTTTGTCTCAGTCTGTCTTCTGCATGTCTGTCCACAAAAAAAAACCTCTCTAGATGTAGATGTATACACGGCAATACAGCTAATATCTGCACAGACTAACCGAGGGAACCGTTAGTTTACCAAGCAAAATGAATCCCAATGCCCTTTAAAGTAAAAAACTTTTTGAAATCCAAAATGTCTATAGAAACATGAAGATAAAATATTATAGTCTGTCATCTGTATTAAAGAAAGAGCTTTAAAGTTTGAAAAACCCCAACCCCCGGTAGAGACAATTTTATAGTGTTTTGGGGATCGAATAGGTTCTAATGTCACATGATCATACTGGCCAACACTGTGACATCATATTAATAAAGCACAAATCCTGTTCAATGCACTGATGCCACTTGTGTTTGAATCCAAGGTGGAAAGCACTAGTTAGTCATTTGTCTTCCTACCAGTCCTAACACTTTCAGATCTTTCAGATATTAATTTCAGGTAAGTTACATGAAACACAGCCTGTATTCCTTTATTTTACCACTTTGCCAATGATCGGATGAGATTCATCACCAGATCTGGTCAGGTGATTAAGAAAAAACATGGGGCATTTACAGAGCAGTTTGCTTACAGATGGTCATCCACTGTTCATAAATATTTCAATATGGAAGAAGTCCCATAAGCCCCAAATGCTATCCATTTCCTTCCAATGCAGAATGACTCTCTGAGCTCTGGAGAGTTGCAACCCAAGCTTCTAAGGTCACTGGTGCAATTGGTTAGTGGACATCAGTATAACCCTTGTAGCAACACTAACAGCACACAATAGTGAGAGGCTCAGGTGTGAAGAAGGGCAGGCAGAGGGTGTTCAGGTCAGGATTGAGGGTGCCCTCGCTGAAAAACTCCATGGGCCTGTCTGCTGGCACCTTGGTTGACTATAGCCAGTCTCATTGACCTTTAAGAACTTCACAGGAAACACGTTTAAAAGAAGGAAAGAAAGAAAGAAAGTGTAAAGAAGATCTGAGGGGTACACTCACTGTCATGACTGCTTCTGAACTCCGGACAGCAGACAGCAGGTTCTGGAGTGAGGTACTCTGAGAGAGAAGGGAGTGGAATGACGATTGTTAGAATCCTCTTTTATATTGATACACCGGTTAACCTTTAAAACACAGCTTTGCCAATTATTAATCCACAGACAGATAGGAGAGAGGAAATCCATCACTATAATTCCACAAACTGTCAGCACACTTCTGTTCCCTGTGTACTGTAGGTTGCACAATCCGCCAGAGCTACATGATAATAGAATGGGATGAATAACTGTGGCAAAGTGCCCTGCCCCTGTGCTTATTTTTGTATTCTATGTTGTATGTAGAATGTTTATGTTGTGTGTGTGTGTATTGGTTCACAGAGTGTGGGTTATGTAGCACAGGTGATGTAAAATGTATAATTGTATTTCGACACGAGGGTGGCACCATCACTTCACGTGCAGATTAAAAGGGGTATGTGTATGGAAGCGCGTGAAGTGCACAAATTAGTTCACGTGCAGATGTACCGAGATTCCAAATTGAATGATTGATTAGCAATCGAGCCTCGGTACAGCTGTGTAAAAGATGCAGAGTTTCGCTTACTCTGGGTTGTGTGTTCAGGGAGAAAGAATGGGAGAGAGAAGGAGAAAAATAATTAAAATAATAGCAATTGCTACTTCGTGCTGGAGGACCAGCACGGTATTTGTTTGTCCCTGTTTTGTTTAGTTGGTGTCAGTTTTGTGTTCAACCTTTTATTTTGCTCTGTGAGCATTGTATAGTGTCAGTCCTTTTTATTTTATTTGCAGTAAACTGGCGCAAGAAAGCGCCTTCACCTTTAAGCTCTTGTTCAATCATCTCTCTAATACAGTGGCATAACTTTGGTTTAAAAAGTGTGTGTGGCAATCATTCAAAACAATAAATTGTTGGCACAATGTTTTCATGAGTGATGAGTGTGGTAAATTGCTATATTATTCAGTTGCTTCTGAGTCAAGGAATTATGAAACCATGACCTTAGTCTTGGAAGAGCACTGAAGTCTGCCTCAGATCAGAGCCTAGATCCAGAATCAGATCCCTTTAGTACAAGAAGCCCCTGAGGCAGCGCTGCGCACTAGAGCGAGTGTAGCATCATGCAGATTTAATGAGAGGGATGGGAATTGTCCTTGAAATATATTTTTAGAAACGTTGAGGTTTTCCCACAATTGAAATACTTAAGGTAAATACAGTTTGGGTATTAAAATTATGCTAATACTGTATTGGTATAAGAAAAGGGTGTTTTTCAGCTTCTATCCACTTAAAATACGCAGATGTAGCTTGAACCTCGATGATAATGTGAATAACACCAAGCTCCAGACAATGAGTTTCAAACTTTACAGGTAAGAACTCAACTTTACTAGGGTAAATACGATAATGTTCATTATGGTAATTGTTTATTTATTAGTTTAAAAATGTTTAGTAAAATGTGAGCAAGAGTGAGTTTTTGGAACATTGATAAATATAGATGCGAGAGTCTGTGCGAAGTATTTAAACACACAAAATAATTTAGAATCAGTAATATATCATGATTAATTCTGTATAATAATTGTGTAAAAAGTTATTTGGTAATGCATTTAGTTGTTATCGATTTATTTGCACAAAAGTCATTTTGCTGTTTTAAGTTTACATTTTCAATTTAAAATGAAAAGTGAAACTGTAAGTAACACCTCAGTGTGATAACATTAGTAAATAAAATGAGCTCTGGTGAATTACAAACTTAAACCATTTCCCTGTGTTTTAGATACAGCTGACACCCTGGGATCCTTCAAGAGGCTGCTTGATGAGATAAGCTACAAACAAGCAAACAAGCAAGATGGGCCGAATGGCCTCCTCTCGCTTGTAAACTTTCTTATGTTCTTATATTCTTAACATAGTGCATCCTCCTGTATCTTTATCCATCTGTTTTGCCATTTTCCCCAACATTACTGTGGTCAGTTTCCCTAGTTAAGGTGTGTGCAGTTCTAGGATCGGATCAACATTACAGATCAATGGAGCCTGATCCAGATCCTCGTAGTAAAAACACCATTCATGATCCGCCCAGTGATCCTGGATCCGATCCCATTTTTCTTCCCATTGACTTACCAATAAAGTATCACGAAATAAAAGTTTTAGAACTCTTGCAATGTGAGGGGACATTTCCTATCATTGAAAAAAAAAGTGTAAATTACGTCTATGCTCTAACAAGACCAACAGGCTGGAAACAACCAAACATTTTTGTTTATTTTAAAACTCTGAAAACGTTAATGCAACATGATGTGACTCATTTCCACATTTGATGTCTGTGTGCGTGTGTGCGTGTATATATATACATACTGGTGCACAAAAGAAATGCAACACTCAGGTCTAATGGATTTAATCAAATATTTTAAACAGATATCAAAACAAAATCACAGAAAATGTGAACAAAATTACAGATGAAAGAATCATGATGTTTTCAGTATGAAACGTGACACACTGTCAAAATGAAAACATTACAAAGTTAGTATCGGGTATAACCTCCTTGAGCATTAACACAATCCTGGCAGCGTTGACACATAGACCTCATCAGCCTCTGTATAGACTGCAGTGGGATGTTCCACCACTTTTCCTGTGCAGCTGCAGCCAGCTGGTGAAGGTTGGCTGGTCGGGTTGTCTCCCTGTGGATGGCGCTGGCGATTTGGTCCCACAAATGTTCTATTGGACTCAGGTCAGGAGAAAAAGCTGGCCACGACAAGACCTTGACATTGTTTTCTTGAAGTCGTGCAATTGTAATCCTAGCACTGTGTGGTCTTGCATTGTCCTGCTGGAAAATCAACAGTTCCGGATTGGCTTGCAGGAACAGAAAAACTGTTGCCTCAAGGACTTCGTCAATGTATCGCTGAGCAGTAAGGTTGCCCTCAATCTGCACCAAAGGAGTTTTTGTGTTAAAGGAGATTCCTCCCCACATCACCACTACCACCACCACACTGGTTGACTTGAACAACGCAACAGTCAGCATAACAGTCCTGGGTCGGTGTTGTGACCTCTGCCTTCAGGACATGGCCTGTCCTCACAGAGCTAGTCTCCTGATTGTTGAAGCAGAACATCTCATTCTCTGGGCAACTTTTTTTCACAGACAGGCCTTCAATCATGTCGATAGCAACCAGGAAATCTTCATTACCCAAGCGGTGCATGGTTGTATCTTTCGCTGTTCTTGTGTTAATTAAAATCATGTCTTTTCGAATGGCTAATTATACAGATTCTTAATCAACTCATTTTGGCAATTTTAACTGAACTCAAATACCAAACACTGAGCACCTGGCGTTTTTATGAAATCACGTGACTTGAGCTCAGTATTTTGTTATCCCAAGGAACAATACTACACAAACAGTCAACAAACCTATCTGCTCACTATTTAAAATGTAAATAACATGATGTATGTACCCAGTGAGCTATTGATGTAAAACCTGGACTGTTGCGTTTTCATTGTGCAGTATATAATCGAAACTAAAAAGTAAATTGGAACGCTTACAAGGAAACTAAACTTCTAATAAACTAATAAACTAATCAAACGTATTGCTTAAATAAAATAATGTCTTTAAACAGAACATAAGAAAGGTTAAGAACAACTGGAGGCCATTCAGCCCATCAGTAAAACTGTCAGATCTTCGGGTCCCAGTGATTCAGCATCAACGTCATAGCTTGGTAACCCATTCCATACCCTCGCCATTCTGTGTGAAGAAGTGTCTCCTGCCCCCTGTCATCTGAGTCTGTCTCCACTGCATATCCTACTATGAGAACTTTCCATTCATATTATTATAATACTCTGCTGAAGAGCCTGGTTCCTTCCTGTCAATATAAACTACACAGACTGAACGTCAGATCTCATTAGGATGCACTGGTGGCACTCACTGCTAGCTATTGCTGCTTATATACTTTGAATAGAAATCACTACAATCTTATATTTTACACAACATGACCAAATCATTAATAATATTCCAATACCTGAAACTGGAGCAAATACTAAAAAAAAAAACATTAAGTTAAAGAGTCGAAAGCAGAGCCGCTTATGACACGGGGGGCAGGTTCCTCTGCTAGTGTTTAATATGCATGTGTGTTTCTTATTGTAGGAACAAGGTCTGCTTTTTGTTTTAGAAAAGCCCCTTAGTGCATCTGAGAATTATAGGCTTTGCAAATATATGCCAGTCCGGTACATATTACAATCCTGTAACAGGTACTTCCCAATACCATCTGGAAATCATTAAAAGAAGAAGTCATATATGAAATTCCACTGGCATGTCCTCTTACACACACAGGCAGTGACAAGCAGTACCTACATAAGAACATAAGAAAGTTTACAAATGAGAGGAGGCCATTCAGCCCATCTTGCTCGTTTGGCTGTTAGTAGCTTATTGATCCCAGAATCTCATCAAGCAGCTTCTTTACAAAACAACACAGCACAGTGACCAAAAATAAACAGACAAAACAAACGTGTATACCCAGCACACGTAGCAATTGTTAATGATCTTGTCTCTCTCCGACTCATGACCCGCCTCTGAACACACTAACCCCGGTCAGTAAAAGCTGCTGGTTTTTATATTGTGACCGAGGGATTAACTGGCTATCAGTTACCAAGTTTATCCCTCAACCAACAGCCAGTTTGTCAATAATCACTCTCTGTTGACCACGTAGTCTCACGATTTTATCTGAATGGGGCATTTTAACCCCATCCAAGCTGTAAACAATTTCTACACTGAACCATACATTTTAAATAATAATACAACAAATACAAATACAAAATAGCACAAAACATGAAATATGCACAGGGGCGGGGAATACCCCCTCACAGTTTATTTTAAGTTTCTTTTTTGTAAATCTAAATATGGGACTATTGAGTGATTAATAATTATTGTTTGATACTTTTCAAACAAAAACAAGTTTCCTAATCCTGGCTGAGAGTGAGCAGTCACAAGGGATAACACTTAAACACTTTTTTATTGAGACAGGAACCAATAGCAAAATCCGCCAGTGTTCCCATGAAGTGCAGTCCTGTAGTGGCTGCTTGCATTCTGACGATATTGTGACGAATCTGTGAATGAGTTTGATCGTGGAAAACAAACCTTTGCAGTGCCCATTGCTCCATGGTACATTTGAACAGTCATTTCAGTTTTCCCTCACGCTTTTCCCGGGATTATACAATGAATGTACAGTAGTTTACCATGATTTACCATGGTTTTTTTTTTTTTTTTATGCTTTACCATACCTCTCTAGTTTACAATGTTAATCTATGCTTACAATGCTTTCACTCTGGTAATATTTAAGAAGGGCAAGCATTGCAGAATTGTAGATCCGTAAACTAACTATTTTCACATTTCTTACTAAATGTTCTGGGTAAACCTTATTCACAGTTTATATACAGAGTTGAAAATACAGTATATATATATAATTCATAGGTGTTATTTTTTGTTTTGTTTTGTTTTAAACTGATGAAAATGCTTTAACAATCTGCCCTTGCTCTTTGGGTGAAGACTATTTTCTGTATGTTACGCTTAATTAAATGATGAGATTCTAAATGCATACACTTTGGGATACTGGAATGAGCAATTACTAGTACAGTATTTCTACAACCCGGTTTCTCAGAGACGTCGGATTCAGTGGCCAAGAGTTGCGTCGCACAGTGAAGAACTTATCTGAAGCAGCAGAGAGGAGCAGCAACTGGCTGTGGTTGAGACGGAAAGATTCTGGCTGGGGATCTCAAGCACAATAGAAAGAAAGAAACGCTGATGTACAGGTAAGTAAGCTGGGCTGAGTTGAGTGGGGGGGGCGGAGGGGTGATGCTGGGACGCCAGAATCACCGTCGAGCCCTCTTGAGGTGTCGTGGGCTAGTCGACGAAACACTGAGGATGGAAGGTGCCCACTTGAAAACCCCAGAGATGTACCCTACTTAGCTCAATCCAGACGGTTGTCATGCTGATGCGCTGGGGAGGCCGCACTGTGGTTGATCCCCGGAGCCAGCATCGCAGCCGTTGTGTGTGCTGATGCGCCAGGGAGGCAAAATAAGCTGATCCCTGGAGCCAGCATTACACTTCAGCCATTAACACCAGACAGAAGGATGTCTACATCATCATATGGAAGGAAACGTAAATGGATGGAGAAACACATGGATCACATTAGTTTACTGTAAAGCTACGTTTTAGTTGGTGTTATCTGGCGAGAGCCGAGTTCAAATCAGCATGAAGTTTTAACATCTACTCTCGTGTAATGGAAATCATGAAGATCTGGATACGCCCAGTGACTGCTGTGAATAGTGCAGCTGGCAACAAGGGAAAGACCTTGTGACAGCCTGGAGAGACAGCTGACAGGAGGAAAGAGACCCCATTGGGGCTGGTAAGGGTTAGCTACCCTTGTCGGCAGTATCCAGCTCTGTGTTTACAGGATGCTGGAGACACCCGCCCAAGGCTTCTAAGAAATTAAAGAGAAAAAATACCTAGAGTTCTGCGAGAGCGGGGCGAAGATGACTCAACGTTGGACAACACGGTTAACGACTTAGGAACGGAAACGGATATGAGTATGGAGAGTACTTCACAAAAGACTAGTTCAAGATCTGCAGTTATCAAAGACATGGAACTCCAGGTTTGTGTCTGCGGCTGGAGCAAGGCGACAACGGTCAGGGGTTTGAAGATTCATCAAGGAGAATGAAATGCTTGAGGGAGAAGGGACAAGGGCTCTGATTGATCAGTACTTCTTACGAAGTCAGTCAAGTCAGTCGAATGAAATCCAGCGACAGGAAGCAAACCACAGTTCGCAGGATATCAGCACCCCTGTCATAGACGTGAGGGAGGTCTTGCATGGACACAGTTAGTGATGAACCTAATGATCCTTGTGAACCCGGTCAGACAAACCAGCATAAGAGAGAAAAGAACTCAACAGGCAGCAAGCCTGGAGTTAAATGGCCAAGAGCTTGTGAGAAAACTGCATGGGACACAGTAAACACAGATCTCTACGTTGCATTGGAAAGATTAAGTGGAACAGTTGAAAAGAAGCTGGATAAATTTGGGGACATCATCTACGATATGGAAGTGAGAGGTTTGGAGTTGAAAAAGGAAGGAAAAAGTACAAACTATTCCTGGAAAGTCTAGACGGCAGCAGGAGATTGAACAGCTTAGTTAGAGAAAGGAGACAGCTGAGGAACCAATGGAGAAGAGCAGAACAAAGTCAGAAGGAGGGACTCAATCTCTTACAAAGGGTCATAAAAGATAAGCTTGCAACATTGCGCAGAGCTGAGCGCCACGGAAACGCTACAAAAGAAGGAGCGTCGAGAGCTAACTTTATAAAGACCCATTCAAATTTGTAAAGAAGTTATTCACCAGTGAGAAGAATGGCACACTAAAAGCATCTAAGGTTGAGCTGGAGAGATATTTGGAGGAAACACATACAGATTCAAAAAGGCAGGAGCCTATGTCAATTCAAGTCAGACATCCCACCTATCAATCCACCAGAATACCAAATGGAGGACTGTGCACCTAAGTGGAAAGAAATAGAGCAAGCTGTGAAAAAAAGCAAGGGCTTCATCATCTCCAGGGCCTAATGGAGTTCCGTGACAGAGTGTACAAGAGTGCTTCAGGAGTTCTACGAATTCTGTGGAAATTGATGAAAGTGGCATGGGAAAAACAGGTTGTACCAAGAGCATGGCGCCCGAGCAGGTGGAGTCTTTATACCTAAAGAAAAAGATTCTACAAGCATCAGTCAGTTTCGTCCCATTTCCTATTAAACGTAGAAGGCAAGATTTTCTTCAGCATTATTGCTCAGAGATTGTCAGTTTACCTATTAAAGAACTGCTTCATTGACACTTCAATACAAAAAGCGGGCATTCCAGGTTTCCCAGGTTGCTTAGAACACATCAATGTGATCTGGCAACAAATTCAGTCAGCTAAAAAGGAGAGGAAGGAGCTCCATGTGACATTCCTGGATTTGGCTAATGCATATGGTTCAGTGCCACATGAACTACTTTGGGCAGCATTTGATTTTTTCAGTGTACCGATGACAATAACAAATTTAGTGAAAGCCTACTTTGGAGATTTGCAATTCAGTTTTCAACTTCAGAATTCAGCACTACATGGCAATGCCTAGAGGTTGAATAATGGCAGGATGCACCATTTCTCCACTGGCTTTTACCATGGCAATGGAAGTAATCATTAGGGCATCAAAATGGGTAGTAGGAGGAGCGCTTGGCTTCTGGAATGCGACTACCACCAATTCGAGCATACATGGATGACATGACAACCATGACTACAACAGTAGCCTGCACTAATCGATTATTGGGCAAATTAACTAATAACATTGAATGGGCACGAATGCAATTCAAGCCCACTAAATCAAGGAGCATCTCTATAATTAAAGGCAAAGTAGTAGATAAAACATTCTTCATTAATGGTGAGGCAATACCAACAGTGTCTGAGAAGCCAGTGAAGAGTCTTGGGAGATGGTACAGACGGGATCTAAAGGACACAGTTCGTGGGGAGAAGTTAGACAACAAGCAGTGGAAGGGTTGAAGAGCATAGACAGCTGCGCCTACCAGGTAAACTAAAACTCTGGTGCTTTCAGTTTGGTCTACTGCCGAGGTTGCTGTGGCCACTGACTGTGTACGAGGTTTCTTTGACAACAGAGAGAAGCTGGAAGCTTTAATCAGTTCATACATCAGGAAATGGTTGGGAGTTCCACGCTGCCTCAGCAGAGTGGGACTTTATGGTAAAGGAATACTGCAGCTACCAGTCTCTGCTCTAACCGAGGAGTTTAGTCGCCAAGGTCAGACTGGAAATGACATTAGTAGAGTCACGCGATAAATGCGTAAGGGAAGCAGCACCTGTGTTGAAAACTGGAAGAAAGTGGGCGGCAAAGAAAGCTGTGGAAGATGCAAAGGCTGCCCTTGAATTGGTGATATCATGGGGCAAGTTCAGCATGGAAGAGGGGTCTTGGTTTCAGTTCAAACATGGCACAAGGCAGCCCCAGCTCAAAGGGAGGAAGCTGGTAGTCAACGAGGTGCAAAAGCAGGAGGAGAGGATGAGGTGTATAGGCCATTTCCCAGGCCAAGCAGGAGAATGGATGAGATGGGAGAGTGTGGAACAACGCAAGATTGGCTGGCAAGACCTATGGTCAATGGAACAGAGCAGGATCAGTTTCCTCATCAGGTCAACATATGATGTTCTCCCATCACCACAGAACCTAAACCTCTGGGTAGGAGAGGATCCCTCATGTCCTTTGTGTTCATCACCTGCAACATTAAGGCACATTTTGACAGGATGTAAGGTGGTTCTTAGCCAAGGACGGTTTACTTACGCCATGACCAGGTGCTGCGATGTTTGGCCTTAGCATTGGAAGACAAGCGTAACATGACCAATAAGTTGTCACCTGTTCCATCAAAACATTACACAAAAAAGACAACATTCCTCCGCCCAGGAGAGCAACCACCAAGAAAAGGTGTTAAAACCAATCCTTAGGACAACTGGAAGCTGCTAGAGACTGGAAAATGCTGGCAGATGTTGGTCAACGGCTTATTTTTCCACCTGAGATTGCCACCACTAACCTTCGACCAGATATTGTCTTGTGGTCTGGATCAGCACGCCTTGTTCACCTGGTAGAGTTAACAGTGCCATGGGAGGATGCTGTAGATGAGGCGTATGAGAGGAAGAAACTGCGGTATGCTCAACTAGCCACTGAAGCGGAACAGCGAGGATGGAGAGTCCGGGTTTACCCAGTGGAAGGGGTTGTCGGATTTGTGGGCACACTCTACAACCCGGTTTCTCAGAGGCGTCGTTCAGTGGCCAAGAGTTCGCGTCAAGACAGTGAAGAACTTATCTGAAGCAGCAGAGAGGGAGCAGCAACTGGCTGTGGTTGAGACGGAAAGATTCTGGCTGGGGATCTCAAGCACAATAGAAAGAAAGAAACGCTTGATGTACAGGTAAGTAAGCTGGGCTGAGTTGAGGGGGGACGGAGGGGGTGATGCTGGGGCGCCAGAATCACCGCCGAGCCCTCTTGAGGTGTTGTGGGCTAGTCGACGAAAACACTGAGGATGGAAGGTGCCCACTTGAAAACCCCAGAGATGTACCCTACTTAGCTCAATCCAGACGGTTGTCATGCTGATGCGCTGGGAGGCCGCACTGTGGTTGATCCCGAGCCAGCATCGCAGCTGCTGTGTGCTGATGCGCCAGGGAGGCAAAATAAGCTGATCCCTGGAGCCAGCATTACACTTCAGCCATTAACACCAGACAGAAGGATGTCTACATCATCATATGGAAGGAAACGAAATGGATGGAGAAACACATGGATCACATTAGTTTACTGTAAAGCTACGTCTTAGTTGGTGCTTATCTTGGCGAGAGCCGAGTTCAAATCAGCATGAAGTTTTAACATCTACTCTCGTGTAATGGAAATCGTATTATAAATAGACTGCAGTTCTACTGTAAACCACTAGATGGTACCATTAAGGCGGTGTCTTCCCGTATTGTCCTTACTGTGCAGAACATGGACACGTCATTGAAAACAGTAATGTGCGGGACTGGTGTACTCCAATCTGAATTTTAGTAGCACCATCCCGTGATGTTTACCCACAGCGGACTCTGTGGTCTTCACTCCTTAAATAAAGTACAATTGCTTTTTCTGTCACAGACTGCTTTTTAAAGATGTGGTATTGTGACAAAGACGGCTGCAGTGGGTGACGTCAGACCAGAAACAGGAAGTAACACACAGAGACTTGGGGTTTTGGTGAAGCTGAGCGCGTGATCGTGCTCAGCATTTAATAATTCACAGACAGAACAGAAAATAAAAATGTTGTATCACAAAACAGGACACGGCCCTTCACGCCAAAATAAAAGAGACAAACAAAACGTACTAAACAGTGCACGGACAGACAAACGAAACACGGTGAGTGAGACACTTCTTCTTCTAATTCTTCTTCTTCTTCACACTCGTTTTCCACTCACGAACACCCAACCCCGAAAGAGTGAAAACGTGCTTTTATGCAGGTCTCGCACAACTGCACGTGAATTAATATAGTGTACTCCCGTGACCACATTACATTTTAACCAGCACGTGAAGTGATCTGTGCCATCATCGTGCCTAAATACAAATCTACATTTTTAAATACACGTGAAACACAGACCTGTTTATATCCCGTGTACCAATGACTATACACCAACATTTACACACAACACGTAACATATAAACAAACTACGCACAAGGGCGTGGACACATTGCCACAGGTATCTATTTATTTATGTATTATAGTTTTATAACAGAAACTGTTTTCACTGTGGTCTCAAGCTTTATGTAAAAGCCAGGTATTCTCAGAATGCTCTGCTAGCCACTAAAATACCGTTAACATTGAAAACAGCAGACTGCAAAATGTAAATACTTTGAATGTAAATACTTACAGACATCAAACTAATCTATAAAATACCATAGTACTTACTGTAGAATAGTATAGTATGTACTGCTGTACCTTGTGGTATGTTAGAGTATTCACTACATTCTTTTATACAGGACTACAATAATACTATAGGACACTGTACAAAAGCATGGTTGTATATAGCTATCTGTTAAAATACAGCCCCACAGTGTATACTATAGTGAAGCACTATATTGGGTACTGTTGTGTGTACCATTATACAAACTCCCAAAAGCTACAGTACAGTACTATGGTACTCACTGTAGTATATACTATTGTGGATACTACAGTGTATAATATATTACAGTACTGTGGTACACACTGTAATAAATGCATGCTGTAAATGTTCACTGCTATGCGATGATACACAGTTATATATCTATGTGAAACCTGGTGACATTATCACATCAGTCTTACTTGAGTGTACTATTGACATCAAAATTTGGATGTCCCAAAATTTCCTGCATTAACCTTTGATAGTAGGTTCTCAGCAACAACTTGACTGGGTGACTTAACTCCAAATTTAAAATCCGAGTTCAGAAATCTGGGTGTTATCTTTGACTCTGCTTTAAGTTTTGAGTCACATATTAAAAGGATTACAAAGGTGTCTTTTTATCATCTAAGAAATATTGTGAAAATTAGATCATTTCTGTCACTCTTCGATGCTGAGAAAGTAGTCCATGCCTTTATTTCCTCTAGACTGGATACTGTAATGCCCTGTGTGTTATTTCCTCTAGACTGGATACTGTAATGCCCTGTGTGTTATTTCCTCTAGACTGGATACTGTAATGCCCTGTGTGTTATTTCCTCTAGACTGGATACTGTAATGCCCTGTGTGTTATTTCCTCTAGACTGGATACTGTAATGCCCTGTGTGTTATTTCCTCTAGACTGGATACTGTAATGCCCAGTGTGTTATTTCCTTTAGACTGGATACTGTACCGCCCTGTTTGCTGGGCTAACTAGCCAAGCCTCATCACAGCTGCAGCTTGTGCAGAATTCAACTGCAAGGGTTCTCACTAGAACACAAAAGAGAGCACATATAACTCCTGTGCTGGCATCTCTACAGAAATTGATTTTAAAATTCTATTACATTTAAAGTACTAATGGAGTGGCACCAGATTACCTGTCAGAGTTATTGTCTCCCTGTCGGCCTCAGCGTGCATTGAGGTCAGCTGACAGTGGCCTGCTCTGCAGTCCCAGGGTAAGGCTTAGGAAGAAAGGAGAGGTTTCCTTTTGTGTTCGGGCTCCGCACTGTGGCATGATCATGCTGCCCGATCATGTCAGGGTCACCCACAGTGGCTACTTCTAAATCAAGGCTTAAGATTTATTTCTCTAATTTAGCCTTCTGATTTTATGTCATGATTATTTTAACTGTTTTATTTATTTGCATATATATATATATATATATATATATATATATATATATATATATATATATATATATATATATATATATTTTTTTGTCTTTTTTGTCTTTGTAATTGTTGTTCTATTTTAACCTGTGTGAAGTGCCTTGAACCTTGCAGCATGAAAGGCACTCTATAAATAAAGATTACTACTACTATTATTATTATTATTATTATTATTATTATTATTATTATTATTATTATTATTGTGTATACTAGTGTATAATATAGTACAGTACTATGGTACACAATGTAGTATATACTATAATACAACAGTTTGTAGCACACACAAACTGCAGTATACTGTAACAGTATACAACAAAATACCACATTTTACAGTCAGTTACAGTAAATATACTGTAGAATACTGCAGTACATCACAGTTATTTACAAGGGAAACCATTGAAAGAAACGGTTATATTACAGAGCTGGAGGAACTAATTGTCAAGAGCGTTAATACTGCAACGGAAAAAAAAAAAAAAAAAACTATACGTCACATGGATGAATTGTGTTGCAAAAGTATATTGCTGAAATAAATATATTGATATATTTTTCCCTACAGATATCTGATATGTTTGAAATACAATCAAAATGATTCATTTATATATGTAGCCTAATTTATGACAATCTTAAATTAAAAACGTTTTTTAGTGAAATACATCGTACCCCTTTCAGATGGGTGTTTCCTTGTTTTCTGAATTAAAATTATTTGTGCATGCCCAGGCAAGTGCAGTACATGGCATACCACTTTTTAACGCGTACCACAAAATAACACCACACCGGTTGCACAAAAACAAATATCTTTTTTAATGATAAAATCTACTATTTGGATCCCTAATGCACCGCAGTGCGGATCCACTCAGCTGGCGTAGCGGTTTCGTGTCTGGGGCTGACACACCCCTTATGCACAGACACTTGTACCAAATACTTGTGTTATTTAATTTTTAACAAATGTTTGTATTGCATTTAATAAAATAATCGTCTGGTGTTGTTTTTCATTATAAGCCTACATTGGGGACATTTTGGTACGTTTAACTATTTTTCTTTTCTGTAAAATAACTATATCTGATGCATGTGTCCCATGGTTAATGTATTGTTTAGCATAAGGCAAGCCTATTATATTTCAGAAATAGTTAGAATGTTAGATTTCTTTTAGCCTGACTATATAATAAAACATGTAATTAAATTCTGTATTCTGAAATGTCCCTGTCACTGACTAGTTAACAGTAAACATCCATGTATATAAGCAATATATCTTAATTATTTGAATATGAGAGACGTGCCCACTACACTGGTCCCGATAATAACAATAGCAATAGCATAACTTACATGAGATAGCAATTGTTATGATTGGTTCCAGAGTTCCAGCCATTGGCCAGGGTTTCCAATCAGGTCCTGGAGGGCCATTCCACTCCAGGTTTAACAGGTAAAATGAGACAAATAACTACTTCAGGGTCTGGATGGAGGTTTAATTGGTTCAATTAAACAATTTAGAACAGGGTTGGAACAAAGACGAGGAGTGGAAGGGTCAACTTTGGCCACCCCTGCGATACAATAAATAAAACTTTATGGGTAGGGGGCTGTGGCGGAGTGTCCCGCCCCTATGTATTTATTTATTATTATTTGTATTTTTGTTTGCGGCGCGGATAAAAGCGCCGCGTCTTTTGTTATTGTTTTTTTATATTCTGTCTCCTCTCTATCTCCCTGTACCTCCTCTCTGTACACCCCAACCCTGCAGCACGGACAGCTGCAGGTTCTTATACTCTGGCCGAGGGGTTAACTAGCTGTTAATTATCTTATTACCCCTCGGCCACAGTCTGTGGCATTTGGTAAAGATGCATGACTGTCAGCTAGTTAAATAATCAGTAGCTGATCAGTCATGCATCCTCACAGGGTTTTTAAATATAAATATAAAAAACAATAACAATAACAAAAGACGTGGCGCTTTTATCCGCGCCGCAAACAAATACAAATAATAATAAATAGGGGCGGGACACTCCACCACCGGGACCCAATATCAAGTACGTAGAAAAAGCACAGATTCCCATAAAAAACAGTATTAAAAATGAATATGTTCTTTAATTTCCCATTTGAATTAGGCTGCTATAGGTTTCACATTAAAACAGTGACCGGAGGTGCTGACTTCCTCAGCTGTCCTGACAGGTACCTTTGTAAGCACTGCTTCAAGAAGGCAGGTGTTTCTGTTGCTGCCTTTTTGGTGTATGTGTTCTAATAAAGCTATAATGCAGGGGTCTCCAACCCTGGTCCTGGAGAGCTACTGGGGCTTCTGGTTTTTGTTTCTGTTACTTAATTGAACCAATTGATTAACAGGTGTTCCAGATCTTTAACCATTGATGATGTAAAGACACCTGTAAAACCTGCTGGATAGGGGCTCTCCAGGACCAGGGTTGGAGACCCCTGCATTATAGCTTTATTAGAACACATACACCAAAAAGGCAGCAACAGAAACGCCTGCCTTCTTGAAGCAGTGCTAAAAGGTACCTGTCAGGACAGCTGAGGAAGTCAGCACCTCCGTCACTGTTTTAAAAAGTAACACAAGCGCTTATTCATTGCCGATGTGTAATGACTGCAGTATAGGATACTGACCTTAAGGTTAGGGTTTCAGTGTAGGGAAGGGATTATTCATGGTTTTATTAACAATAATATGATACCCAATCAGAGTGCATTGTCCTGACAGGAGAATTTCGTGTTACCTTTGTAAGGACAGCCTTCTTGAAGCTTTGTTGCCAGTCTCAAATGTTTTGAATTTAAGGGTCCTGATTCTGCTGTTACTTGCTGCAGGTGGTACAGTATAAGAAACGTTGTCAAGGATTCTTATAGACCACAATTCCAAACAGAATTGGAATTATGTATCTTTTTTTTTGCTTTGTTATTGAAGGTTTGGATGAAGGTAGGATGTTTAATTCATCTTCTTAAACATAGCCTGTTTAAAAAATACGACGCATGCACACAAAAGCATCTTAATACATTATGTTAGGTTTCGCCTTAAATATGAATATTAATATTTTCTTCTACTAAGATTTATTTAAAAAAAATTAAAGTTTTCCATTCGAAACAGTTCTTTATGCTTAATCTATCTCTCTGTCTGGTTTCGTTGTTCAAACGTGTATACGTTAATTCTTCACATGATGTGCTTTGGTTGCTTACACTGTATCTTGCAGCATAGCGTTTTTGCTTCTTCACAGTGACCTGAGAGTTTGCATTAAATGTAATTTATAATTGTTTTGCCTTGAAGAAAAAAAAATATATATATATATAACCATACAACAATCTATCATAAACTTACCAGGCGTGTCAGACTCTATACTGAGAATCATATTTCTTAAGCAATTATTACTAATAGAATAACAAGGTTGGTTACTCTAATGTAAATTAATGATAATCAATGATAAGACGGGCTAATAGACACAGAAGCCTGGCAAGCTGGTTTATAAAGGGCCCAGGTGCCTGGCAGCCAACATTGGTTTTATGTTGGGAAATATTTTTAAGAAAAATAAAAAAACTGAAATATCTTGCTTGCATAAGTATTCAACCCCTGTGCTGTGGAAGCTCCCAGTTTACACTGATGAAAGAAATTGCCCTAACGAGGACACAATTACCTTACCATTGGCCTCCACCTGTGAACCATTAAAGTTGCTGTCACATTTTCTGGATAAAAACCCCACTGTTGAAGGATCATTGGTCAGGCTGTGAATCTGAAGGAAAATGAAGACCAAAGAGCATTCTACAGAAGTTAGAGATAAAGCAATACAAATGCATAGATTAGGGAAAGGGTACAAAATAATATCCAAGTGCTTGGATATCCCAGTGAGCACAGTTGGATCAATAATCAGGAAGTGGAAGCTGCATCACACCACCCAGGCACAGCCAAGAAAAGGCCGTCCCTCAAAACTCAGCGCTCAAACAAGGAGGAGACTTGTGAAAGAAGCCACAGAGAGGCCAACAATCACTTTGAAGGAGCTACAGAGTTCAGTGGCTGGGAGTGGAGTAATGGTGCACCAGTCAACCATATCAAGAGCTCTTTATAACACTGGCCTGTATGGGAGGGTGGCAAGAAAGAAGCTGTTACTCAAAAAGTACCATCTGAAAGCACGTCTGGAGTTTGCCAGAAAGCATGAGAGTGACCCAGTTGCGATGTGGGAAAAGGTTTTGTGGTCAGATGAGATCAAGAGAGCTTTTGGCCAAAACTCAAAGCGCTATGTGTGGCGCAAACCTAACACTGCCCATGCCTCAAGACACACCATCCCTACAGTGAAGTATGGTGGTGGCAGCATCATGCTGTGGGGATGCTTCTCATCAGCAGGGACTGGGCATCTTGTTAAAATTGAAGGAAGAATGGATGGAGTAAAATACAGGGAAATACTGCAAGAGAACCTGCTTCAGTCTGCTAAAAAACTGAAGCTTGGGAGGAAATTCACCTTTTAGCAGGACAATGATCCCAAGCACAAGGCCAAAGTAACATTGGAGTGGCTCAAGAACAAAAAGGTGAATGTCCTACAGTGGCCCAGTCAAAGTCCTGATCTCAATCCCATTGAGAATCTGTGGCACTATTTGAAAATTGCGGTCCACAAGCGTCGTCCAACCAACCTGAACAACCTGGAGCAAATCTGCCAAGAAGAATGGGCCAAAATCACTCCGACACTGTGTGCAAAGCTGGTACATACTTACTCCAAAAGACTTAAAGCTGTTATTGCAGCGAAAGGTGGCTCTACCAAATATTAATGTGTGGGGGTTGAATACTTATGCAAGCAAGATATTTCAGTTTTTTATTTTTCTTAAAAAAAATTCCCAACATAAAACCAGTGTCACCTTACAATAATTGATTTTGAGTTTCAGTGTTTTAAAATAAAATATCAAACAGAACGAAATTTCAATGTACCATTTGTAATTCAGTAATATGAGAGAATTGGTCAGGGGTCTGAATACTTTTGCAAGGCCCAAGTGTCCCTCGTAAAGAAACTTTAGAAGCTTGTCAAAAAGCACTAGATAACAGACTAGATAAATCAATACCTACAGCAGAGGTACTGAACATGATCAACATAGTTTTAGAAAACAGTTATTTTACATTTGTTGATAAGAATTACAAACAAAACGATGGTACAGCAATAGGATCTAAATTAGGAATGCATTTTGCCAGTACATACATGGGGAAATGGGAAGAACAATTACTTAGAAAATCGGAAAGAGAACCTTTAGAATACATTCGGTTTGTAAATGATATTTTTGGGGTTTGGACACATGGAGAAGAATCTCTTTTCCAGTTTCATAAAATGGCAAATGAAATACACAGTAATATTAAGGTGGACCTTCGATGGACAAGGAAAGAAATAGAATTTTTAGATACCATAGTAAAACTTGATGAAGGTTCAATTGAGACTGACCTCTTCTGTAAACCTACTGACATGCACCAGTATTTACACGTGTCCTCTGCACATCCGATACACACTAAAAGGGCAATCCCAAAGGGTCTAGGAATAAGAATACGAAGAATATGCTCAAAAGAAAGTGACTATGTAAAACAAAGAAATGCATTAAAACAAATCTTAAAAAAGAGGATACAAAGAAAGAATTATAGAGATGGAGTTAAGAAAAGTGGATAAACTTAAAAGAGATGATCTACTAGATTATAAAAATAGAGATAAAAAGGTCAAAAGAGTCCCATTAATAATGACTTACTCTAAACTTTTGCCCAATATTTCTAAAATAGTTTGGAAACACTTATGATTCTACATAATTCAGAAAAATTAAAAAGTATTTCTTAAGGCCCCAGTTGTAGCATTCAAAAGAGAAGCTAATTTAGGTGATATTTTAGTTCACAGTAAACATAAAAGAATAATTGACAAAATAGGTTCTACGAACATGTGCACTAGTAGATGTAAAGTGTGTAAATACATAGACAAACGTAAAAATATAATTAAACATAAGAACACCACATATCCACTAAAACTAATACCTACTGTAAAAATAGCAATGTTGTTTATGGAATAGCCTGTGAAAAAATGTGATGAAATCAAATATGTTGGAGAGACTGGAACTACTTTATATAAAATAATTCAGAACCACCTTTCATTAATTAGAAATAAAAAAATGAATGAACCAATAGTACAGCACTTCACCAGTCAAGGACATGACATAAATGATGTAAAGTTTGTAGTATTAGAACAGCTCAAATTAGACAATGCGACATATAGAAGAATAAAAGAAAGTAAATGGATAAATAGACTGAACACGATTATGCCAGCGGGACTCAACAGAAAATAATGAACTAATTAACTTCAATAAATATATAACATTTAAATAAATAAACAAAATTCATTCAAAAGTTGTGCATACTGATGCACTGGGGAGGCCAAATCTAGACTGATCCTCAGAGCCAGCATTGCATGATATAATAAAAATATAAGTTTATATAAAGTAGTGTTAATTAGAATTAATACAGATTCAAAGATAGAAGTAAAAATGATGTCACAATATATAGAACACCATTACATCATGTAAGAATAAATCATGGATTTGAATGTAAACAATAACAAGTAGTTGTCATGCCGTCAAAAACCTATAAATACCTCCAATGTTTTGATTCAAACACAGGCTCCCTTGAGAAAGATATGTACAACATATCGAAACGTTGGGCAGCTGGCTCTTTGAGCTAATATATATATATATACAGTATACACACACACACACACACACACACTTCAGTTGTTCAGATGTTTATGTGACGTAAACAAATTATATCCGACAATTACTTTGTTTCTCCTTTCATTATACGATTTACAGTGTTTTGAATACAGCCATCAGAAAGATAGCAGCAGGGCTTCTAGGTATGAGTATATCTCTGGTCCTTCTAGTGTTAACCCGCAGTTCTAGAGAAAACCGCATTTTCAACCCCTGAAGGGCTGTTTCATTTTAAAACCATGCCGTTTGGGCTTCATGGTGTGCCCGCTGCCTTTCAGAGCCTGATGGACCAGGTTTTACGCCCACATTATGAATATGCAGCAGCGTATATTGATGATGTGGTTATTTACAGCTCCACCTAGCGAGAGCATTTGGCTAGGATTACAGCCGTCCTTCTGTCTCTAAGGGTAGCCTGGCTCACAGCTAATTTGGGAAAATGCGTTTTTGCCAAAACAGATTCTCGATATTTGGGATTTTTAATGGGGAATGGAAGGGTGAGACCTGTAGTCACTAAAATCCAGGCTGGTAGACGCGGCAATCCCCAAAACCAAGACTCAGATGAGGTCCCTACTGGGATTAGCCGGTTATTACCGCCGCTTTATCCCAGAGTATGCCACAGTGGTTAACCCTTTAGTCGACCTCACCAAATTTAATTAAGTGGTCAGTAGAATGTCAGGGAGCATTTGATACTATTAAGCGAAGACTCTTCCAGGCCCCCACTCTCATCACACCAGATTTCATCAAGAGATTCACTCTCCACACCGATGCATCGAATGTTGGTTTGGGTGCGGTCTTGTTCCAAAAGGTAGACGGAGTTGAAATAGAATGATCTTTGGTGGTAAATCTCCCTCCCGACCTGTGAGGGGGCTAAGTAACGGGAACAGAGTTCCCTGGACTGTTTGGCCTGACAATCAATTCCCAGGGTTAAAAGGAAGTCGGTCATCTAGAAAGGGGGTGGAGCTTCAGTGCAGTAAGCCGCGGATTGGAGGAGCAGCTGCAATCATTTACCAAGGGGCCATGTGTGACTGTACAAGAAGGGGACAAAGCGACGTAATTGGTTCCTTTGTTTTGGTTAAGGAATCGAGCGGAAGGACCTGTGTTATATTGTGCGTGAGTGTTTTGTTTGTTTTGTCTTGTCTCTAATTGTTGCTTGTTATTTAGTAGACGGCTAAACACGTCCGGAGCTGTCGCCAGAGGCCAGCACCAACCCGGACATCACTTCACTTGTTACCATGATTAATTGTATTTTGCACCACAAGCACTACAGCACTCACCCAGGACCGGTGACCATGTTTGTGTATTGTGAGTGTACTATTGACTGTGTTTATTATTTGGGACTGCAACCCTTTTATTTATCCCAGTGCATTACACATTGTTCTGTACTGCATGGAATTATTGTTTGGTCACCAGACCAGGATTATAATTAAAAAACAGTTCTGGGGCTCCCGAGTGGCGCATCCAGTAAAGGTGATAAAAGGCGAACGGTGATAATAATTGGGCATACTAAATTGGGGAGAAAACCGGGGGTAAAAAATTGGTGACGACTAAATTTTAATTAAAAAAACAAAACAAAAAAAAACCCAAAAAACATTTCTGAGTGGATTGCAATTGTCTGTCTCCTGATTAAACACTGGATCACTCCTGCACCTGTACACCGCAAGCCACCAGGTAAAATATATAGTTTGAGTTTTCTGTTGACTTGATACTCCACACCTTTTTTTTGTTACCAACTTGGCACCTCTGACTGCAATCCTATCTTTCTTTGGCTGATCCCTCTTTCTACCTTGGTTATTTTGTACATGGAAAACTTTTTGGTCCGATTTTAAGTTTGAGAGGCTTTGTGTAATTTTGTATTTCATATTCATGTTGTATACACTTATTATGAGAGTTGTTTTATATAGATTTTTGTTACAGATTTGATGTAATTTAATGTTTTGGTTACAGGCTTTTTTTTTTTTAATTCAACATTTGGTAAGTTTAAAACTGTAAAGAAACTAAAAGTCATGAAGCTTTCCAATGGCAACATCTTTGTTGGCGACTGAGCCCTCCAATACTGTGATCCTGTCAAAAGGGATCGTCCTCACTGCCAGCTTGCCGATGCCCACACCTAAATCACAGGCTTCTCCTGAAGACAAAAAAAAAAAAAAACGCTACTACTGTTGTAACAAGCAACTTTTAACTTACAAAAAGAATGCCATTACATATTTCTATAATCTCAATTAATGGATTTCTTTCATAATAAATACTCTGTATAACGTTATGCATGTTACATGTGAATTTAGCTGATGCCTGAATGCAAGACAACTTAGAATGGAAAAAAATATAGATAGATAGATAGATAGATTTAAAATTCATCTGTTTATTTTTTATTACCATTTCCTTTTCTTGTTGAAAGAAAGAGGGAGAAGGCTCTCCACTTCAGCAAATACTTCTGGTGTATCCATGTTATTGGGCATTACAGCTGGTTGAGGCATAGACTGTGCTACGGGTGAGTGCTGAACTGACACAGGCACTGTGCTGGAGGAAGGAGGGCATGTCTGTGGCAGTGGGGAAGCAGTCTCTCTTTCTAAAGAAGCTGGTGCACTACATGAGGCATCAAGGGTTGCTGGTGTAGCATGAGCTTTTTCAGCAAGATTTTTCACTGAAGGAAAAAATACAAGACCTTGTAAATAACACTGCTTTACTTGATTTAAATAAAGTATTCAGTAATTTGATCAAACATAATTAATTATTCACAAACAATAATTAATACTTACCCGTGAACGAAGTACACGTCTTACATTTTTTGGGAGGCATTTCATTATGAAATTATGACAATGGTAAGCTAAAAATTACATACTGCTAATTATTTTGCTCAATCACAAAGACACCTGCCAACAAACAAACTAACACAATATTACAGTTTATTAAAAACT
Source organism: Huso huso (assembly GCA_036884735.1). NCBI lineage: Eukaryota > Metazoa > Chordata > Actinopteri > Acipenseriformes > Acipenseridae > Huso > Huso huso. The sequence continues at coordinate 6,243,554 of CM072711.1, read as the reverse complement.
GCAAGGTATTCGGCTTTGATGCATTTCAATAGAAAAGCTTTGTTGCATACATTTTATTAATATTGTAGTTAGGAGAGACATTATTATCAACCTGCCAGGCACCTGTCTTATCATTGATAAATGAATAATTTACATTAGAGTAACCAACCTTGTTATTCTATTAGTAATAATTGCTTAAGAAATATGATTCTCAGTATAGAGTCTGACATCCCTGGTAAGTTTATGATAGATTTTTCTTCAAGGCAAAACAATTATAAATTACATTTAATGCAAACTCTCAGGTCACTGTGAAGAAGCAAAAACGCATGCTGCAAGATACAGTGTAAGCAAACAAAGCACATCATGTGAAGAATTAACATATACACGTTTGAACAACGAAACCAGACAGAGAAAGATAGATTAAGCATAAAGAACTGTTTCGAATAGAAAACTTTTTTTAAAAAATAAAACTTAATAGAAGAAAATCTTAATATTCATACTCAAGGCGAAACCTAACATAATGTATTAAATTGCTTTTGTGTGCATGCGTCATATTTTTTAAACAGGCTATATTTTAAGAAGATGAATTAAACATCCTACCTTCATCCAAACTCTGTTCTATTGCAATATCTTGTCGCGCAGTTTTCAGTTTGAAATTGAGGGAGTGGAAACAGGCTGCTTACGCACTTGTAAGGCGTGTTTCCTTTGTGATGTAACTGAGGAGGCGGGTTTTCGCGGAGGGTGTGTTTACGATCTTCCTAACAGGCAGACCTGCCTGTCAGTTACCGTTCGGGGCAAACTTCTCCCTTGTGCATCACTTCCCCGCTCCATATTCTGGGCATTGTATTGTGGGATTAAGGAGGAATGTGTTAGACTGCGTCTTCCGGTGTTTCCCAGGAAATGACGAGCCAATACAAACAGAGTCGACCTGACAGGTGAGTAGGAATGTGAGGGCGATGCAAAAAAACAAAAACAAACAAACTAGAAATTATTAAGACAAAAATATAGATTTTATGAAATAAAAGACATTTATTCTTCCGGTATCTACCGCGAACGTGTCAACGTATTGCACGAAAGAAAAAAACGGTAAGGTGAAAATAAATACCGATATCTTTCTTTAGTGACACATCAGCGGTGGCAGGTGAATAGGCATCTGCCATTTTTTGGTTAATATCCAAGGCTTGTGGTGCTGCAGAAATCTCGTTCTGTTTTCCAAGGAAAGTGCTAAAATAGTAAATACTAGTGTGTTAAATGTGATGCTAATTACACACACACACCTATCTATATATATATATATATAAACAAACAACGAATGAGTACAACATTTTGCCTCCTTTCAGACTGCACAGCTTGCTTGTGTTTTAGCGGTATTGCGTCCCTTGTTAAACTCTACTCAGCTGCCTCATTCTGCCCATTAAGACATGTCCCTTGTTAAACTCTACTCAGCTGCCTCATTCTGCCCATTAAGACACGTCCCTTGTTAAACTCTACTCAGCTGCCTCATTCTGCCCATTAAGACACGTCCCTTGTTAAACTCTACTCAGCTGCCTCATTCTGCCCATTAAGACACGTCCCTTGTTAAACTCTACTCAGCTGCCTCATTCTGCCCATTAAGACACGTCCCTTGTTAAACTCTGCTCAGCTGCCTCTTATGCCCATTGACACGTCCCTTGTTAAACTCTACTCAGCTGCCTCATTCTGCCCATTAAGACACGTCCCTTGTTAAACTCTGCTCAGCTGCCTCATTCTGCCCATTAAGACCGTCCCTTGTTAAACTCTACTCAGCTGCCTCATTCTGCCCATTAAGACACGTCCCTTGTTAAACTCTCTACTCAGCTGCCTCATTCTGCCCATTAAGACCGTCCTTGTTAAACTCTGCTCAGCTGCCTCATTCTGCCCATTAAGACACGTCCCTTGTTAAACTCTGCTCAGCTGCCTCATTCTGCCCATTAAGACACGTCCCTTGTTAAACTCTACTCAGCTGCCTCATTCTGCCCATTAAGACACGTCCCTTGTTAAACTCTACTCAGCTGCCTCATTCTGCCCATTAAGACACGTCCCTTGTTAAACTCTACTCAGCTGCCTCATTCTGCCCATTAAGACACGTCCCTTGTTAAACTCTGCTCAGCTGCCTCTTATGCCCTCTTGTTCTCCCTGTGCTAAATCTGAAGTAGTGTCTTGGATTAACTTTATCTGTACCAGAGTCTTGAGTTAACTATAACTAAAATATCCATTAATACAAATGAATCATAGTCATAATAGTAACTGTAACTTCAACTAAAAGTACTGTCAAATGACAACCAAATAATACCGAAAACATTTTTTTCAAGAAATAATTTAGTTATTTTACAAGCTGGGGCATAAAACTGACATTTCACTTCCAATCCATCCCGTGGGGAGCTCACCTCTGAACAGCAGTACAATTCTGTGTTCATTCGTGTGGTAAAATAAATAGTTGCACACAAGCAGTGGGGTACTTGTGAAAGCATTTGCCCCCCCTTTTTAACTGTTATGTTTTGGTAGAATGCCATGTGTAGCTGAAAATCTAGTTTCTGCACCAGCATCTCAAGCCTATGTGAAGAGAATATTTTACAAACATGCAAACCTTTTTTTTTTTTTAAGTAGCCTCTTTTTAACTATTTCTGTAAGCACATGTTTTTTAGTTCCTAAGCACCGTTCTATTTATTAACTGTAATAAAAACTAAAAGTAAATAGTTAACTGTAAATTTAACTCAAGCAAATTGATAATTATAACTGTAATTGTAACTAAAAAAAAGAGTATCCATTTATGATTTTAAAGACTTCAAGTCCCCACTTTCACTTTTTATTTTTTTTATAGGCTGAAGAGATTTATTTTAACCTATCCTCATGACATTATCTTGGGATCAGCCTAGTCTTTTTTGTAGTGACGTGACCAAAACTACAACTTCTAGGTGGAGTCTAACTAGGGCATTGATCTTAATATAACCTCTCTAGACTTGTGATACAGTATTGAGAAAAAAAAAATCATAATTCAAAGGACATCAAATGATAAATGTAGGCTATTTCAGTTGTGTTTCAATAGTATAGTTCTCTATTGTAGTTTTATTATGTCTGTATCATTCAATGGTGGTATGCCATGTGACCCCTGCCCTGGAGAGATCACCCTTTCTCTTTGGGATGATTCACTCTCCATTGCAAATGTGTTCCACACTGTGAAGGTGTCTCAGTCATTTTCTATATTTTTTGCAGAAGGAAGGTTTTGGTATATCAGGGACGAGGAGAATCGCAAGATGTTTACCAATCTGGATTATGAACTAGAGGAAGATAAGCTGTAAGTAACAGGTGCTACAATAGTGTTAAATATAGAACTAAAGAAACACATTGTAATAATGGCACAGAATTGGGTGTAGGGTTAGCAAATTTAATTTTTTTAATACGTCATAGAAAGGTGTTCTAAAAATTCAGTTAACATCTTGCCTCAGAAAATAGCCCCATTTTACAAAAAAATGATTCATAATATTTAATATGATGATCTTTACCCGTTAGTTACAAAAGGAGTGCAACATTGTAACTAGTGCTGGGGAAAAAAAAAAACCTGTATATTGTACTTCAATTGGGAATATGCAGATATTTGAAAGACACTATAGATGAAAAGTTGCAGCTGCTTCCTGCTCTCTGCTCCCTCATCACTTCATGTGTTGAAGATCAAACTCAAATAGTCCAACTTCAGTCAGACCATGGTGTCTGATCTTAACAGTGGCGGGTATAAACTAGGGTTGAGTTTGAGAACTCGAAACAAAAATCATTGCTTGAGCACTTCATTTACAAGACGCTCTGATATATTGTGAGAAGTGTTAAATTTAAATCAAGGGAAGTGATGTTAAAACTTTACAATGCATTAGTAAGACCTCACCTAGAATATTGTGTTCAGTTCTGGTCACCTCATTACAAAAAGGATATTGCTGCTCTAGAAAGAGTGCAAAGAAGAGCAACCAGAATTATCCCGGGTTTAAAAGGCATGTCGTATGCAGACAGGCTAAAAGAATTGAATCTATTCAGTCTTGAAAAAAGAAGACTAGGCGGTGATCTGATTCAAGCATTCAAAATCCTAAAAGATAGACAATGTTGACCCAGGGGACTTTTTTGACCTGAAAAAAGAAACAAGGACCAGGGGTCACAAATGGAGATTAGATAAAGGGGCATTCAGAACAGAAAATAGAAGGCACTTTTTTACACAGAGAATTGTGAGGGTCTGGAACCAACTTCCCAGTAATGTTGTTGAAGCTGACACCCTGGGATCTTTCAAGAAGCTGCTTGATGAGATTCTGGGATCAATAAGCTACTAACAACCAAACGAGCAAGATGGGCCAAATGGCCTCCTCTCGTTTGTAAACTTTCTTCTTCTTATTTATTTCTAAGCAGACGACCTTATCCAGGGCGACTTAAAATTGTTACAAGATATCACATTATTTTTACATACAATTACCCATATATACAGTTGGGTTTTTACTGGTGCAATCTAGGTAAAGTACCTTGCTAGTCTAGCTATACGAGGCATTGAGACAATTATTTCAGTTTTTGCAGCCAGTGCACAGGCATCTTCCCACAGGTTGTTATAAGTGCTGTCTACTCTTTTGTCCCCAAGCAGTGAAATTAAATTGCTGACTTGTTGACTGACTTTCACAAGATCACATGGTGGGTTCTGAAGAGCATTGCTGAATGGAGTGAGATACTGCGGTAATCCTTGGCACACAATAATACAGACCAGAAATTCAAATGACTCCATTGCTCTGGCTATGGGTACAGTGGTGCCACTACACTTGTGTTCTGCGTCTGTTTTTAAATGATCGATGGTGGCAAACACATTTTCATAGTTCATGATGACAGTGGAGAGGCATGCATCATGCTCAGACCAGCGGGTGTCAGAAAACTTCTTTATACGCGGCTTAGGGTCACTTTTATCCAAAAAACACTGCTTTCTTTTTGGAGATGCAGTCACATAAGAACATAAGAAAGTTTACAAACGAGAAGAGGCCATTCAGCCCATCTTCCTCATTTGGTTGTTAATAGCTTATTGATCCCAGAATCTCATCAAGCAGCTTCTTGAAGGATCCCAGGGTGTCAGCTTCAACAACATTACTGGGGAGTTGGTTCCAGAACCTCATAATTATCTGTGTAAAAAAGTGCCTCCTATTTTCTGTTCTGAATGCCCCTTTATCTGATCTCCATTTGTGACCCTGGTCCTTGTTTCTTTTTCAGGTCAAAAGTCCCCTGGGTCGACATTGTCTATACCTTTTAGGATTTTGAATGTTTGAATCAGATGTCAGCGTATTCTTTGTTCAAGACTGAATAGATTCAATTCTTTTAGCCTGTCTGTATACAAATGCCTTTTAAACCAGGGATAATTCTGGTTGCTCTTCTTTGCACTCTTTCTAGAGCAGCAATATCCTTTTTGTAACAAGGTGACCAGAACTGAACACAATATTCTAGGTGAGGTCTAATGCATTGTAAAGTTTTAACATTACTTCCCTTGATTTAAATTCAACACTTCTCACAATATATCCGAGCATCTTGTTGGCCTTTTTTATAGCTTCCCCACATTGTCTAGATGAAGACATTTTTGAGTCAACATAAACTCCTAGATCTTTTTCATAGATTCCTTCTTCAATTTCAGTATCTCCCATATGGTATTTATAATGCACATTTTTATTGAAAATGTAACAAGTTTGCTTACTATACCAGAATCTAAGTCATTGATGTAGGAAGAGCAGATGACCTATTATTATTATTATTATTATTATTATTATTATTTATTTCTTAGCAGACGCCCTTATCCAGGGCGACTTACAGTCGTAAACAAAACCACTGATCCCTGTGGTACATAGGAGTCAACATAAACTCCTAGGTCTTTTTCATAGTTCCCTTCTTCAATTTCAGTATCTCCCATATGATATTTATAATGCACATTTTTATTGCCTGCATACAATACTTTACAATTTTCTCTATTAAATGTCATTTGCCATGTGTCTGCCCAGTTCTGAATGCTGTCTAGATCATTTTGATTGACCTTTGCTGCTGCAACAGTGTTTGCCACTCCTCCTATTTTTGTGTCGTCTGCAAATTTAACAAGTTTGCATACTATACCAGAATCTAAATCATTGATGTAGATTAGGAATAGCAGAGGACCACTTGTGTTTGCAGTTCCAACTACTCTTTCTGTGTACTTTGTTTTTGGTCCCTTTTAAAAGCTCTGTAAAGTGACTTTTTTCAATGAATATTTTTTTTAATTGATCTATTAAACCATTTTGGCCATTTTGTTTTAGATTTAGATTTGTCTACTTTTGGGATGGAATTGTTTTGCGCCTCTAGTACTACATTTTTAAAAAACAGCCATCCTTTTTCTGTGGATGTTTTCTCTATTTTACTCCAATCTACTTCTGTTGGTCTCTGTTTCATACATTCATAGTTTGCTTTTCTAAAATTGTAAACCTTAGCTTTAGTCATTACTTTTGGGGTTTTAAAAAATACTTCAAATGAGACCATGTTGTGATCTGAGTTTGCCAATGGCTCTCTGACCTCTGTCTTCGTTATTTGAAAAGACTAAATCAAGGCACGCCTGCCCTCTAGTCGGTGCCTTGACAAATTGCATGAGGAAGCAGTCATTTGTCATTTCCACCATTTCAGTTTGGATCCAGACAGATTGACGGCCGTGTGTTCCTCCTCCTTCTCTAGCCCCGCCAAACATTCAGAACGTAAACAAATAGACAACGCACAGACAAGTCCTGCTGCAGAGTCCTTCATATATATAATATCTGTTTGCGGATCGCACAAGATTACTGAAATATTAGGAACCAGTGGTGCGCTTTAGCCATACTCTTGCGCAGGGTGCGGGCGCCCATGTAAATAGACTTGCAAACAGTGTCACACATGTTGGTTTCCTCAAAGTACTTTGAATGATTTAAACAAAAGCAGCATCAAATAAACAGACTCCCAAGTGTCCTACAGTAGAGACCAGGAGTTCGCAGGTTATCTACTGTGTTAAAGAAGTAATAAGCGGTAATAAAGCTAATAAAAATGTGTTTAAAGCACCAGTCAACACCCTTTAACAGCTCAGACTGTGACAAGCTCACTGTATGCGTGTCTCTGAGCTGGGGGCTTCACTGTGGTTTTCTGTTGCTTTGTCAGGGGGATCCCCACAGTCCCTGGGACAGTCACCCTCAAGAAGCACCCTCAGAATCTGATTGGGATCAGCATTGGAGGAGGAGCTCAGTACTGTCCCTGTCTCTACATCGTCCAGGTAAGGAGTGTCCCATCATCATCCATCAGGTGAAGCTCAGTCCCTCCCTGCATTTCAAGTGCTTCACTTCCAGGACAGTGGTGTCCATAGTTAAAGTTTAAATGGAAGCCGTATGATTTTTCAAATACGACTGGTAATTATAAGTAGGGCTGTAAATCGCTTATTTACAGTCTAAAAAGGTATTTCAAGATATTTCACGATTTAAACATGTTGTCACATTGAAAATGGATCATTTTCTCTACAGTTATTATACAACAAATGTTCCTAAATATTTAAATGCATATCTGAAAAACAGTAAATGGTAAATTGTAGAATATGTTATGTACACCATTTCTCACTAGAACTGCTGAGATTTCAGACTACATACAACCGCCGCACCCGCAAAATGTGCATCTCCATTTTAAAACAGCTTCGATATGAAAATGAAAAACAAGCAATCAGATACAACTTAATATTTTTATTTATGAACATACGTAACGTTTTCAGAGCAGAAACACCATATTTACATTGAAAACACTATGTAACACAATTTTTGTTCCTGGGTAGTAAGTGTTATTTCCTAATTGCTTATGCCTCAAAAGTATAGAAAATGGCTATTATTCCCCACAAACTTTGCTTTTGTGACCAGGACAGTGATATTTTGAAATTTACCTATTTCCAATGAGAAAACAGGCGAATTTGTCTTTTCGTTCACATAAAGTCAGAAAAAAACAACATATGAATCCAAATTAACATGTAATTATACTAAAGTAATACAAAAATGACTACAAAAAGATTTAGAAGTGAGTAGTTTTTTAGAAGATTTACGATTATACTGTAAATCACTTTCACGAATCAGCCCCCAAATGTAGTCTCCATCATGTTCTCGTTATACTGTCCTTGGTAGCGGCGTTCAAAGTCCAGTATATCCTGGTGGAAGCGCTCGCCTTGCTCCTCCGAGTACGCTCCCATGTTCTCCTTGAATTTATCAAGATGAGCATCAAGGATATGGACTTTGAGGGACATCCTACAGCCCATTGTGCCGTAGTTCTTCACCAGAGTCTCAACCAGCTCCACATAGTTTTCGGCCTTGTGATTGCCCAGGAAGCCCCGAACCACTGCGACAAAGCTGTTCCAAGCCGCTTTCTCCTTACTAGTGAGCTTCTTGGGAATTCATTGCACTCCAGGATCTTCTTTATCTGTGGTCCGGCGAAGACACCGGCTTTGACCTTTGCCTCAGACAGCTTAGGGAAGAAGTCTTGAAGGTACTTGAAGGCTGCCGACTCCTTATCTAGAGCTCTGACAAATTGTTTCATAAGGCCCAATTTGATGTGCAGTGGTGGCATCAGCACCTTCCGCGGGTCCACCAGTGGCTCCCACTTGACGTTGTTCCTCCCCACAGAGAACTTGGTCCGCTGTGGCCAGTCCCGCCTGTGGTAGTGCGCCTTGGTGTCCCTGCTGTCCCAAAGGCAAAGATAGCAGGGAAACTTGGTAAAACCGCCTTGGAGACCCATCAGGAATGCCACCATTTTGAAGTCTCCTATGACTTTGATGCCATCTCAGAAAAATGCAGATATGTATCCACTTAGGCAGCTGAAACTAAACTGAACTGGTGGGCTTAAGGCCCCTGTATTTATACTACTATTTATATTACTGGAAAGTTCTAGAAAGTTCTAGAAGTTACTCCAAGTTTACTCAGCACTGAATCTATCTGGAATGTTCTGGAAAATAGGTAAATTTCAAAATATCACTGTCCTGGTCACAAAAGCAAAGTTTGTGGGAATAATAGCCATTTTCTATACTTTTGAGGCATAAGCAATTAGGAAATAACACTTACTACCCAGGAACCAAAAAAAAAAAAAAAATTTGTTACACGGTGAAATTAAACATTTTAATTATTTTTTTCAAAAAGAGCACATAAACATGAAAACTGTAATAAAATAAACTTTACGTAGAAAACGGTATGCACATATAAAATTATAAAACATAAATAACTAGTTATAAAAATAGCATAAAACAAAAATATAACATAACTTATGCAATGTGAAAGCGCTTTTTGAGTGAAACAGAGTTCAAAGGCTCTGCCTGTCTGTTCAGAGTTCTATTACAGCTTTCTAAGTATAATCTACACAGAAAACACGCTTTTCAACTGTACCAGTGCATTTGCCACAGACTGCCTTTTCACAACAGGCACAGACATCAGAAGTTCTGTTTTTATTGCATTTAGCAACCTGGCATTGTCTTTTATTCCGTGTGCCAGTGGGCGCAGCGCTGGCTGAAGGTTGAGGGGCATTTGCCAGCCGGCTTTCGTGTCTCTTATTAAAATGTTTCTGCCGTTGCTCCAGGACTAGCTGCAAAATGAAGTCCCGCCGGGACATTGTGTTTCCGGTGCACTCCTTGTACAAAACAAAAGCCAGGTCCAAAACATTATAAAAAACAGCCACAGGCCACCTGCGAGTACCACCTTTGACAGAATACTGCCGTGCCATTTGATCAAGTACATCCACACCGTACTTCGTTGCGTTGTAAAATGCAACAGTCTCTGGCTTTTGTTTAGCATCAGTCCCGATCTTCACTGATTTGTGCAGAGAGCTTAGAATAAGCACATTTTAAATTTTTTTACACCTGTAAGTAGCGTAGCTATATCACACTGTATTGTGATTCAATATGTAGTTTTTGACAACTGCTAATAAAATAAATAATAATAATATATGATGTGTAGAATGATTTTCATTAGTGTTTCAGCACTTTCGGCGGGGAGTATATAATCGTTTTTTCACAATGACTTTGATTTTATTACAAAGCCCAGACTAAATTGTCAGCTATATTGTATTGATTTCAATATGCTGCATAAACTACTTGGTCTGGTGGTTGAAGAAGCAAGTGCTTATAACTTATTCATTTTACGATTCTGCAGCTGAAACACCGTATGGGTATTTAGTTCAAATATTTAGTAACACTTAAGAACGGACATGCACGAGATATTCACATACAGGGAGATATTTAAATTTGAATTGCAAAAGCCGTTCAGAAAGCCGCTATGGTGATGCTAGTGTTAAGACATTCTAATTTCACCATCAGTGAATTATCAAACAAAATAAAACATATATACATGTAAAAATAACAGAGAATATTTAGCAGAAATATTTAGCAGAAATATTTACAGTCTTTGATGCAACTGGTGTCTTTTCTCTGCAATCATCTTATGCTGGACCCCTTGTGTCACCAACGTCCACAGATGAGCCACCCTGGTGCATCCTGCTGTCTCCTGCCATTCGCTAAGCTAAAACCTGTTTAATATGTTCCCTCACTGTGGCAGAATGTGGTGCGTTCATGTTCACAGCACTTTGTTGGAGGGCTTCTGTCCTAGGTTTACGACTGGTTACAAAGATTTCAAGTACATTACACCCTCGCTATAACAAACCTTTTGGGGTCTGTAACAGGGCGAGGTGCCCTGTACATTGTTTTGTTTATTTTATTTTAGAACGGAGTTCCCCTCCGCCCCTGTGCAGTGGATTTTGTATTTATTTTGTATTATGATTTAGTATTGTATTTTATATGTCGGCGAGGCGCTGCAGCTTTTGTTTTTGTCTTTATTGTTATTATTATGTTTAGATGACGGCATAGCCGTTTTGTTTATTATTTGGTGACGTGGATGGGAAGCCCCATCCACATAGTAATTAATAAACTTGTGCAGATTGTGGCCGAGGGGTAACAGAATAATTAATTGCAAGCTAGTTAAACCCCTCGGCCACGATATAAAAAGGGCTGAAGCTCTCCAGCTTCGGGGTGGGTGTTAGGAGCGGAGAGAGCGAGAGTGGAGAGTACTTCCTAGTGTCAGTGTTTTCCCATCCCTGCTTCTGCCGTGACGTCACCGCTCAGTCACCCTGTCACACGTGGTGGCAGCGGTGGGATCACCAGCGCCTCCTAGACTCAGCCAGAAGTGGGGTACTGCAGTTTTTTTCGTTTTTTTTCGTTTTTTCTAATTGTGTTGTGTGTGGAGAAAGGAAGATGGGAGGAAGAAGAGGAAGGAGAGGAATGAGGAAGAGCTGCCAGAAGCAGAAGCAGAAGCAGGAGAGAGGTGAGAGGAGATGGTGGTCACGGGACCCCACCCAGCTGGGACCCCCATACTGGGACAAAGAACAGGAGCAGTGGAGAGCTGAAGGGCCCCCTGTGTGTCATCTGCAGGAGTTTGGGCATGACCAGGGGACTGCCCCTATGAAGACCCCTGCTTCTGGGAGGCCTACACAATGGGGAGGGTGTCCTGTGCATCAGGGTGGTTTGGCTGCTGGAGCAGCAGACCCCATCACCTCCACAGGCCAAGGGAGAAAAGGTGAGAAGGAGGCAGAGGGGACATGGACCTGGAGAGGGAGTGGTCGTCCACAGCCCAAGAGAGAGGAGTCGGTGCGTCCACAGCCCAAAAGGGAGGAAGCTGGCGTCCACAGCCCAAGAGGGAGGAGTCGGTCCCACAGCCCAAAAGGGAGGAGGCCGAGCGTCCACAGCCCAAGAGGGAGGAGCAGTGTCCACAGCCCAAAAGGGGGAGGCCGCGTCCACAGCCCAAGAGGAGGATCCAGTCGTCCACAGCCCAAAAGGGGAGGCCGAATGTCTACAGCCCACGTCTCCATCAGCAGTGGGAGAGTTCCTGCTGGTTCCACCTCCACCGCCCTGGGAGGACTGGGTGTCGCTCCCACCTCCGCCAGCAGAGGGAGAATACCTGCTGGTGCCACCTCCACCTCCATGGGAGGACGACGTGTCGCTCCCACCACCACCAGCAGAGGGAGCATGCCTGCTGGTTCCGCCTCCATCGCCGCCACCAGCAGAGGGGAGCATGCCTGCTGGTTTCACCGCTGCAGCCAGAAGGGGAGGAGCCCTGCCGCCGCAGCCAGAGGGGAGGAGCCCTGCCGCCGCAGCCAGAGGGGAGGAGCCCCCCGCCTGCAGCCAGAAGGGAGGAGCCCTGCCGCCGCAGCCAGAAGGGAGGAGCCTGCTGCCTTTGCAGCCAGAGGAGGAGCCCCTGCTGCCTTTGCAGCCAGAAGGGAGGAGCCCCTGCTGCCTTCGCAGCCAGAAGGGAGGAGCCCCTGCCGCCGCAGCCAGAGGAGGAGCCCCTGCCCTTCGCCAGGAGCAGAGTAGCAGGGCTGCCTCTGCCTCCACCATCACCACCTGAGGGAGGGGCAGGAGCTGCCTCTGCCTCCACCATCACCACCTGAGGGAGTGGAGCAGGAGCTGCCTCTGCCACCACCACCACCTGAGGGAGGAGCAGGAGCTGCCTCTGCCTCCACCATCACCACCTGAGGGAGGGAGCAGGAGCTGCCTCTGCCACCACCACCACCTGAGGGAGAGGAGCAGGAGCTGCCTCTCCCTTCACGACAGGACGGACCGGAACAGAAGGCTGGCGGTCCGCAGCTGCCCCTTGAACAGGCTGCTAAAAAGGACAAGGGGAAAACGGCCGGGTCACCGCGGCTGAGAAGAGGCAAAACCTAGCCCCACCGCTGGTCCTGGCTCCCTCCTGCAATCGCCTCCCAAGGGTCCGCTGCCGCCGTCGCCTCCTGAGGGACCGCTGCCGCCCTGTCGTGCATCGCACGGGGATGCCAGTTCGCCATCGCCCGGGGATGCCAGCCTCGCACCGCCCAAGGATGCCAGCCTCGCACTGCCCAGGGATGCCAGCCTCGCACCGCCCAGGGATGCCACGCCTGGATCGCCTGGGGCTGCCTGTGGCTCTGCATCGCCTGGGGCTGCCTGTGGCTCTGCATCGCCTGGGGCTGCCTGGGGCTCTGCATCGCCTGGGGCTGCCTGTGGCTCCGCATCGCCTGGGGCTGCCTGTGTCTCCGCATCGCCTGGGGCTGCCTTTTGCTCCGCACAGGGGTACAGGGTACGAGGGAGAAGTGGAGCTCCGCTGCGCCTCCATGGCCAGGGGCTCCCCTCCCGAGTTCGCCTCCCGAGTCCGCTGCTGCTGCCCGTCGCCTCCCGGTCCGCTGCTGCCGTCGCCTCCCGGGGTCCGCTGCTGCTGCCGTCGCCTCCGGGTCCGCTGCTGCTGCCGTCGCCTCCCGGTCCGCTGCTGCTGCCGTCGCCTGGGGTCGTCGAGGTCCTGCCGCCTGGGGTCGCCAATCCTGCTTCGCCTGGGGTTGCTACACTGTGGCCGGAGCCCCACGAAGGGGAGCTGCCGGCCATGAAGAAAGGGGGGGAGGTCAGGAGACCAGCTCCTCCAGCCGCATTTCCGTGGCAGGAAACACTGTGGCCAGAGCCCCACGGAGGGGAGCTGCCGGCCACGAAGAAGAGGGAGGTCAGGAGACCAGCTCCCCCAGCCGCACTTTCGCGGCAGGATAGTGTGTGGCGGGAGCCCTGGAAGAGGGAGCTGCCGGCCACGAAGAATTGGGGGGTGGCGGACCTCCCACCATGGCCACCCCCATGGACACTGTGCTTCCCCCTCTTCTGGGACTTTGAGACTGAGGCAGAGGCATTGTTATTATTATGTTTAAATGACGGCGTAGCTGTTTGTTTATTATTTGGTGACGTGGATGTGAAGCCCCATCCACATAGTAATTAATAAACTCGTGCAGATTGTGGCCGAGGGGTAATAGAATAATTAATTGCAAGCTAGTTAAACCCCTCGGCCACGATATAAAAAGGCTGCAGCTCTCCAGCTTCGGGGTGGGTGTTAGGAGCGGAGAGAGCGAGAGTGGAGAGAACGGAGAGAGTAAAAGGAGTTTAAAAAGATACAGGATCAGTGAAGGCTATAGCTCAGCCTGACCTGTGTTTTATTTTGTGTTCGATTTGTTTTGTTTAACCTTTTTATTTTGCTCTGCGAGCACACAGTGTGTTTTTGTTTAAATATTTTATTTATTTTAGTTTTGCAAGTAAAACGGCAAACGCCACCTTTACCTGCAGTACTCCCTGGTGTCAGTGTTTTCCCATCCCTGCTTCTGCCGTGACGTCACCGCTCAGTCACCCTGTCACAGGGTCCAAGCCTTTTGTTCGTTATATCGAGGGGTTCGTTATAGCGAAAGGACAATTAAAATGAAGGATAAACTGTTGGAGTAAGTTAATGAGATGATATTGTGAATACAAGTAGAATTACATGTACTTGTTTGTTTCATGTATGCAGTATTCTGCGTTTGCTTTATCCAATTCGTTAAAGAATTACATCGCAGTACAAAAAGCCTGCGTTACTCCGTTTTTCAAATGATCAATATAGTTTCCAGCTTTGATAGCAACATAAAATTATTTTTGTTTCGGAGGCAGTTGCACAGTGCGCGCTTCTTCTAAGATAAGAGTGGACTTCACTGTGAGGTAGCATCCCGTGAGTACAGACAGACCGGGATGTTGACAGTGTGTGTGTTGTAACAACAATCCTTAACGCTGTAAGAATTAGCCTTCAGTCGATTCAGAGCCAAACTCGATATTTATTGCACTAATAAATGATCAAAGACAATCTGCTGATTGCTAACTAACAATTAACAGGTCGCTGTGGGCCACGATCTACGCTGCTAAAACTAATTAATTTTTACATGACATGCCTTTTAAACCTAGAATAATTCTGGTCGCTCTTCTTTGCACTCTTTCTAGAGCAGCAATATCCTTTTTGTACGAGGTGACCAGAACTGAACACAGTATTCTAGATGAGGTCTTACTAATGCATTGTGAAGTTTTAACATTACTTCCCTTGATTTAAATTCAACACTTTTCACAATATATCTCAGCATCTTGTTGGCCTTTTTTATAGCTTCCCCACATTGTCTAGATGAAGACATTTCTGAGTCAACATAAACTCCCAGGTCTTTTTCATAGATTCCTTCTTCAATTTCAGTATCTCCTGTATGATATTTATAATGCACATTTTTATTGCCTGCGTGCAGTACCTTACACTTTTTCTATTAAATGTCATTTGCCATGTGTCTGCCCAGTTCTGAATGCTGTCTAGATCATTTTGAGGTACCTTTGCTCTGCAACAGTGTTTGCCACTCCTCCTATTTTTGTGTAGTCTGCAAATTTAAGTTTCCTTATTCTCCAGTCTGTCGGTACAACCCCTGTGTCAAGAGACTGTTGCATGAGCATGAGCTTTCTCTCGAGTGGAAGACAGTGAAGATGTCACGCGGTCAGAAACTCTGGTCTAAGTTAAGACCCCCCAGAAAATTGTTTCGTGAAACAGACTTAAGACTCCGTCATAACAAAGTCTGCAAAAGCGACTTAAACCAATTTTTTGGTCTTAGACTTAAGTCAGCTTTGTGAATACGGCCCCAGATTTCTAAGTGATGGCACTGGTGACCTGTTTCACATGTGCGTTACTCATATCTAAGGGTGGGGTCAATGACCGTTACTGACACAGTATCCACAGAGCATTCTCCTAGAATGAAAAGAATGACTGAAAACTTGTCTAATTGCAGACGGGCTAGTGAAGAGGCTGGAAGAGCTGGAGAGAACAGCAGAGCTGTACAAAGGTAGGCAGGAGTTCACTTGTATATGAGAACAGCAGAGCTATACAAAGGTAGGCAGTTCACTTGTATATGAGAACTGCAGAGCTATACAAAGTATATATATATATGAGAAATACTAAATTAAATTGTATAATGTAGTTTCATTGTGACGACGGAATAGCCCCACCTGTAATAATTCAAACTGGAAACAATGCAATGTCAATCTATTATGTGTGTATGCATGGTATTAATGAAAAATGCTTACGTTTTTTATTTTTACTGCATTGTTTGTACCTGTGTTTTTCTAAACTTCTGAGATTTGCAAAATTTAATTTATGAATGTGTATTTATGTATGTGTTTGTGTTGCACAGGGCTTATGGAGCACACCAAGGGACTACTGAGGGCTTTCTTTGAACTGTCCCAGACATCTTGGATCTAGTGAGGTTTTATTATTGGTTACAGTAGTGGTCTCCGGCTAAGAGAACAACCGTTGGGAAGCAAGCGAAGTGTTCTCTAAGGTTAGCCACCAGACACAATATGAATCATAAGAACATACATAAGAACATAAGAAAGAACATAAGAACATAAGAAAGTTTACAAACGAGAGGAGGCCATTCAGCCCATCTTGCTCGTTTGGTTGTTAGTAGCTTATTGATCCCAGAATCTCATCAAGCAGCTTCTTGAAGGATCCCAGGGTGTCAGCCTCACAATTCTCCAGTAATGTTGTTGAAGCTGACACCCTCAATCGATCAGTCAATCAATAAATAAATATGTATTACTTGTCATGATGCACATGCATCAGCATAGGAAATGAATAATAAGTAAAAGAAAAGCAATAGGCTAGTGTATGTTAATAAACTATAATAATAAAAGTAACTGACAAACTAATGTTTAATAAACTAACTGTCAAACTAAAGTAACACAGCACCCCTACACACGTTAAATGCAGCAGCAACTCTAGATTAATTTTGAATATATGTACAGGACCAATATTCAAGACATGCACATCATTTAACAGAATGGTGAAGCAACTCGCCAGAACGGGAAACACCAAATTGCTCAGCGACTTGTGTCTGATTTCAGTGTTTTTTCAAGAGCTCGAACAATTTCCAACATTTTGTAGCAAGAGAAACCGTGGCGCATTTCGCCATTTACTTACATGCTATTTTGTAGCGCTGAGGTGCACTCATGAAAATCAGAATACAAAACGAGTCAATGATAGGACGGCGGTTCTGGAAGGATTTAATAAACCAATCGGTGTGCCTCAGACACTCTCGTGATGACAAGGCATTTTCAAAAAGACTGAATACACCATTTGAAGTGAAGTTTGATGATGGTGAGTTATCAGGTTACAAAATAGTACTGTATCAGTTGTGAACGAATCGCTATTGGTGCCATGAAGGTGTTCTTTTAAGCAAAGTTCCTGTTCCTTTAGCCGGTGCATTTACAATGGGAACAATCTGTTTCACCACAAGGGTGTTCCTCTTAGGAGGTGTTGCTATACGCAGAGATGACTGTATCCTGTAACAATTACCCACTTTGCCTGTCATATATTTATTTTTTTCTTTTGAAGTAAAACACTCCAGCTCAAAACAAACATGTTCTTCCTGGTACTTGTATGTTTGGGTTGTTTCCACAGTGTCCTCTGTTGTTTTTCTGTCAGTTTGATTGAGTCTAGCCTGCGGTTTTGTATAGGTTTTACTTGGAGTTAATGACTGAGTGTTTTGAAGTTGTTGATGAGATGCACTGCTGACCTCTTGTCTCGCTCCCCAGCGTTTGGAGACGTGTTCTCTGTGATTGGAGTCCGGGAGCCCCAGGCTGCTGCCAGCGAAGCCTTCGTGAAGTTTGCAGAGGCACATCGCAACATTGAGAAGTTCGGGATCCGACTGCTCAAGACACTCAAGCCTGTGAGTAGAGAGACAGGGATACAGGGAGGCATCTGTATGTATGAGTCTGTGAGTAAAGAGACAGGGATACAGGGAGGCACCTGTATGTATGAGTGTGAGTAAAGAGACAGGGATACAGGGAGGCACCTGTATGTGTGAGTCTGTATGTATGAGTCTGTGAGTAGAGAGACAGGGATACAGGGAGGCACCTGTATGTATGTGTGAGTAAAGAGACAGGGATGCAGGGAGGCACCTGTATGTATGAGTGTGAGTAAAGAGACAGGGATACAGGGAGGCACCTGTATGTATGAGTGTGAGTAAAGAGACAGGGATACAGGGAGGCACCTGTATGTATGACTGTGAGTAAAGAGACAGGGATGCAGGGAGGCACCTGTATGTATGAGTGTGAGTAAAGAGACAGGGATACAGGGAGGCACCTGTATGTATGAGTGTGAGTAAAGAGACAGGGATACAGGGAGGCACCTGTATGTATGAGTCTGTGAGTAAAGATAGGGTGATATTCAAATCACAATGTTCATATTGTTTCCTCATAATTTTTACATGACTGGATTAAAAGAAAAAAAATCTATACATAGTTCCTAACCCTATAGGTTGCAGTGGGATTTTCTGATATATTATGGTGGCAAGCAGGACACATGGAATCATGTACAGTGATGGTTTATACATCATTCATAATTCAGCCTCACACTGTGCAGTTGCCCATTGTATTAGATCTAGACCCCTTTGATATTTTGTATGCAGGACACTCGTAGCCCATGTCATTGTTACAATGTTTAACTCTGGTCCCTGTACTTCAGACCATTGATCAATGATCCTGATTGCTCTTTGGACTGCTCCCCCAGAAACCTCTCTTGTTTTGGTTGTTGCAGTACTGTGTTACTGTGCTGCTGCTCAGTGGCACTTCAAAAACTGGCTACTTATTGGGCAGCTGCGGGTGGCTTCATGATTTTGTACCCTGCTGTAGGTCACGGTTCTAATGTTCGTTTATTCTTTATTTCTTTATGTATAGCAGTGGCGCGGGATATGTGTTACTTAGACATTTTTATAAACAATTACATATCATACAAAATACAGTTAAGGACAGGAAGACTTCAGCAGACAAATACAACTAAAACGAGAGAGAGAGAGGGAAGGAAGGAATGGTGGAAATGACAAATGACTGCTTCCTAACGCAATTTGTCAAGGCACCGACTAGAGGGGAGGCATGCCTTGATTTAGTCTTTTCAAATAATGAAGACAGAATAACTAAAACAGAGGTCAGAGAGCCATTGGCAAACTCAGACCACAACATGGTCTCATTTGAAATATTTTTAAAACCCCAAAAGTAATGACTAAAGCTAAGGTTTACAATTTTAGAAAAGCAAACTATGAAGGTATGAAACAGAGACTAACAGAAGTAGATTGGAGTAAAATAGAAAACATCCACAGAAAAAAGGGTGGCTGTCTTTTAAAAATGTAGTACTAGAGGCACAAAACAATTACATCCCAAAAGTAGACAAATCTAAATCTAAAACAAAATGGCCAAAATGGTTTAATAGATCAATTAAAAAAAAAATATTCAGCGAAAAAAAGGCACTTTACAGAGCGTTTAAAAGGGACCAAAAACAAAGCACACAGAAAGAGTACTTGGAACTGCAAACACAAGTCAAAAAGGAAGTTAGAAAGGCCAAGAGAGATAGAAATCAATATTGCTAAGGGGCTAAAACCAATTCCAAAATGTTTTTCCAATATTATAACAGCAAGAGAACATTCAAAGAGGAGGTTAAATGTCTAAGAGACACAAATGGCAAAATCATAGATGAAGAAAAAAAAAAAGCAAATATATTAAATGATTACTTTTCACAGATTTTTTTTAAAGGAGGACACGGACAACATGCCCCACATGTCGACCTGTTCCTATCAATTTTAAATAACTTTAGCATAACAGAGGCAGAAGTGTTAAAGGGACTAGGAGCTCTTAAAATAAACAAATCCCTGGGCGGATGAGATCCTCCCAATAGTACTCAAAGAAATGAAAAGTTCTTTACAAGCCGCTAACCAAGATCATGCAACAGTCTCTTGACACAGGGGTTGTACCGATGGACTGGAAAATAGCAAACGTAATACCGATCCACAAAAGGGAGACAAAACTGAACCAGGTAACTACAGACCAATAAGCCTGACTTCTATTATATGTAAACTTATGGAAACTATAATAAGATCCAAAATGGAAAATTACCTATATGGTAACAATATCCTGGGTGACAGCCAGCATGGTTTTAGGAAAGGAGATCATGTCTAACTAACCTACTTGACTTTTTCGAGGATGCAACATTGAAAATGGACAACTGCAAAGCATACGACATGGTCTATTTAGATTTCCAGAAAGCTTTTGACAAAGTCCCGCATAAAAGATTAATTCTCAAACTGAACATATAGGGATTCAAGGAAATGCATGCACATGGATTAGGGAGTGGTTAACAGGTAGAAAACAGAAAGTACTGATTAGAGGAGAAACCTCAAAATGGAGTGAGGTAACCAGTGGTGTACCACAGGGATCAGTATTAGGTCCTCTGCTATTCCTAATCTACATTAATGATTTTGATTCTGGTATAGTAAGCAAACTCGTTAAATTTGCAGACGACACAAAAATAGGAGGAGTGGCAGACACTGTTGAAGCAGCAAAGGTCATTCAAAATGATCTAGACCGCATTCAAAATTGGGCAGACACATGGCAAATGAAATTTAATAGAAAAAAGTGTAAAAAAGTATTGCATGCGGGCAATAAAATGTTCATTATAAATATCATATGGGAGATAGTGAAATTGAAGAAGGAACTATGAAAAAAGACCTAGGGTTTATGTTGACTCAGAAATGTCTTCATCTAGACAATGTGGGAAAGCTATAAAAAAAAAGGCTAACAAGATGTTTGGATATATTGTGAGAAGTGTTGAATTTAAATCAAGGGAAGTAATGTTAAAACTCTACAATGCATTAGTAAGACCTCACCTAGAATATTGTGTTCAGTTCTGGTCACCTCGTTACAAAAAGGATATTGCTGCTCTAGAAAGAGTGCAAAGAAGAGCAACCAGAATTATCCGGGTTTAAAAGGCATGTCGTATGCAGACAGGCTAAAAATTGAATCTATTCAGTCTTGAACAAAGAAGACTACGCGGCGATCTGATTCAAACATTCAAAATCCTAAAAGGTATAGACAATGTCAACCCGGGGACTTCTTTGACTTGAAAAAAGAAAAAAAGGACCAGGGGTCATAAATGGAGATTAGATAAAGGGGCATTCAGAACAGAAAATAGGAGGCACTTTTTACACAGAGAATTGTGAGGGTCTGGAACCAACTCCCCAGTAATGTTGTTGAAGCTGACACCCTGGGATCCTTCAAGAAGCTGCTTGATGAGATTCTGGGATCAATAAGCTACTAACAACCAAACGAGCAAGATGGGCTGAATGGCCTCCTCTCGTTTGTAAACTTTCTTATGTTCTTCTTATGTTCTTATGAAGGCATTCTGAGCTGGTCCACATGGGACAGAAATGCTTCAAAGTGTTTTCCGGTAGACTCCCTGAGTACAGTATGTGTAATGCTGTGTTCTCTTCTCCTATCAGATGCTGCATGACCTGAATACCTACTTGAACAAAGCAATCCCAGACAACAAACTCACCATCCGGAAATACCTGGATGTGAAATTTGAATACCTGGTAAGAAACACAACTCCTGAATCTAACTCCCAGGGTAATTGTAGCATGGCTGCGGGTTAAAGTTAAAGACAGCAGATGCACATTAGCAGACAGTAATGCTGGACAGGAACACTGGTGTGGTGTTCCTGTGTGACTGTCAGGGGCAAAGTGCTGGTAATGCGACAGAGCCCATCATGAGAAGAATCCTGACAGGACTAAGTCCTCTGTGGTTGAGTTCAGAATACCATGTGTCGGGCCAATAGCAGAGTTCAGATAGTTCTCTAATAATAATGTTCTTAATCGACCTGTATGTAATTGAACACTGCAAGGATTCGTCAGCATACTATTTTCTGATTTCAGTACTTTTCTTTAGCAGATCTGTATGGTGGAGCCATGGTAGAAATATATGTGTGTGTGATATATATATATATATATATATATATATATATATATATATATATATATATATATATATATATATATATATATATATATATATATATATATATTCATTATTTTTATTGAGTTTTTACAGTAGTTCACACAACAAACAAAGACAAATGAATAGTATGTAGAACACAGCTACATCTTAAACTTGTTTTAGTTCTGTCTGCTTTTTTAACAAAAAATCCAACAATGAAATAAAGTATGGCGGACATGGGAGAAGAATGAATACTGCCTTGTAGAGGGAAATAGGAAATGCCAGGGGTCAGAGATTGCACAGGAATCAAGGAAAGATTTAATAGCTAAAGCGGTTTTAGAAACAGAGGCAGACTTACTGGAAGAGCGGTCAAGAGCAGGGTTGAGGGAGCAGTTAAAATCCGCCCCCCAAGAATCAGGTGGTGGGAGTCAAGGGAAGGTAGGGAGGAAAAAAAATAGCAATGAAAATGCTGCCATCCCAGTTGCGGGCATAGACCTTAGCCAAAATTACAGGAGTATTGAAAAGTTTGCCAGTGACCATAATGTATCTTCCATTCGGATCAGAGGTAATTTGGGATGCTACAAAAGGAATCGTTTTGTGCACTAAAATTGCCACTCCCTGGGCTTTACCATGAAAATTTGAATGAAATAACTGCCCCATCCAGCCCCTCCGAATCCTGAAGTGGTCAGAAGTGCGAAAATGGGTTTCCTGTAGAAATGCAATGTCTGTCGTAAGTTGTTGTAGATGGGTAAGGACTCTATTACGTTTCACAGGGTGATTAAGCCCCTTGACATTCCAGCTAGTGAAGTTTACAGAACACCCACCAGCCTCAGACCTTTGATTAATCATAATAAAAAGATTTTATAAAACTGGAGTGATTGAAGGGAACAATCACAGAATAACACAAATAAATACATAAATAGGTAAGTGTTACTAATAATGTGCTGCTTGGCCGAGCACAACTTAGTTACAATGACAAAAAGTGAAGTGAAAAAAACAAGAAAAGAGCAAGGGTACAATTCCCACCCCCACCCCAAACGCTTCCCCAAACGAAGCCTAATTTACTATCAAGAGCACAAAGCTTGCCAGTAGCCCACATATACAAATTCCTTGGTTCTATAGCTCTGCAAACACATTTTAGAACAAAACAAAACTACATATAATTATTTATCCCCATAAGTCTAAAGAGAGAGCGAAGGGGAAAAAAAAAGGGTAATAATAAAATACATAATATTAATAGTGGTAATACTGGAAATTGCAATGTCAAAAGTGAGAAAATAAATATATAAGAAAGCAATGGTATATGCACTGGGGAAAAGTCAGAAGGGAGAAAAAGAAACAAATAAGTAAATGGGGGAAAAAAACTATAAAATAGGAAAGCATTAAAAAAACCCACTGATTTCATAAATATAGACAATAATAATAGCAGTGATAATAATAGCACAACATTTACTTTAAAAGCAAATTTTAAAAAGTATTTGAATAGTATAATGGCGGTACGTACAGCAGCCACCAAGTCAAATAAACGGGAGAAATCCCCCCACCCAGTGGAGGAAAATCTGCACTACATTGTACAATATTTGAGCGCATCTAAAAGGCATCCAATAATACTGAATGGACAAACGCTGGCGCCCACGTAAATACACACAATACAGGGACATACACAAGAGTTCGACAGTAGTTCATGTTTAACCAGAAAAGAAGGCACTAGTTAGGGTTATGCCCTGGTGTCACTGCAGCACCGCCATCATTATAGAGTAGTGACTACTTTCAAATAGCAATAGCAAATACACATGAAACTGTGTAACCGTATAAGGTATGTAAGAAAGATAAATTGAACATGATTTCGAAACTAGAGTCCCCCTCTAAATTCTAACAGTAAACCCGCTACATATTTTAGAAACATAGCTTAGTAGACATTAAAAGGAGAGAAAAGGGGGGTTGCAATTAAACGTAATTTTTGCAAGTTTGTGAATATGTAAACATGTTAGGCAGCATTGAAATCGGATTATAAAAGACAGCGTCGAAACATTGCAACACTGCCTATAGCAAGGCAGAGGAAGAAAGAGAAAATTAAAAAAAAAAAAGAGACAAAAAATAACCTTTTCTCCTCTTCCTCCCTCTTAGTACAAACAAGTTTTCTGCCCGGCTCAAGAACAACAACAGTTCACTAGATTTAAACTCTGTTAAGTTACCTGGCACGCCGATCAAGCAGGTGAGGAACCTTTTGTAGGCAGAATATTCTGTTTGACAAAGGTCATGACGTCCTCAGGATTTTCAAAGATGTTCTGGTTTCCATTAAACAAAATCTTGAAACGAGCAGGGAAAAACAAGCCATGCCTTACATCAGGAAATTGTTTAAAATGCGCTTAACTTTCCTATAAGCAGATCGCTTCCTTGCGATCTCGGGTGCGAAATCTGGGAAGCAAACACATTTTTGCCTGAAATCGGAGCTGGTTGCTCTGTCTAGCAAGGCAGAGAATCTTCTCTTTCACATCAAAACGGTGGATTCGTATGGTGAAAGGCAGCGGTCTCTGTCGAAGAGTTGAGGTCAGTACATCAGTTTTTGAGTGGAGGCCTGCTTCCAGAGATTTTATTGCAGCCATAGATCTGCGCCGCTCGCAGCGTCCCGTTCAGCCGAACCGCCGCTCGACCCACTTGCAGACGGGGAGTTGGTAGCAAGAGAATGCAAGGGCCCATAGGCCTCCACATGTGGATCTCTTTGTTATGCGAGCCTGGCATTTCAGCGAGTTGAATATATTTTAAAATCAAAAAAATTAAGTCCAAAATAAACAGAAAACTAAATAAAAGGTAAGATGAGAAATGTGTTAGCTGCTTTTTTTAAAAAATAATAAATATAAGGATATGGTCTGCGGAGCTTGAGAGAATTGCTTCTTCACATACCGGTGCTCAACAGCGCCCGTGGTAGAAATATTTCCAAGGCATATTAAAAATCTTGGTAAACCTTGAGGGATGTCAATTCCATGGTGTAATTACCATACTGATCACAAACTTTTTTGTGTGTGTTTCAGTCTTACTGCTTGAAGGTCAAAGAAATGGACAACGAGGAATACAGCTGTATAGTAAGTGCTCCTTCCTGCTATCACAGAATGAGTTTTTGGTCTCACAATCCACCAGTGTACAACAGTGTAATGTGGAATGTCTCTGATCTGTTCTAACAGACTGCTATACCACATAATGTGATATATGTTACTGTATATAAAAACTTGCTGCAAAGAAGTTGGGGTTAGCAAGTAAATTAAGCTTCACCCCGAGGTAGAATATGAGCATGTGTGATTCAAAATAACTCACACAAAAACTCACATAGCCTGCTTGTCTATAAACCCTCACTCAACAAGTGCATATAAGTTATATAGGCTGTTTTTGGACGCTATTAAAATTAATACAACTTCCCTCTTCTGGTATCCTGTTTCAGACAAATACACCAGAACCAACCTCACTAGAATGCAGGATTTTAAATACTACTTGTCTGGCTATCTAAACCAAGACAAACATTTATATCTAGATCATCTACAGATTGAGCACTTAATATCAATATGAAGTAGACTGAGCTACTTGGGCTGCTTTTCTTTATTATTATTATTATTATTATTATTATTTATTTATTTCTTAGCAGACGCCCTTTTCCAGGGCGACTTACAATTGTTACAAGATATCACATTATTTTTACATACAATTACATTATTTTTTACATACAATTACCCATTTATACAGTTGGGTTTTTACTGGAGCAATCTAGGTAAAGTACCTTGCTTAAGGGTACAGCAGCAGTGTCCCCCAGCTGGGATTGAACCCATGACCCTCTGGTCAAGAGTCTAGAGTCCTAACCACTACTCCACACTGCTGCCCCACCACTACTCCACACTGCTGCCTTTATCAACCCATTGAATGGCATGTTTTGCCAATAATTGGAGGGTGTGGACGAATCCTTCAGGCAACACTTCAAGTGGTCCTGAGTACAAGATTTATCTCTGATTCATTCAGAGTGGTGCAGGGGGCTTGCTTTGAATGAATCAGTTATATCTAAAACACAGCAAAGTAAGCCTTCTGCAGCCCTCGATGAACTAGAGCTACCTCTAAAACACAGCAAAGCAAGCCTCCAGCACCCCTCAATGAACCAGAGCTACCTCTAAAACACAGCAAAGCAAGCCTCCTGCACCCCTCAATGAACCAGAGCTACCTCTAAAACACAGCAAAGCAAGCCTCCTGCACCCCTCAATGAACCAGAGCTACCTCTAAAACACAGCAAAGCAAGCCTCCTGCACCCCTCAATGAACCAGAGCTACCTCTAAAACACAGCAAAACAAGCCTCCAGCACCCTCAATGAACCAGAGCTACCTCTAAAACACAGCAAAGCAAGCCTCCAGCACCCCTCAATGAACCAGAGCTACCTCTAAAACACAGCAAAAGAGGCCTCCAGCACCCCTTAATGAACCAGGCTACCTCTAAAACACAGCAAAGCCGCCTCCAGCACCCCTCAGCAGACCGGGTGCTGGAGGCTTGCTTTGCTGTGTTTTTTGAGGTAGCTCTGGTTCATTGAGGGGTGCTGGAGGCTTGCTTTGCTGTGTTTTAGATGTAACTCTGGTTCATTGAGGGGTGCAGGAGGCTTGCTTTGCTGTGTTTTAGATGTAACTCTGGTTCATTGAGGGGTGCAGGAGGCTTGCTTTGCTGTGTTTTAGATGTAACTCTGGTTCACTTGAGTTGCTGTGGCAGCCATGCTAGTTCTGATTTACCCTGCTTGTCGCTCCCAGGCTCTGGGAGAGCTGTTGTACCGGGTTGCCACTGGGAACTATGAGTACCGGCTGGTCCTGCGCTGCCAGCAGGAGGTCCGGGCGCGATTTGCCAAGATGAGGAAAGATGTGCTGGAAAAGATTGAACTACTGGACCAGAAGCATGGTGAGACAGCTGACACAGGGAACCAGCCTATAACCCAAGTCTATTCGGATATGGCAACAGGGGCAGTGATACTCAGTTAGATTTTGCGATGGGCCACCCCATATCCTAGTCTGGGATCAGCGATTTGTTTGTGCTTTATATGCATTGAAGCCATTTGGATTTTACAGTGGTTCTCAACTCATTATGTAGGACAGGGGTTCTCAAACTGGGGCTGGGGCATGGGGATGGTTTCAGGGGCTGTAGCACATACAGGAAAGTTTGGGAACCCCTGCTCTACTCCTAGCAGTCTGGGGGTTTGTTTCAAATTTGCATTGCTTTCCAGTTTACACATGAAATGGCACCTAGACAGCTTAAACTGAGACTTTTAATAACTGTGGAACTGCAGCAGTGCACCGCAATAGAAAGTAGGGATCCCTGAGGACTGGGGTTCAGAACCACTTCATATTGAAATGTAATAAAAATGACTTTTTAGAAGTTCACTTTATTATTACTACCCCACAATGTACTGTTTTCTAGTGAAAGATTAGTCATAGAAGGGGTGGGATTTGAATTAAGACGATCTCACCCTGCTGCCTGTCCTCTCTCTGCAGTCCAGGACATTGTGTTCCAGCTGCAGCGCTTCGTGTCAGGGATGTCCCGGTACTATGACGAGTGCTATGCA
Source organism: Huso huso (assembly GCA_036884735.1). Taxonomy (NCBI): domain Eukaryota; kingdom Metazoa; phylum Chordata; class Actinopteri; order Acipenseriformes; family Acipenseridae; genus Huso; species Huso huso. The sequence goes on along the minus strand of CM072711.1, from coordinate 6,216,330 downwards.
GTGTTGAAGGACGCCGACGTGTTCCCTATTGAGGTGGACCTGTCCCGCACCATGCTGAACTACGGGGGACAGAGAGAGCTGTATGCTGAGGATGAGGACGAGGGGGATGAAGAACAGCCTGAGGAGGGACAAGGGGAGCTGGGGGACGGAGATGCCAGGCAGGAGGAGAACGGAGAAAAACTCATCGATGATGACTAGAACAGAGCATCTTTATATAAATACAACAATCTTATTATTATCATCTCCTGCTGACAGCTTTATTTATTTATTGGAATGGAAGGCAGGGAGGGAATTATTTGGGGAAACGTTATACACGCAATCATCTTGTACCTTGTTTCAAATGATTGGGTCTCAGATTCATTTTGACTCAAAATCTGTACGTTACCAAAACACATACCATTTTATATATTTATGAACCAATTCATTTGGAAACAAGGCATTGGAGACTGTGATCAAACAACAGATTGGTTTGCTTTAACATGCCCTTACTGTCAGCTTAGCCACGATACATGTTTGCAGGCACTCCATTGTTCTGTAGATCTCCTGGCATTCATTTGAACACATTATGCTATTTCAATTTAACTTAACTTGGGTTAATGCAATTTTGTATTTATACTACAGTACAACTATTTTACCATTTAATGATATAAAGCTGATATTGGGGGGGTTACAGATGTATTTATTTATCTGTTCTATGAGAGTTGTACTTGTAGGATAAACAGGATGTACTCTGCCAGTAGCTGGTAAATATTACCTTTCAGTTTTCAAAAGTGGATCTCGAACTGCAACTTCAGTAACAAGCTGCAACACTCCTGCCATTCTGAAGCGGAGACATTCAAATTCTTTCTTCTTTTAAAAACATTCTGGTTTAGTGTAGTAATATATTATTTATCCTTTGATACAGCAGTCCGTGTTTAACTGCAGTCTTCAAGCGTTTGCACTGGGGGATGCCCTTTTCCCACTTGAATTTAGGTTTGCACCTCTGTCAGCACTAACTGTAGCCTGTTCCACATCTTTAATGAGCACCCAAAATAAATGATCTCTGATCCTAGGTGAGCATTCAGATTGTTTTATGATTTTTAGCCTCTCTTTATATTTAGTATTTGCTTGTTTTTCTTTCCAAGCTTTAAGATTTCAGTAACATACTTTTATTTGTGTAAATACTCTCAAGGGTAACGGGAGCACTGTATATATTTCTCTCTCTATATAGTATATATCATTGTCTGCCTGGCTGTGTGAATGTATTTCATGTGGGGTTGATTGGGGAACAATAATGTCATGTTTTTCTTTATTTTGTGTTGAAGTTGGTTTTTAGTTTGTGTAAACATCTTTTTTAGTGATATTTTAAAACACAGGTGAATAAAATACTGATGAATAAATTCATGTTTAGTGTGTAGTTGCTGTACGAGGCTCCTCTAACCCCAGTAGACTTTCTTTACACATTTTTATACATGTTATTTCAGCAGCATAATGTAGCTGAGCAAAACAGAATCTATATTTTAAACTCAAAGCAGAGCAGATTTTTATTTGCCATGTTTTGAAACAGTTCTCTTTGAATTGCTGTCTTTATATTCACCCCTATTGTAATACTTTGTATATATTCTCACAATTTGTGTAGTTTTGGTCACTGGATTAGTTTTGTTGAAGGCACGTGTCAAGAAAGTGCTGTGAAGACATGACTTAGCACAGTAGTTGTACTATGTTGACCTCTTCTGTACATTTCTGGTGGATCAACAACATGAATGACCAAGGAAGAGCAGTAGGATGTAGCATAGGTAGTGGTTCTCCAGGTGAGACTAAAGCTAAAGTAACATGAAACCATTTTTTCAGGAACAGTGGCTTGAAACTTGGAGACAGTTTGAGTTGCTGTATTGACAGTCTCGCTTGGTGTGCCATGCAATGGGCTGAAACCAAGTTCCAAGCTACAAAGCAGCTTACTGTTCCCTCAGCATAATAAACTGGGATTGTTAAAGAAGTAATGACCTTAGACTAGCACATGGGTACTCAAAAGGTTTTTGTCCACAGGTACTTTTTTTTTTTTTTCAAGGTTGAAGCCATGGTCACTTTCCTCTTGATATTAAGAGCATGTGTAGTACATTGTAATCACTTCAGTTCTCCAGTCAAGTACAGTACATCAGTATTTCAGACGATGCTGTTACGGCACATTTGCAGTTTAGATGCTCTTTTGACAGGAGAGAATTACAAAACACGGGTAGAAATGTGTCCAAAAACCTTTTGAGTTCAAATAGGCAGAAGCAGGGAAAAAAAGAAACTTCGTCAAACACAACCACCAGAAATCCAGACATCCAACACATTTGAGCCACTTCAACATTTAGATGACCAAAACCAACATCAAGAGAATGAAAGAAACAACACCCAGGACCCTATAAACAGTGCTGACCAGCCAGCAAAAAGAAGGGAGGTCATGATTGTTGGGGACTCCATACTGAGAAACACAGCAAGTTCAGTTCGCAGTTTGGACCCCCTTACTACAACAGTGTGCTGCCTTCCAGGAGCCTCTGTCAAGCACATCACTGAGAACGTGGACAGGCTCCTAGAACGAACTGGAGATGACCCGGTAGTAGTCGTCCACATTGGTACAAACAACATTGGAAGAGACAGGCCAAGATCCCTGCAGAACAAATTCAGAGAGCTAGGAAGGAAATTAAAAGACAAGACCAAAACTGTGGTATTTTCTGGGATACTGCCGGCGCCTTGCAAAGGACCATATGGACAGCTGGAAATACAAAATCAAAATGCATGGCTGAAATCGTGGTGCACACAGGAAGGCTTCACCTTTCTTGAACATTGGAGCACTTTCTACAACAAGGACTATCTATACAGGTGGGACGGACTGCACTTAAACAGAAAGGGAACCAATCTACTCGAGAAAAGGATCCTTCAGGCGGTACAGAAGCATTTAAACTAGAAAAGGGGGGAGAAAACAAAAAACAGAAGGGAGACTACATCAAAACAAGGGCAACAACTCAGGTAAGACCACTATTAAATGTATTTATCTTAATGCTAGAAGTCTCAGAAACAAAATGTTAGAACTTGAAGCTACTGCACTAACAAGTAACTACGATGTGATAGGTGTTACAGAAACTTGGTTGTCTGAGAGTGATGGAGACGAATATAATATCAGTGGGTACACACTGTATAGGAAAGACAGGCAGGACAGAAGAGGCGGAGGGTAGCGCTATACATAAGAAATAGCCTTGAAGCCCAGGTGTTAAATCAGGACAAAGAAAACAATGCAGAATCAATATGGGTCAGAATAATGGACACAAATTCAAAGGGCATAATAATAGGAGCATGCTATAGACCGCCAAATTCAGACGCTGAGCAAAATAATCTGTTGTACAATGACATTCAAATGCGTGTAGAAAAGGAGAAGCCATACTAATGGGGATTTCAACTTCCCCCATATAAAATGGGAAAACCCAATGGGGGCACGACGGACGAAATTGAAATGGTGGAAATGACAAATGACTGCTTCCTAACGCAATTTGTCAAGGCACCGACTAGCGGGAGGCATGCCTTGATTTAGTCTTTTTCAAATAATGAAGACAGAATAACTAAAACAGAGGTCAGAGAGCCATTGGCAAACTCAGACCACAACATGGTCTCATTTGAAATATTTTTTTTTAAAACCCCAAAAGTAATGACTAAAGCTAAGGTTTACAATTTTAGAAAAGCAAACTATGAAGGTATGAAACGGAGACTAACAGAAGTAGATTGGAGTAAAATAGAAAAACATCCACAGAAAAAGGGTGGCTGTCTTTTAAAAATGTAGTACTAGAGGCACAAAACAATTACATCCCAAAAGTAGACAAATCTAAATCTAAAACAAAATGGCCAAAATGGTTTAATAGATCAATTAAAAAAAAAATATTCAGCGAAAAAAGGCACTTTACAGAGCATTTAAAAGGGACCAAAAACAAAGCACACAGAAAGAGTACTTGGAACTGCAAACACAAGTCAAAAAGGAAGTTAGAAAGGCCAAGAGAGATAGAAATCAATATTGCTAAGGGGGCTAAAACCAATTCCAAAATGTTTTTCCAATATTATAACAGCAAGAGAACATTCAAAGAGGAGGTTAAATGTCTAAGAGACACAAATGGCAAAATCATAAAGAAAAAAAAAAAAAATAGCAAATATATTAAATGATTACTTTTCACAGGTTTTTACAAAGGAGGACACGGACAACATGCCCCACATGTCGACCTGTTCCTATCCAGTTTTAAATAACTTTAGCATAACAGAGGCAGAAGTGTTAAAGGGACTAGGAGCTATTAAAATAAACAAATCCCTGGGCCAGATGAGATCCTCCCAATAGTACTCAAAGAAATGAATGAAGTTATTTACAAGCCGCTAACCAAGATCATGCAACAGTCTCTTGACACAGGGGTTGTACCGACAGACTGGAAAAATAGCAAACGTAATACCGATCCTCAAAAAGGAGACAAAACTGAACCAGGTAACTACAGACCAATAAGCCTGACTTCTATTATATGTAAACTTATGGAAACTATAATAAGATCCAAAATGGAAAATTACCTATATGGTAACAATATCCTGGGTGACAGCCAGCATGGTTTTAGGAAAGGGAGATCGTGTCTAACTAACCTACTTGACTTTTTGAGGATGCAACATTGAAAATGGACAACTGCAAAGCATACGACATGGTCTATTTAGATTTCCAGAAAGCTTTTGACAAAGTCCCGCATAAAAGATTAATTCTCAAACTGAACGCAGTAGGGATTCAAGGAAATGCATGCACATGGATTAGGGAGTGGTTAACATGTAGAAAACAGAAAGTACTGATTAGAGGAGAAACCTCGAAATGGAGTGAGGTAACCAGTGGTGTACCACAGGGATCAGTATTAGGTCCTCTGCTATTCCTAATCTACATTAATGATTTAGACTCTGATATAGTAAGCAAACTCGTTAAATTTGCAGACGACACAAAAATAGGAGGAGTGGCAGACACTGTTGAAGCAGCAAAGGTCATTCAAAATGATCTAGACCGCATTCAAAATTGGGCAGACACATGGCAAATGAAATTTAATAGAGAAAAGTGTAAAGTATTGCATGCGGGCAATAAAAAATGTTCATTATAAATATCATATGGGAGATAGTGAAATTGAAGAAGGGAACTATGAAAAGACCTAGGAGTTTATGTTGACTCAGAAATGTCTTCATCTAGACAATGTGGGGAAGCTATAAAAAAAGGCTAACAAGATGCTTGGATATATTGTGAGAAGTGTTGAATTTAAATCAAGGGAAGTAATGTTAAAACTCTACAATGCATTAGTAAGACCTCACCTAGAATATTGTGTTCAGTTCTGGTCACCTCGTTACAAAAAGGATATTGCTGCTCTAGAAAGAGTGCAAAGAAGAGCAACCAGAATTATCCCGGGTTTAAAAAGGCATGTCGTATGCAGACAGGCTAAAAGAATTGAATCTATTCAGTCTTGAACAAAGAAGACTATCGGCGATCTGATTCAAACATTCAAAATCCTAAAAGGTATAGACAATGTCAACCCGGGGACTTCTTTGACTTGAAAAAAAGAAAAAAAGGACCAGGGGTCATAAATGGAGATTAGATAAAGGGGCATTCAGAACAGAAAATAGGAGGCACTTTTTTACACAGAGAATTGTGAGGGTCTGGAACCAACTCCCCAGTAATGTTGTTGAAGCTGACACCCTGGGATCCTTCAAGAAGCTGCTTGATGAGATTCTGGGATCAATAAGCTACTAACAACCAAACGAGCAAGATGGGCTGAATGGCCTCCTCTCGTTTGTAAACTTTCTTATGTTCTTATGTTCTTATGTTCATTAAAAGTGTGTTTATGAAAAATGCTGAGCAGCATAATACTTTACAATGACAATACGTTTCATACCGAACAGTTTCAGCGCAATCATCAGCAACAGTTTAGAAAATGGCATATAATGTATTTCCTAACCTAACAACTGTCTTTGACATCTGTTAATTTTGCATGCTTACAACTGACTAACCTTCACGCACAGTGTCATACACTTTAAACTTTACTGAAGACTGTGACCAATCTTTTACAAAGGATGCCTTTTATTGTCAAGATATTTGACATCTTACCTGTTTAATATAGAATTTTGTGTGTTCCATAGTTCTATATTGTTTCAGTTTTGATCATAATCTACCATGCTAACAGCTGAATTGCTGAAACGAGGTTGTTTGAAACAAACATGCAGCTGTAGTTCCTTCCCCCTGTAAAACTTTTGTATTGATGCACTGGGAACTACAGTTACAAACCCAGAAGGAGTTTTAAACATAATTTAGCAATCTCAGAATAAACAGCAACAGGAAATTATGCATTAAACAGGTAATACAATGCAAATACAAATATTTTGAAAATACAGGTTGTATAAAAGTCCCTCTTTACAGATGTTCCCAAGAAACTACATTTAAAAAGGTAAACTAACTTGTTATATAAATGCTAACATCTATTGTATGGCCAAGACTTAAAATTAAAAAAAAAGGTAAATTACATACCTAAGAGTCATATTAACAGTACTGTTACTATCAGTCCATATCAAACCATCATTTTTTTATACATTAAAAATTACTATAATTGCATCATCCTACATGTTGCGGTTATTTTTAACACGTTTTATCAATAAAATACAGAGTGCTTAAAGCAAGCAGACTAACTTAGGGACTAGAAAATCCCAGGGAACTCAAATGAGTTCCAATTCCTGCAAACTCAGCAGAAGATCCAGTGAACACATTTAAATGACCTGAACAAATTGGACTGATCACTACCCTGTGTGCTGAGGGGGAGTGAGAAAAGAAATGGGAATGAGGGATAAAGGAAGGGGTAAAGGTTGAAGTGGGCAGGGGGAGACAAGTAGCCCAATTCACGGGGAGTCCGCTGGGCTGTAAGGATAGAGCAGAGGAAACAAATGAGCTGTTAGTAAGACGGGGGCCAAGGATAGAGGCTTAGATGGGCCAGATAGGGCCCCACTTAAATTAGGATAGAAAGAGATCCCGACTGCTGAGCCCTCCTTTTGCCGAGGATGGAGCTTGGTCGAAGGTAGCATTCCTGAGGATCTGAAAACATATAAATGTTGCTCTGCTTGGCAGAGGCGCCCGATCGTGGGGGTTGAAAGGAGAATATAAAAGGATTCCTTTACTGGTCTGGTGCTGCCCTTGCATGAGGTGAGGTGAGGTCCTCCAAAGCCGGAAAAAAGCTCCCGCAAGGAATCGGGCAGAAAGATGGGTTAGTCTGTGACTGGGCACTGAGAGCTTAAAGCGGGCCATGTCCCTAGCGAATGAATGACCTCGCATTACATGGCGAGGTAGAAAAAGCGCATGAGCTGTGAAAGAATAGTGTGGCCGGGGGTCCCCTCTGACTCACTCGGTGAGAACCCCCGTAGAGCGAGGTCAAGGTATTGTAGCGACAAGAGGTCTGGGGAGTGAATCCGCACTTACCCTCCCAAAGGATGGACCCCCGTCTTCCCCCGCAGAGATGCTCACCGTGAGACAAACAATAGAGTTGCGCAAGTGCATAACATAAAAGAAACAGCTGGAAAAGATGGGACAGGAAGGGACATACAAGACAAACTGGAGAGGTTAAAATAGTGTGGTATGGTTATGTGATTACCTGCCGCTCAGTCGAGAGGAAAAAAACCCTTCCTAGAGGGGAAATCCTCTGGTAGCCTTTGCAGTCAGGTAGCCCCCACTCCGGGCATGCGAGCTGGTGGATTTTGCTATGTCGGTAGGGGATGAACGGATGTATGAATCAACTGCTGCAGAGGACCAGCGCCCCATGCTTCACGACCGGACGGATATCGATGTTGGCTCTAGTTGCGGAAGTACCTGCTCGATCGGAAATGATTGGGGAGAAAGCCGGTTCTGGAGACGACAGTGGCGAGACCATCCTATGTGTTACTTAATTTGGGATTGATCAGCGGTTTGCTACCATCATGTCTGCTTGGAATGGAAAAGGTGAACTCACATTTCAGAGATTTGGGTTTCATAGCTCCAGTCATTCTCCTAATAGTGGAACTCCTTAACACATAATCGACAGATTTCCAGTCTCGTACCATGCCTCTCACCATGTATTATTATCATTTTTATTATTATTTGTTTATTTAGCAGATGCCTTTACCCAAGGCGACTTACAAAGACTAGGGCGTGTGAACTATGCATCAGCTACGACGGAGCACAAGGAGGTTAAGTGACTTGCTCAGGGTCACACAATGAGTCAGTGGCTGAGGTGGGATTTGAACCGGGGACCTCCTGGTTTACAAGCCCATTTCTTTAACCACTGGACCACACAGCCTCCTTAATGTATTAATGTTTGTAGTATTTGAAAGGATGAGCGGACATATGACTAGATTGCTGAGGAAGTCAAGCGGAAATGGCTGCCATGATCCGAGTATTGGAGGTAAGCTGGAGCGCTGGAGGAGGACAGTTGTAGATTTAAGCTGTAAACTAAAGTAACTTTTGCGTGCTGCAACAGTGAGCAGATCTGAAGAGGAAGTCGAGATCTGCTGTAGTGAGGAGCTGAGTGCTGTCAGTAGCGTGCAGTGGCCCAGCTGTAGAAAGCAGAGATCTGCTGAATGTGGATATTGGTCTTTGAGTGTTAAAGTGGTTTAGATGGAGCCGAAGATGGGGCTGGCTTCGGGCAGAAATAAAGAATGCAAAGATCTGAGGACACTGCATAACCTGAGGATGAAGAATGCATTGCTTTGAGGCTGCTGTGAAACCTATTGATTTGATCAGGAGCAGTCTATGAGTGTATTGTCCATTGCAGGGTAGGAGGGCGCCATGACAGAAACATTGATAATAGTAAGACATGGTTTCCATATCCGTCACATGTCTCACATCGAATTAAATAGTAACTCTGAAATCGATCCTGATTTGAAAATACATGACTTTCTCAATGAAAGAGGACCCGCTAAAATGTATAGAACTTGTGGTGTTATACTGCCATCTAGACGTTATGATTAGAATAAACCGCTAACTTTACAAAGTGATGCAGGGTAGAATATTTGATTATTGTGATTAATAGCCCTCGTGGTTGGAATGTTTATTCTAAATGCTCTGATGTTGTATCGTGATTGTATTTTGACAGAGGGAGGTAGAATGTGCTTGAGAAACAGGCAGCATGGTGTAGCAGATATAAAAGGTACAATAAATATTGAACAATGCCATACTATCGCTTCCAGATGGGAATTTGATATTGTTGTCATGCAGGGCTTTTAAAAGTTAGGCGTGTAGCCAATCCTTATAAAATAGCTGCTCTGAAGACTGAGCCTGCTGGCGGGGTGTTTTCATCTCCATAATGCCGGGACAGCAGGTCTGGTTGCTGGGAGAAGTCTGCGTTAGAAGTAGACGGTACTGAGTTTCCATCGGAGTAATAAATGAGATATTGTTGTGGAGAATCCGGCAGAGAGTTTTCCTGATCTGAATTGGAGTTGGTTCATGCTGAAAATTAAGAGTTTGAAATTTTGCGCAGAGAACAGGTCGCAGTGTATGCAAGAAAGCAAAACACTAGACAGAGAAGGAGTGTGAGATTGGGGTTTAAATAGGAGGTTAATGATGATCAACGTTAATTTATTAAGCTGCCCAGATACCACCCCCCGAATTTTGCCCTAAGGCTAACATTAAAAGCACTAGCCTAAAGTGTTAAGCAACACAAGGACATATTTCTAAAAACAAATCTTAAATTCCTAAAACGATATCAGTGAAGCATATGCCACTTTTTTGCTCTCTCTCTCTTAATTATAATCATATTTGATTTCTATGTTCAAAATGACTGAACAGTGCAAGACCACTTTGTTTTTCTAAAAACTCTCCCTCTCCACTTTGTGATCCAGATTCAGCTGCATTTCCTCTTCCTGCAAAACCTCGCCCTCATCCATCATCTGAGCATCGCTATTGGCAGGGCGAGGAGTCCTGCGATCAGGGAATAAAAACACGAGAGGAACATTATTAAAAGAGTGCTCTATCAGGCATCCTGCGATCAGGGATTAAAAACATGAGAGGAACATTATTAAGAGAGTGCTCTACCAGGCGTCCTGCGATCAGGGAATAAAAACACGAGAGGAACATTATTAAAAGGACTGCTCTACCAGAGTGCTCTACCAGGAGTCCTGCGATCAGGGAATAAAAACACAAGAGAAACATTATTAAAAGAGTGCTCTACCAGGCGTCCTGCGATCAGGGAATAAAAACACAAGAGGAACATTATTAAAAGAGTGCTCTACCAGGCGTCCTGCGATCAGGGAATAAAAACACGAGAGGAACATTATTAAAAGGACTGCTCTACCAGAGTGCTCTACCAGGAGTCCTGCGATCAGGGAATAAAAACACAAGAGGAACATTATTAAAAGAGTGCTCTACCAGGCGTCCTGCGATCAGGGAATAAAAACACAAGAGGAACATTTTTAAAAGGAGTGCTCTACCAGAGTGCTCTACCAGGAGTCCTGCGATCAGGGAATAAAAACACAAGAGGAACATTATTAAAAGAGTGCTCTACCAGGCGTCCTGCGATCAGGGAATAAAAACATGAGGAACATTATTATTATTGCATTTTCATCAGGTGAAACTGGAGAAAGAACGAATATGAAACTAACACAAAGAGGTTTCAAGAGAACCATGGTGCTGTCCTCATGAGACATTGCATAGCCCAATGAGACGAATAAGAGGACAATCCCTGCCATTGTGGAATAAGAATTAATAAGCATTACCTGCAGAGGGAGGCCCAATCAGCACCTCAAACGCTTCTATCAGGAGCACCAGACCCAGAGCGCTGGAGAACTTCTGAGATCCGACGATCCCCATGAGGACCTCGAACTGCAGGGCCCCAACCATGCCATACGAGACCCCGAAGAACACACAGAACACCACCAGCCCCATGTAGCTCGACGCCTTGGCCGAACAAACATTGGTGAGCCCGTTAAAGAGCAGAGCAAAACTGAAGAAGTAGGCAACCTTGGGTCTGACCCACTTCAGGCCAGCAATGACCCCGCAGGTGGGCTGGGCGAAGATATCAATGAACCCGATGATGGACAGCAGGAAGGCAGCCTCGCGGTCGGGGACCCCCATATCCTTGGCGTAGTTCACCAAGAGGATTGTGGGATTGTGGAGACGGTGATGAATTTTGTTACAGTGTATATCACAAACGCTCGGTCGCGAAAGACGCTGAAATCCAAGAGCTTCTTCTTCTGCTTCTTGACCTTGTTCTTTCCAACCCTCTCTTCCTCTGCCGTTCTCCCCTCTTTCATGGGCAGCATCTCCCTCAGCTCCCGGGGATCCCTGGATGTGCCCGAAGCCAGAACCCGTCTCCTGGACTCCAGAGGTCTCATTATGGCCCCGCAGGTGCAGCAGTTCAGCAGCAGCCCCCCCATAATGAGGAAGCCCCCCTTCCAGCCAAACCGGTCTTGCAAGACCTGACCCAGGGGAGACAGGGCCGAGAGAAAGACCGGGCTCCCAGCAGCAGCGAGGCCATTGGCCAGGGGACGCCGCTTGTCAAAGTAGCTGCTAAGCATGATCAGAGAGGGCTGGAAGTTCAGGGCTAGACCCAGACCTGAGAAGAGAAAGAGGAACAAGGTTAGTTGTTATCAAGGGCTGCATTTCAATTCATTACTAAGATGGATACATGAGGAGTATGACATGTTTGAGTATGACTTGTCAAAATGTTTTTTTTTTTTTTTTACATATATAGAAATTGAAATTCATATTTAATTTCTTTAGGTTTCTTGGTGCTACGTGTGATAGGTTGATGAAACTTTAAACAATTTAGTCTAGAAACTAGAAGGGTTAGGGAGATAAAAAATAAAAAAAATCTTATAAAGACATGAACCAAGTCAGCCCCAGTCTGTTTTTCAAATTGAGCAGAGAGACCAGGACCAGGCTGAGTGGAATCACATTTAAGACAGAGGGTAAGAGGCGTTTGTTCACACATAGGGTGGTGGGTGTTTGGAATGGGTAGTCAAGCCATGTTGTTACTAGTTTTTTGGGAGCCTTCAAGAACAGGCTGGATGGGGTTCTGGGATTGATCCAGGAGTGTTGATGGGCTGACTGACCTCCTTTCCTTCATAACTTTTTGGATATTTTCTTACTACTTCTTATTTGGCTCTTCAGGGTAGTGGAGATACTTCAGGATGCTGTAATGATGGACCAATTGCTAAAGATCATCTTCTAGTGGACGTCTAGACCCGACCTCTCCTTACCAGTCACCACTCCAGCAGTCAAGTAGAGTTCTAGGATGTTGGTGGTGAAAGAGGCGAGGACCATCCCTGCTGAAGCCAGCAACCCTCCAATCAGCATGACAGGACGACAGCCAAACTTGTTCACCAGTATACTGGAGACTGGACCTGCCAACGGGAAGAGGTTAAACCTTCAAGGAAATCTGTGACTGTTACATAACAGAGACTAATAGAAGTAGATTGGAGTAAAATAGAGAAAACATCCACAGAAAAAGGATGGCTGTTTTTTAAAAATGTAGTACTAGAGGCACAAAACAATTACATCCCAAAAGTAGACAAATCTAAATCTAAAACAAAATGGCAAAAATGGTTTAATAGATCAATTAAAAAAAATATTCAGCGAAAAAAGGCACTTTACAGAGCGTTTAAAAGGGACCAAAAACAAAGCACACAGAAAGAGTACTTGGAGCTGCAAACACAAGTCAAAAAGGAAGTTAGAAAGGCCAAGAGAGAGATAGAAATCAATATTGCTAAGGGGGCTAAAACCAATTCCAAAATGTTTTTCCAATATTATAACAGCAAGAGAACATTTAAACAGGAGGTTAAATGTCTAAGAGACACAAATGGCAAAATCATAGATGAAGAAAAAAAAATAGCAAATATATTAAATGATTACTTTTCACAGGTTTTTACAAAGGAGGACACAGACAACATGCCCCACATGTCGACCTGTTCCTATCCAATTTTAAATAACTTTAACATAACAGAGGCAGAAGTGTTAAAGGGACTAGGAGCTCTTAAAATAAACAAATCCATTAGAGGAGAAACCTCAAAATGGAGTGAGGTAACCAGTGGAGTACCACAGGGATCAGTATTAGGTCCTCTGATATTCCTAATCTACATTAATGATTTAGATTCTGGTATAGTAAGCAAACTCGTTAAATTTGCAGACGACACAAAAATCGGAGGAGTGGCAAACACTGTTGCAGCAGCAAAGGTCATTCAAAATGATCTAGACAGCATTCAGAATTGGGCAAACACATGGCAAATGAAATTTAATAGAGAAAAGTGTAAAGTATTGCATGCGGGCAATAAAAATGTGCATTATAAATATCATCTGGGAGTTAGTGAAATTGAAGAAGGGAACTATGAAAAAGACCTAGGAGTTTATGTTGACTCAGAAATGTCTTCATCTAGACAATGTGGGGAAGCTATAAAAAAGGCTAACAAGATGCTTGGATATATTGTGAGAAGTGTTGAATTTAAATCAAGGGAAGTAATGTTAAAACTCTACAATGCATTAGTAAGACCTCACCTAGAATATTGTGTTCAGTTCTGGTCACCTCGTTGCAAAAGGATATTGCTGCTCTAGAAAGAGTGCAAAGAAGAGCAACCAGAATTATCCCGGTTTAAAAGGCATGTCGTATGCAGACAGGCTAAAAGAATTGAATCTATTCAGTCTTGAACAAAGAAGTCTACGCGCGATCTGATTCAAACATTCAAAATCCTAAAAGGTATAGACAATGTCAATCCGGGGGACTTCTTTGACTTGAAAAAAGAAAAAAGGACCAGGGGTCATAAATGGAGATTAGATAAAGGTGCATTCAGAACAGAAAATAGGAGGCACTTTTTTACACAGAAAATTGTGAGGGTCTGGAACCAACTCCCCAGTAATGTTGTTGAAGCTGACACCCTGGGATCCTTCAAGAAGCTGCTTGATGAGATTCTGGGATCAATAAGCTACTAACAACCAAACGAGCAAGATGGGCTGAATGGCCTCCTCTCATTTGTAAACTTTCTTATGTTCTTATGTTCTTATGTCATTAATGTTGAACAGAAGGCTTTAGGCAAGAGAACCGTGAACAGAAGTAAATATGATATATGATATGAGACACCCTACACACGAGGCGTTAACTCACTATAAATTAAAAAACATATTTTACTACATAAAAACTGCATAAAAAGTTTTTTTTTTTTTTTTTTAAGCTTTGGGCCATATATTCTAAGCACAGGATCTGTTCACAAGATAAGACGCACTGGAATTATTTTGACAAATCCTGAGCTGTGACTGGTTGATTTCTCGTGATTTATAATAAAATGGCCGGAGCGCTGCATGTTAAACACACTCCCCTACCCTTCCCGTAGAGCATCGCCAGCATGATGGAGGAGATCCAGGCGGTGTCACTGTAGCCCACTTGGAAGTCTTTCATCAGCTCCTTGAAGTAGACGCTGGCGGCCTTGGGGAAGGCGTAGGAGAACCCAGTGATGACGAAGCAGCTGAGCAGCACCATCCAGCCCCAGCCACCATCGGGGGGCTTCACCAGGACCCTCTCGTCATGAAACCCCATTCCCTACGCACCCTGGAACACAGACAGGCACTCGTTAAACTGTCATTTCAGTATGACCCCCCCGCCCACTCCTGCAACCCAGAAGCCTCCGCTCTCCGCCGTGTCATTTTCCAGCACATTTGTTACAACCCGTTTGGATGATAGAGGAAGGAAACTTTTATTACATCCAATCTTCTTTTATTAGATGCAATCTTCTTGCTAACTTGCTAAAATTGTCTGATTTCTATTTAATCTCTGGTTAACTACCCCACCCCCTATAAAAGGACATTTCCTAACATCTTACTAACTGGTATCCCTTTCTATGTGTTGAAGTTTCTATTGTGACCCCTCTATAGCACAAACAGGATCCTTGCAGGTTTCATTCACTTTATTTTCAGTGGAAAGGAGTGCCAAAATATTATATAACAAAAGGTTTACTTCAAGATGTATTAATTGTCCCAAGGACAGGATTTTATAAATGAAGTGTTTTTTTTCAGTTAAAAAATCTATTAGTATAGTACCGAATTTGTTTACTCCAGGCTTTTCTATTATTCATTTACAATTACCAATGCCTGCTCAGTACACCCCTTATATAAAGCAGAGCATACCTTTGTTTTTATTACGGGATAACATCCTCCCACTAAGAACATAAGAACATAAGAAAGTTTACAAACGAGAGAAGTCCATTCAGCCCATCTTGCTCGTTTGGTTCATAAAGCAGCTTCTTGAAGGATCCCAGGGTGTCAGCTTCAACAACATTACTGGGGAGTTGGTTCCAGACCCTCACAATTCTCTTTGTAAAAAAAGTGCCTCCTATTTTCTGTTCTGAATGCCCCTTTATCTAATCTCCATTTGTGACCCCTGGTCCTTGTTTCTTTTTTCAGGTCAAAAAAGTCCTCTGGGTCGACATTGTCTATACCTTTTAGGATTTTGAATGTTTGAATCAGATCGCCGCGTAGTCTTCTTTGTTCAAGACTGAATAGATTCAATTCTTTTAGCCTGTCTGCATACGACATGCCTTTTAAACCTGGGATAATTCTGGTTGCTCTTCTTTGCACTCTTTCTAGAGCAGCAATATCCTTTTTGTAACAAGGTGACCAGAACTGAACACAATATTCTAGGTGAGGTCTTACTAATGCATTGTAAAGTTTTAACATTACTTCCCTTGATTTAAATTCAACACTTTTCACAATATATCCAAGCATCTTGTTGGTCTTTTTATAGCTTCCCCACATTGTCTAGATGAAGACATTTCTGAGTCAACATAAACTCCTAGGTCTTTTTCATAGTTCCCTTCTTCAATTTCAGTATCTCCCAGATGATATTTATTATGCATTTTTATTGCCTGCATGCTGTGGTCTGAGTTTGCCAATGGCTCTCTGACCTCTGTTTTAGTTATTCTGTCTTCATTATTTGAAAAGACTAAATCAAGGCATGCCTCCCCTCTAGTTGGTGCCTTGACAAATTGCGTTAGGAAGCAGTCATTTGTCATTTCCACCATTTCAATTTCGTCCGTCGTGCCCCCAATCGGGTTTTCCCATTTTATATGGAGGAAGTTGAAATCCCCCATTAGTATGGCTTCTCCTTTTCTACACGCATTTCGAATGTCATCGTACAACAGATTATTTTGCTCAGCGTCTGAATTTGGCGGTCTATAGCATGCTCCTATTATTAACACCTGGGCTTGAAGATTATTTCTTATGTATAGCGCTACCCCTCCGCCTCTTCTGTCCTGCCTGTCTTTCCTATACAGTGTGTACCCACTAATATTATATTCGTCTCCATCACTCTCAGACAACCAAACAAAGTTTCTGTAACACCTATACCTTTTGGCGATCCGCTGCGACCCCACACAGGTTCGCTGGGGCCCGTGCTCGTGCTGGGGAGGTGCCATGGACCGTTTTGCGAGCCGCTGGGACCCTTCGCAGGGTCGCTGGTTCCAGTGCATTCGCTGGGGGGGTGCCAGGGACAGTCTGACAAGCCGCTTGGACCATGCGCGAAGTCTCTGGGTCCCTTGTGTGCGCTGGGGAGGTGCCAGGTTCCATTAGGTGAGCCGCTGGGACCCCGCACGAAGTCACTGGGGAACATGCGCGCGTGGGGGAGGCGCCAGGGACTGTTTGGCGAGCCGCTGGACCCCGCCTGGGGTCGCTGGTGTCCGTGTGCGTGCTGGGTAGGTGCCAGGGACCATTTGGCGTGCCGCTGGGACCCCGCGCGGGTTTGTTTGGCAATGTGCGCACGCTGGGGAGGTGCCATGGGACCATTTGGCGGGCCGCTGCGAGCCCGTGCGGGGTCGCTTGTGCGCGTGCTCGCACTGGGAAGTCACTAGGAACAGTTTGGCGAGCTGCTGGGACCCCGCGTGGTGTTGCTAGTGTCCATGCGTGCGCTGGGGAGGTGCCAGGGGTAGTTTAGCGAGCCGCTGGGTCCCCGCTCGGGGTTGCTGTGCCCTGTTCGCGTGCTGGGGAGGTGCCAGGGACCATTTGGCGAGCCAATGGGAACCCTCACGGGGTCGCTGGGGCCCGGACGCATGCGGGGGAGGTGCCAGGGACAAATTGGCGAGCCGCTGGGGACCCGCGCAGGGTCGCTGAGTCCAGTGCGCGTGCTGGTGAGGTGCCAGAGACCGTTTGGCGAACCACTGGTACACCTCGCGGGGTCTGTGGACCCAGTGCGCATGCTGGGGAGGTGCCAGGGACGATTTGTCAAGCCGCTGGGAACCCGCGCGGGGTCGCTGATTACAGTGCGTGTGCTGGGGAGGTGCCAGGGACTGTTTGGCGAGCCGCTGGGACCCCGCGCGGGGTCACTGGGGACCGTGGGCGCGCTGGGGAGGAGCCAGGGACGGTTTGGCGAGCCGCTGGGACCCCGCGTGGGGTTGCTAGTGTCCGTGCGCGTGCTGGGGCGGTGCCAGGGACCTTTTGGCGAGCCGCTTGTACCCCACTGGGGGTTGCTGGTGCCTCTGCGCGTGCTGGGGAGGTGCCAGGTTCCATTAGGCGAGCCGCTGGGACCCCGCGCTGGGTTTCTGGGCCCTGTGCGCGCGCTGGGTAGGTGCCAGGGACCGTTTGGCGAGCCGCTGGGACCCCGGGTGGTGTCGCTCATGTCCGTGCGTGCGCTGGGGAGCCGCTGGGACCCGGGACGGGTTGCTGGGCCCAGTGCACGCGCTGGGGATGTGCCAGGGACCATTTGCGAGCCGCTGGGACGCCGCACGTTTTTGCTGGGCCCTGTGCGCACATTGGGTAGGTGCCAGGGACCATTTGGCGAGCAGCTCGGACCCTGCGCGGGGTTGCTGGGCCATGTACGTGCGCTGGTTAGGTGCCAGAGATCATTTGGCGAGCCGCTGGGACCCCACGCGGGGTTGCTGGTCCCCCTGCGTGTGCTGTGGAGGTGCCAGGTACCATTTGGCGAGCTGCTGGGACCCCGCGCTGGGTTGCTGAGCCCTGTGCGGACGCTGGGCAGGTGCCAGAGACCATTTTGCGACCCGCTGGGAGCACGTGCGGGGTCGCTGGGTCCAGTGCGTGCACTGGGGAGGTGCCAGGGACAGTTTGGCGAGCTGCTGGGTCCCCACGCGGGGTTGCTGGACCCTGTGCTCGCTCTGGGTAGATGCCAGGGACCATTTGCCGAGCCGGTGGGACCCTGCACGGGGTTGCTGGACCCTGTGCTCGCTCTGGGTAGATGGCAGGTACCATTTGCCGAGCCGGTGGGACCCTGCACGGGGTCGCTGGTGCCTGTGCGCATGCTGTGGAGGTGCTAGGGAACATTTGGCGAGCAGCTGGGAACCCGTGCTGTGTCGCTGGGGCCCGCGCGCGCGCTGGGGCGGCGCAAGGGACGATTTGGCGAGCCGCTGGGACCCTTCGCAGGGTCGCTGGTTCCAGTGCGTTCGCTGGGGAGGTGCCAGGGACAGTCTGACAAGCCGCTTGGACCATGCGCGAAGTGTCTTTGGAGGTGCTAGGGAACTTTTGTGATCATCTGGGACCCCACGCGTCGTTGCTGGGCCCTGTTTGCGCACTGGGTAGGAGCCAGGGACCGTTTGGGGAGCAGCTGGGAACCCGCACGGGGTCGCTGGGGGCCGGACGCATGCTGGGGATGTGTCAGGGACAACTTGGCGATCCGCTGGGACCACGCGCAGGGTCGCTGGGTCCAGTGCGCGCGCTGGGGAGGTGCCAGGGACCATTTGGCGAGCAGCTGGGACCCCGTGCGGGGTCGCTGGGGCCCATGCACGTGCTGGGGAAGTGCCGCGGACCATTTGGTGTGCCGCTGGGACCCCGAGCGGGGTCGTTGGGCCCAGTGCCCGTGCTGGGGAGGTGCTGGGGACCGTTTGGCAAACTGCTGGGGCCCCGCGCAAGCTCACTGAGGCTCGGACGCGTGCTTGGGAGGTGCCAGGGACTATTTGGCGAGCCTCTGGTATCCCACGTGTGGTCGCTGGGGCTTGTGCGCGCGCTGGGGAGGTGCCAGGGATCATTTGGCGAGCCTCTGGGACCCCGCGCAGGGAGGCTGGGCCACGTGCAAGCGCTGGGTAGGGGCCAGGGACCATCTGGTGAGCCGCTGGGACCACGCGCAGGGTCGCTGGGTCCAGTGCTCGCGCTGGGGAGGTGCCAGGGACCATTTGCGAGCCGCTGGGTCGCCGCACGTTTTTGCTGGGCCCTGTGCGCACATTGGGTAGGTGCCAGGGACCATTTGGCGAGCAGCTCGGACCCTGCGCGGGGTTGCTGGGCCATGTACGTGCGCTGGTTAGGTGCCAGAGATCATTTGGCGAGCCGCTGGGACCCCGCATGTGGTTGCTGGTGCCAGGGGCCTTTTAGCAAGACGCTGGGTCCAGTGCGTGCACCGGGGAGGTGCCAGGGACAGTTTGGCGAGCTGCTGGGTCCCCACGCGGGGTTGCTGGACCCTGTGCTCGCTCTGGGTAGATGCCAGGGACCATTTGCCGAGCCGGTGGGACCCTGCACGGGGTTGCTGGACCCTGTGCTCGCTCTGGGTAGATGCCAGGGACCATTTGCAGAGCCGGTGGGACCCTGCACAGGGTCACTGGTGCCCGTGCGCATGCTGTGGAGGTGCTAGGGAACATTTGGCGAGCAGCTGGGAACCCGTGCTGTGTCGCTGGGGCCCAGCAGCAGCTGGGGCGGCGCAAGGGACGATTTGGCGAGCCGCTGGGACCCCGCCATGGGGTCGCTGGTTCAGTCTGCGTTAGCTGGGGAGGTGCCAGGGACAGTCTGACAAACCGCTTGGACCATGCGCGAAGTGTCTTTGGAGGTGCTAGGGAACTTTTGTGATCATCTGGGACCCCACGCGTCGTTGCTGGGCCCTGTTTGCGCACTGGGGAGGTGCCAGGGATCATTTGGCGAGCCTCTCGGACCCCGCGCAGGGTCGCTGGGCCACGTGCAAGCGCTGGGTAGGGGCCAGCGACCATCTGGTGAGCCGCTGGGACCCCGAGTGGGGTCGCTGGGCCACGTGTGCGTGCTGGGGAGGTGCCAGGCACCATTTGGTGAGCCGCTGGGACCTCGAGTGGGGTCGGTGGGCCCGTGCGTGTGGTGGGGAGGTGCCAGGGAACGTTTGGCGTGCCGCTGGGACACCAAACAGTGTCGCTGGGCCCAGTGCGCGAGCTGGGGAAATACCAGGGATCGTTTGGCAAGCCGCTGGGAGTCCGCGCTGGGTCGCTGGGCCCAGGGCGCGTTCCGGGGAGGTACTAGGGATAGTTTGGCGAGCCGCTGGAACCTGTTCCGAGGTCGGTGGGGCCCGTGCGCGTGCTGGGGAGGTACCAGGGATAGTTTTGCGAGCCGCTGGGACCTGTTCTGAGGTCACTGGGGCCCGTGTGCGTGCTGGGGAGAGTCCAGGGACTGTTTGGCGAACCGCTGGGGATTCGCTCAGGCTCGCTGAGGCCCGTGCGTGTGCTGGGGAGGTGCCAGGGAGTGTTTGCCGAGCGGCTGGGACCACGCGCGGGGTCGCAGGGCCCAGGGCGAGTGCCAGGGAGGTACCAGGGATAGTTTGGCGAGCCGCAGGGACCTCGAGCGGGGTCGCTGAGGCCCAGTGCCCGTGCTGGGGAGGTGCTGGGGACCGTTTGGCGAACTGCTGTGGCCCCACGCAGGCTCGCTGAGGCCCGTGCGCATGCTGGGAAGGTGCCAGGGACCATTTGGCGAGCTGCTCGGGCCCCGCGCTGGCTCACTGAGGCCCGAGCACGTGCTGGGGAGGTGCCAGGGACCGTTTGCTGAGCGGCTGGGACCCCGCACGTGGTCGCTGGGCCCATTGTGCATGCTGAGGAGGTACCAGGGATGTTTTGGCGAGCCGCTGGGACCCCGGTGCGGCGTTGCTGGGGCCCGCGCGCATGCTCGGGTGCTGCCAGGAATTATTTGGAGAGCCGCTCGTACCCCGCGTGCGGTCGCTGGGCCTAGTGCGTGTGCTGGGTAGGTGTCGAGCCGTTGGGATCCCATGTGGGATCGCCGGCCCCGTGCGCGCGCTGGGGAGGGGCCAGGGACCATTTGGCGAGCCCCTGGGACCCTGAGTGGGGTCGGTGGAACGGTGCGTGTGGTGGGGAGGTACCAGGAACCGTTTGGCGTGCCGCTGGGACCCCGAGCGGGGTCGGTGGAACCGTGCGTGTGGTGGGGAGGTGCCAGGGACTATTTGACGAGCTGCTGGGATCCCACGTGGGGTCGCTGGGGCTTGTGTGCGCGTTGGGGAGGTGCCAGGAATCATTTGGCGAGCCTCTGGGACCCTGCGTGGGGATGCTGGGGCCCGTGCGCGCACTGGGGAAGCGCCAGGGACCATTTGGCGAGCCGCTGGGACCCCGCAAAGGGTCGCTGGGTCACTTGCTAGCGCTGGGTAGGGGCCAGGGACCATCTGGTGAGTCGCTGGGCCCCGTGCGCATGCTGGGGAGGTGCCAGGGACCGTTTGGCGAGACGCTGGGATCCAGGGTGAAGTCGCTGGGGCCCGTGCTCGCTGGGGAAGTGCCAGGGGGCATTTGCGAGATGCTGGGACCTCGCTTGGGGTCGCTGGGCCCAGTGGGCGCGCTGGGGAGCTGCCAGGGACCGTTTGGCGAGCCGCTGGGACTCCACGCGGGGTCGCTGTGCCCAGGGCGAGTGCCGGGGAGGTACCAGGGATAGTTTGGCGAGCCGCTGGGACCCCGCTGGGGGTCGCTGGCCCCTAGCCCGCGCTGGGGAGGGGCCAGAGAAGATCTGGCGAGCCGCTGGGACCCAGCGCAGGGTTGCTGGGCCCAGTGCGCGTGCTGGGGAGGGTCCAGGGACTGTTTGCGAACCGCTGGGGCTCCGCTCAGGCTCGCTGAGTCTAGTGCGTGTGCTGGGCAGGTGCCAGGGACCATTTGGCGAACTGCTGGGGCCCCGCGCAGGCTCGCTGAGGCCCGTGCGCGTGCTGGGGAGGTGCCAGGGACTGTTTGCAGATCGGCTGGGACCCCGCGCGGGGTCGCTGGGCCCAGTGTGCATGCTGTGGAGGTACCAGGGATCGTTTGGCGTGCCACTTTGACCCCGCGCGGGGTCGCTGGGCACAGTGTGCGTGTTGGGGAGGGGCCAGGGACCATTTGGCGAGCCACTGGGACCCCATAAGCCCAGTGTGCATGCTCGGGAGCTGCCAGGAATTATTTGAGAGCCGCTGGGCCCCCTGCGGCGGTCGCTGGGCCCAGTGTGTGCTGGGTGGTGCCAGGTACATTTTTTGGCGAGCTGTTGGGATCCCATGTGGGGTCGCTGCCCGTCTTGGCGCTGCTGGGAGGGGCCAGGGTCCATTTGGCGAGGGCCCTGGGACCCCGAGTGGGGTCGGTGGGCCCCGTCGGTGGTGGGGAGGTACCAGGAACCGTTTGGCGTGCCGCTGGGACCCCGAAAGGGGTCGCTGGGCCCAGTGCCCGTGCTGGGGAGGTGCTGGGGACCGTTTGGCGAACTGCTGGGGCCCCACGCAGGCTCACTGAGGCTCGTCTGCGCATGCTGGGGAGGTGCCAGGGACTATTTGGCGAGCCGCTGGGACCCCGTGACG
Organism: Huso huso; assembly: GCA_036884735.1. NCBI lineage: Eukaryota > Metazoa > Chordata > Actinopteri > Acipenseriformes > Acipenseridae > Huso > Huso huso. The sequence goes on along the minus strand of CM072711.1, from coordinate 6,193,843 downwards.
GGGGTCGCTGGCCCCTGCGCACGCTTGGGAGGTGCCAGGGACTATTTGGCGAGTCGCTGGGACCCCGTTCCGGGGTGTCTGGGGCCAGTCTTGTGGCGCTTAGGGAGGTGCCAGGGACCTTTTGGCGAACCGCTGGGGCTCCGCTCAGGCTCGTTGAGTCCCGTGCGTGTGCTGGGCAGGTGCCAGGGACCATTTGGTGAACTGCTGGGGCACCGCTCAGGCTCGCTGAGTCCCGTGCATGTGCTGGACAGGTGCCAGGGACTATTTGGTGAGCCGCTGGGACCCCACGTGGGGTCGCTGGTGCTTGTGCGCGTGCTGGGGAGGTGCCAGGGACCGTTTGACGAGCCGCTGGGGGTCGCTGGCCTCTTGCGCGCGCTGGGGAGGGGCCAGAGAAGATCTGGCGAGCCGCTGGGGGTCGCTGGGCCCCGTGCACACGCTGGGGAGGGGCCATTGGCCATTTGACGAGAAGTGGGACCCCGTCTGCGAAGTCGCTGCGGCCCGATGCTCACGCTGGGGATGTGCCAGAGACCATTTAGCGAGCCTCTGGGAACCCGCGCAGGATCGCTGGTGCCAAGGCACGTGCTGGGGATGTGCCAGGGACGGTTTGGCGAGCCGCTGGGACCCCGCATGGGGTCGCTAGTGTCCCTGCTAGCGCTGAGGAGGTACCAGGGATTGTTTGGCGAGCCGCTGGGACCCCCGGGGGTTTGCTGGGCCCATGCTGCGTGCTGGGGTGGTGCCAGTGACCCTTGGCGAGCCGCTGGGACACACCGTGGGGTCGCTGGAGTCCGTGCGTGTCGCTGGGGATGTGCCAGGGACTATTTTTCCGTTGCTGGGACCCAGCATGTGGTCGCTGGGGCCCATGCGCGTGCTGGGAGGTGCCAGTGACCATTTGGCGAGCTACTGGGATCCAGGGCAAGGTCGCTGGGCCCACGTGCACGCACGCGCTGGGGAGTTGCCAGGGACCATTTAGCGAGCTGCTGGGTACCCAGCGCGATCGCTGGTGCCCGGCACGTGCTGGGAGGTGCCAGGGACCATTTGGTGTGCCGCTGGGACCTCGCAGGATAGCTGGGGCCGATGCACGCTTAGGGGCGCCAGGACGGTTTGGCAAGCCGCTGGGACCGCGCGTGGGGGTCGCTAGTGCCCGTGGCGAGCGCTGTGGAGGTGCCAGTGACCCTTTGGCGAGCTGCTGGTACACCAAGCAGGGTTGCTGGCGCCGATATGTGCGCTGATGTGCCAGGGACCATTGGAGCCGCTGGGACCCCATGCGTGGTCGCTGGGGCCCGTGCGCGTGCTGGGGAGGTGCTAGGGACACTTTGGCAAGCTGCTTGGACCCCCGCGTCTTGAAGTCGCTGGCGCCCGTGCGTCGCTGGGGAGTGCCAGGGGGGTTTGGCAAGCAGCTGTGACCCAGCGTTGGGTGGCAGTGCCCAGTGCGGCTGGGAAGGTGCCAGGGACCGTTTGGCGAGCCGCTGGGACTCCCGGGGGTCGCTGTGCCCAGGGCGAGTGCCGGGAGGTACCAGGGATAGTTTGGCGAGCCGCTGGGACCCGCTGGAAGTCGCTGGCCCCTAGCCAGCTGGGAGGGGCCAGAGAAGATCTGGCGACCCGCTGGGACCCAGCGCGGGGTTGCTGGGCCCAGTGCGGCGTGCTGGGAGGGTCCAGGGACTGTTTTGCGAACCGCTGGGGCTCCGCTCAGGCTCGCTGAGTCTAGTCGTGTGCTGGGCAGGTGCCAGGGACCATTTGGCGAACTGCTGGGGCCCTGCGCCCAGGCTCGCTGAGGCCCGTCTTGGCGTGCTGGGGAGGTGCCAGGGACTGTTTGCAGATCGGCTGGGACCCCCGCGGGTCGCTGGGCCCCAGTGTGCATGCTGTGGAGGTACCAGGGATGGTTTGGCGTGCCACTTTGACCCAGCAGGGGTCGCTGGGCACAGTGTGCGTGTTGGGGAGGGGCCAGGGACCATTTGGCGAGCCACTGGGACCCCATGCGCGGGGTCGCTAAGCCCAGTGTGCATGCTCGGGGCTGCCAGGAATTATTGGAGCCGCTCGTGCCCAGCGTGCGATCGCTGGAGCCAATCGTGTGCTGGGTGGTGCCAGGTACATTTTGGCGAGCTGTTGGGATCCCATGTGGGGTCGCCGGCCCCGTGCGCGCGCTGGGGAGGGGCCAGGGTCCATTTGGCGAGGCCCTGGGACCCCGAGTGGGGTCGGTGGGCCCCGTGCGTGTGGTGGGGAGGTACCAGGAACCGTTTGGCGTGCCGCTGGGACCCCGAGCGGGGTCGCTGGGCCCAGTGCCCGTGCTGGGGAGGTGCTGGGGACCGTTTGGCGAACTGCTGGGGCCCCACGCAGGCTCACTGAGGCTCGTGCGCATGCTGGGGAGGTGCCAGGGACTATTTGGCGAGCCGCTGGGACCCCGTACGGGGTCGCTGGCCCCTTGCGCACGCTGGGGAGGTGCCAGGGACTATTTGGCGAGCCGCTGGGACCCCGTGCGGGGTGTCTGGGGCCAGTGCGCGCGCTAGGGAGGTGCCAGGGACCTTTTGGCGAACCGCTGGGGCTCCGCTCAGGCTCGTTGAGTCCCGTGCGTGTGCTGGGCAGGTGCCAGGGACCATTTGGTGAACTGCTGGGGCACCGCTCAGGCTCGCTGAGTCCCGTGCATGTGCTGGACAGGTGCCAGGGACTATTTGGTGAGCCGCTGGGACCCCACGTGGGGTCGCTGGTGCTTGTGCGCGTGCTGGGGAGGTGCCAGGGACCGTTTGACGAGCCGCTGGGGTCGCTGGCCTCTTCGCCGGCGCTGGGAGGGCCAGAGAAGATCTGGCGAGCCGCTGGGGGTCGCTGGGCCCCGTGCACACGCTGGGGAGGGGCCATTGGCCATTTGACGAGAAGCTGGGACCCCGTGCGAAGTCGCTGCGGCCCGTGCTCACGCTGGGGATGTGCCAGAGACCATTTAGCGAGCCTCTGGGAACCAGCGCAGGATCGCTGGTGCCAAGGCACGTGCTGGGGATGTGCCAGGGACGGTTTGGCGAGCTGCTGGGACCCCGCGTGGGGTCGCTAGTGTCCGTGCTAGCGCTGAGGAGGTACCAGGGATTATTTGGCGAGCTGCTGGGACCCCGCGCGGGGTTGCTGGGCCCATGCGCGTGCTGGGGTGGTGCCAGTGACCCTTTGGCGAGCCGCTGGGACACCGCGTGGGGTCGCTAGAGTCCGTGCGTACGCTGGGGATGTGCCAGGGACTATTTTCGAGCCGCTGGGACCCAGCACGTGGTCGCTGGGGCCCATGCGCGTGCTGGGGAGGTGCCAGTGACCATTTGGCGAGCTACTGGGATCCAGGGCAAGGTCGCTGGGCCCACGTGCACGCGCTGGGGAGTTGCCAGGGACCATTTAGCGAGCTGCTAGGTACCCGCGCAGGATCGCTGGTGCCCGGCACGTGCTGGTGCTGGGACCATTTGGTGTGCCAGGGACCATTTGGTGTGCACGCTTTGGGACTGGGGCGCCGGCGTGGGGTCGCTAGTGCCCGTGCGAGCGCTGTGGAGGTGCCAGTGACCCTTTGGCGAGCTGCTGGTACACCAAGCAGGGTTGCTGGCGCCCGTGTGTGCGCTGGGGATGTGCCAGGGACCATTTGCGAGCCGCTGGGACCCCATGCGTGGTCGCTGGGGCCCGTGCGCGTGCTGGGGAGGTGCTAGGGACACTTTGGCAAGCTGCTTGGACCACGTGCGAAGTCGCTGGCGCCCGTGCGTGCGCTGGGGAGGTGCCAGGGACGGTTTGGCAAGCCGCTGTGACCCCGCGTTGGGTGGCAGTGCCCAGTGCACGCGCTGGGAAGGTGCCAGGGACCGTTTGGCGAGCCGCTGGCACCCCATTTGAGGTCGCTGGTGCCGTGGTCCCGTGCCGGGGTCCCGTGTGCATGCGCTGGGGAGGTGCCAGGGAGCATTTGGCGAGTAGATGGGACCCCGTGTAGGGTCGATGGGTCCAGTGCGCACACTGGGGAGATGTCAGGGACCATTTTGCGAGCCGCTGGGACACTGCGCGGGTTTATTGGTCCCTGTGCGTGCGTTGGGGAGGTGCTAGGGACCATTTTCCGAGCCCCTGGGACCCCGCATTGGGTCGCTGGGTCCAGTGTGCGCGCTGGGGAGGTGCCAGGGACCATTTGGCGAGCCGCTGGGACTCCGCGCGGGGTCGGTGGGGCCTGTGTGCTTACTGGGGAGGTGCCAGGGACCATTTGGCGTGCCGCTGGGACCCCGAACGGGGTCGCTGGGGCCCGTGCATACGCTGGGGAGGTGCCAGGGACTGTTTGGCGAGCCGCTGTGACCCCGCTTGGGGTCGCTGGTGCCCGTGTGTTTGCTGGGGAGGTGCCAGGGACCGCTTGACGAGCCGCTGGAACCCCGTGTGGTATCGCTAGTGTCCGTGCGCACGCTGGGAAGTTGCCAGGGAACGTTTGGCGAGCCGCTGGGACCCCGCGCGGGATCGCTGGTTTCCATGTGCTTGCTGGGGAGGTGCCAGGGACCATTTGGCCAGCCGCTGGTAACCCACGCGGGGTCGGTGGGGCCCATGTGCTTACTGGGGAGGTGCCAGTGGGCATTTGCTGAGCAGATGGGACCCCGTGCGGGGTCGCAGGGGCCCATGAGTGCTCTGGGGAGGCGCCAGGAACGGTTTGACGAGCCGCTGTGCCCCCGCGTGGGGTTGCTGGGCCCAGTTCACGCGCTGGGGAGGTGCCAGGGAACGTTTGGCGAGCCGTGCACGTTCTGGGGATGTGCCAGGGACCATGTATCGTGCCGCTGGGACCCCAGGTGGGGTCGCTCGGGCCTGTGCACGGGATAGGGAGGCGCCAGGGTCGGTTTGGCGAACTGCTGGGACCCCGTGCGGGGTTGCTGGGCCCTGTGCGTGCTCTTGGGAGTTGCCAGGGACCATTTGGCGTGCCGCTGGGACCCCGCGTGGGGTCGCTGGGGCCCGTGCACGTGCTAGGGAAGTGCTAGGGATGGTTTGGCGAGCCGCTGTGACCCCGTGTGGGGTCGCTAGTGTCCGTGCGCGAGCTGGGGTGGTGCTAGGTATCATTTGGCGAGCAGCTGGGCCCCTGTGCGGGGTCGCTGGGGCCCACCCGCGCGCTGGGGAGTCGCCAGGGACAGTTTGGCGATCCACTGTGAGCCCGTGTGGGGTCGCTAGTCCGGTCCGGCGCTGGGGAGGTGCCAGGGACCATTTGGCGAGCAATGGTCGCTGGGGCCCATCTGTGCGCTGGGGACTCGTCAGAGTCGCTGTGACCCCGCGTGGGGTCACTGGGCCCAGTGCGCATGCTGGGGAGGTGCTAGGGACCATTTGGCATGCCGTTGGGACCCCATGCGGGGTCGCTGGGGCCCATCCACATGCTGGGGAGGCGCCAGGGACGGTTTGGCGAGCCGCTGGGACCCCGCGTGGGGTCGCTAGTGTCCGGGCACGCGCTGGGGACGTGCCAGGGACCATTTGGTGAGCACTGGGACAACGGACGGGGTCGCTGGGGCCCTTGTGCGTGCTGGGGAGGTGCCAGGGAGCATTTGGCGAGTAGATGGGACCCCGCGTAGGATCGCTGGTGCCCGTGCACTTGCTGGGGAGGTGCCAGGGACCATGTGGCGTGCCGCTGGGACCCCGTTCGGGGTCGCTGGGCCCTGTGCGTGCTCTTGGGAGTTGCCAGGGACCATTTGGCGTGCCGCTGGAACCCCGCGCGGTGTCACTGGGGCCCATGCGCCCGCTGGGAAGGCGTCAAGGATGGTTGGGCGAACTGCTTGAACCCCGCGTGGGATCGCTAGTGTCAGTGCGCGAGCTGGGGAGGTGCCAGGGACCGTGTGGCGAGCCGTTGTGACCCGTGTGGGGTCACTAGTGTCCGTGCGCGAGCTGGGGCGGTGCTAGGTATCATTTGGCGAGCAGCTGGGACCCTGTGCGGGGTCGTTGGGACCCACCCGCACGCTGGGGGAGTCGCCAGGGACGGTTTGGCGATCCACTGTTAGCCCGCGTGGGGTCGCTAGTGTCCGGGTGCGCGCTGGGGAGGTGCCAGGGACCGTGTGGTGAGCCGCTGAGACCCGTGTGGGGTCACTAGTGTCCGTGCGCGCGCTGGGGCGGTGCTAAGTATCATTTGGCGAGCAGCTAGGACCCCGCGTGGGGTCGCTAGTGTCCGGGCGCGCGCTGGGGTGGTGCAGAGTATCATTTGGCGAGCAGCTGGGACCCCGCGTGGGGTCGCTGGTGCCCATGTGCGTGCTGGGGAGGTGCCAGGGACCATTTGGCGGGTAGATGGGACCGCGCATAGGGTCGCTGGGTCCAGTGACCATGTGGCGTGCCGCTGGGACCCTGGGACCCGATGGGGTCGGTTTGGCGAGCCCTGGTTGCTGGGCCCTGGGTGCTCTTGGGAGGGTGCTGGGGAGGTGCCATGGACAAAGGCAGCCAGGCTTCCCAGCGACAGGTTTGGGGAACAAGTGCTTAGGGACCCATCTTTTAAATCTGGGTTGCTTTAATCAGGCCCTTACAGCTGCGTGTATTTTCTGATAAGCTGAAACCGGAGCAGCTGGGATTTGCGTTCTGGGGAGGGGCCATGGACAAACACAAACAAAGGCAGCCAGGCTTCCCAGCGACAGCGTGTGGAAGCGACATCGTGGGAGAAGTACGAGTGGACAAGTACAACGCAGTTAGAAGCGTTTGAAAGCAGGTTGACAGCTGCAGAAGCTACACTAAACTAAAAAAAAAAAAAAAAAAAAAAAAAAAAAAAAAGGTCTTCAAGCCAATAATCTGTGACAACTGCATGATGTGGGAAATCCGAGAAAACCCAACAGAGCTCAACCAAGTTTGTGTAAAGTGCCGCACGATCCAGGACTTGCTTCAACGATTAAGCCTGCTAGAAAAGGAGATGGAGGAAATGAGACAGCAACAGGAGTTTGAGGAGCTGACACACCCACAATTCATGGAAGTCTGCACCCCTAGCAGACTGAAAGCCACCAGGGAGATGGAAGAGAGTCGAAACAGCTGGGTTCAGATAGGCAGAAGCAGGGAAAAAAAGAAACTTTGTCAAACACAACCACCAGAAATCCAGACATCCAACACATTTGAGCCACTTCAACATTTAGATAACCAAAACCAACATCAAGAGAATGAAAGAAACAACATCCAGGGCCCTATAAACAGTGCTGGCCAGGCAGCAAAAAGAAGGACGGTCATGATCGTTGGGGACTCCATATTGAGAAACACAGCAAGTTCAGTTCGCAGTTTGGACCCCCTTACTACAACAGTGTGCTGCCTTCCAGGAGCCTCAGTCAAGCACATCACTGAGAATGTGGACAGGCTCCTAGAACGAACAGGAGACGACCCGGTAGTAGTCGTCCACATCGGTACAAACAACATTGGAAGAGACAGGCCAAGATCCCTGCAAAACAAATTCAGAGAGCTAGGAAGGAAATTAAAAGACAAGACCAAAACTGTGGTATTTTCTGGGATACTGCCGGCGCCTTGCAAAGGACCATATGGACAGCTGGAAATACAAAATCAAAATGCATGGCTGAAATTGTGGTGCACACAGGAAGGCTTCACCTTTTTTGAACATTGGAGCACATTTTACAACAAGGACTATCTATACAGGTGGGACGGACTGCACTTAAACAGAAAGGGAACCAATCTACTCGGTGAAAGGATCCTTCAGGAGGTCCAGAAGCATTTAAACTAGAAAGGAAGGGGGGAGAAAACAAAAAAACAGAAGGGAGACCACATCAAAATAAGGGCAACAACTCAGGTAAGACCACTGTTAAATGTATTTATCTTAATGCTAGAAGTCTCAGAAACAAAATGTTAGAACTTGAAGCTACTGCACTAACAAGTAACTACAATGTGATAGGTGTTACAGAAACTTGGTTGTCTGAGAGTGATGGAGACGAATATAATATCAGTGGGTACACACTGTATAGGAAAGACAGGCAGGACAGAAGAGGCGGAGGGGTAGCTATACATAAAAATAGCCTTCAAGCCCAGGTGTTAAATCAGGACAAAGAAAACAATGCAGAATCAATATGGGTCAGAATAATGGACACAAATTCAAAGGGCATAATAATAGGAGCATGCTATAGACCGCCAAATTCAGACGCTGAGCAAAATAATCTGTTGTACAATGACATTCGAAATGCGTGTAGAAAAGGAGAAGCCATACTAATGGGGGATTTCAACTTCCCCATATAAAATGGGAAAACCCGATGGGGGCAATGACGGACGAAATTGAAATGGTGGAAATGACAAATGACTGCTTCCTAACGCAATTTGTCAAGGCACCGACTAGAGGAGAGGCATGCCTTGACTTAGTCTTTTCAAATAATGAAGACAGAATAACTAAAACAGAGGTCAGAGAGCCATTGGCAAACTCAGACCACAACATGGTCTCATTTGACATATTTTTTAAAACCCCAAAAGTAATGACTAAAGCGAAGGTTTACAATTTTAGAAAAGCAAACTATGAAGGTATGAAATGGAGACTAACAGAAGTAGATTGGAGTAAAATAGAAAACATCCACAGAAAAAGGATGGCTGTTTTTAAAAATGTAGTACTAGAGGCACAAAACAATTACATCCCAAAAGTAGACAAATCTAAATCTAAAACAAAATGGCCAAAATGGTTTAATAGATCAATTAAAAAAAATATTCAGTGAAAAAAGGCACTTTACAGAGCATTTAAAAGGGACCAAAAACAAAGCACACAGAAAGAGTACTTGGAACTGCAAACACAAGTCAAAAAGGATGTTAGAAAGGCCAAGAGAGAGATAGAAATCAATATTGCTAAGGGGGCTAAAACCAATCCCAAAATATTTTTCCAATATTATAACAGCAAGAGAACATTCAAAGAGGAGATTAAATGTCTAAGAGACACAAATGGCAAAATCATAGATGAAGAAAAAAAAATAGCAAATATATTAAATGATTACTTTTCACAGGTTTTACAAAGGAGGACACGGACAACATGCCCGACATGTCGACCTGTTCCTATCCAATTTTAGATAACTTTAGCATAACAGAGGCAGAAGTGTTAAAGGGACTAGGGGCTCTTAAAATATACAAATCCCCTGGGCCAGATGAGATCCTCCCAATAGTACTCAAAGAAATGAAAGAAGTTATTTACAAACCGCTAACCAAGATCATGCAACAGTCTCTTGACACAGGGGTTGTACCGACAGACTGGAAAATAGCAAACGTAATACCGATCCACAAAAAGGGAGACAAAACCGAACCAGGTAACTACAGACCAATAAGCCTGACTTCTATTATATGTAAACTTATGGAAACTATAAGAAGATCCAAAATGGAAAATTACCTATATGGTAACAATATCCTGGGAGACAGCCTGCATGGTTTTAGGAAAGGGAGATCGTGTCTAACTAACCTACTTGACTTTTTTGAGGATGCAACATTGACAATGGATAACTGCAAAGCATACGACATGGTCTATTTAGATTTCCAGAAAGCTTTTGACAAAGTCCCGCATAAAAGATTAATTCTCAAACTGAACGCAGTAGGGATTCAAGGAAATGCATGCACATGGATTAGGGAGTGGTTAACAGGTAGAAAACAGAAAGTACTGATTAGAGGAGAAACCTCAAAATGGAGTGAGGTAACCAGTGGTGTACCACAGGGATCAGTATTAGGTCCTCTGCTATTCCTAATCTACATTAATGATTTAGATTCAGGTATAGTAAGCAAACTCGTTAAATTTGCAGACGACACAAAAATAGGAGGAGTGGCAAACACTGTTGCAGCAGCAAAGGTCATTCAAAATGATATAGACAGCATTCAGAATTGGGCAGACACATGGGAAATGAAATTTAATAGAGAAAAGGGCAATAAAAATGTGCATTATAAATATCATATGGGAGATAGTGAAATTGAAGAAGGGAACTATGAAAAAGACCTAGGAGTTTATGTTGACTCAGAAATGTCTTCATCTAGATAATGTGGGGAAGCTATAAAAAAGGCCAACAAGATGCTCGGATATACTGTGAGAAGTGTTGAATTTAAATCAAGGGAAGTAATGTTAAAACTCTACAATGCATTAGTAAGACCTCACCTAGAATATTGTGTTCAGTTCTGGTCACCTCGTTACAAAAAGGATATTGCTGCTCTAGAAAGAGTGCAAAGAAGAGCAACCAGAATTATCCCGGGTTTAAAAGGCATGTCGTATGCAGACAGGCTAAAAGAATTGAATCTATTCAGTCTTGAACAAAGAAGACTACGCAGTGATCTGATTCAAACATTCAAAGGTATAGACAATGTCAACCCAGGGGACTTTTTTGATCTGAAAAAAGAAACAAGGACCAGGGGTCACAAATGGAGATTAGATAAAGGGGCATTCAGAACAGAAAATAGGAGGCACTTTTTTACACATAGAATTGTGAGGGTCTGGAACCAACTCCCGGGTAATGTTGTTGAAGCTGACACCCTGGGATCCTTCAAGAAGCTGCTTGATGAGATTCTGGGATCAATAAGCTACTAACAACCAAACGAGCAAGATTTGCAGAATGGCCTCCTCTTGTTTGTAAACTTTCTTATGTTCTTATGTTCAGTGTGTACGCTGGGGAGGTGCCAGGGATGGTTTTTTTTCGAGCCGCTTGGACCCCGTGTGGGGTCACTAGTGTCCGTGCGCGCGCTGTGGCGGTCCTAGGTATCATTTGGCGAGCCGCTGGGACCCCGGTTGGGGTCGCTGGCGCCCGTGCGCACGCTGGGGACGTGCCAGGGACCATTTGGCGAGCCGCTGGGACACTGCGCGGAGTTATTGGGCCTTGTGCGTGCGCTGGGGCGGTGCTATTGACCATTTTGTGAGCCGCTGGGAGCCCGCACGGGGTCGCTGGGGAGGTGCCAGGGATTGTGTGGCGAGCCGCTGGGACCCTGCGTGGGGTCGCTGGTGCCCGTGTGCGTGCTAGGGAGGTGCCAGGGACTATTTGGCGAGTCGCCGGGAACCCGCACGGGGTTAGTGGGGCTCGTGTGCGTGCTGGGGTGGTGCTAGGTACCATTTTGCGAGCAGCTGGGACCTCGTCGGGTTCGCTTGGTCCCATCCGCGTGCTGGGAGGTGCCAAGGAACGTTTGGCGAGCCACTGGGACCCCGCGCGGGGTCGCTGGTGCCCGTGTGCTTGCTGGGGAGGTGCCAGGCACTCTTTGGCGAGCCGCCAGGAACCCGCACGGTGTTGGTGGGGCTCGTGTGCGTGCTGGGGCGGTGCTAGGTACCATTTTGCGAGCAGCTGGGACCTCTTGCGGGTTCACTTGGGCCCATCCGCGTGCTGGGGAGTCGCCAGGGACGGTTTGTCGAGCCGCTGTGACCCCGCGTGGGGTCGCTGGTACCAGTGCACGCGCTGGGGAGGTGCCAGGGACCGTTTGGGAAGCCGCTGGGACCCCGCTTGGGGTCGCTGGTTCCCGTGTGCTTGCTCGGGAGGTGCCAGGGACTATTTCACGAGCCGCTGGTACCCCGCGCGGGGTCGCTGGGGCCCGTGCGCGTGCTGCTCAGGCGCCAGGGACGGTTTGGTGAGCCGCTGGGACCCCGCATTGGGTCGCTATTGTCCGTGTGTGTGCTGGAGAGGGACCATTTGGCGGACCGCTGGGAACCCGCGCAGGATCGCTGGTGCCCGTGCACGTGCTGGGGAGGTGCCAGGGACTATGTGGCGTGTCGCTGGGACCCCGCGCGGGGTCGCTGGGGGCCCGTGTACGGGCTAGGGAGGTGCCAGGGTCGGTTTGGCGAGCCTCTGGGAACCCGCGTGGGGTTGCTAGTGTCTGTACTCGCGCTGCGGAGGTACCAGGGACCGTTTGGTGAGCCGCTGGGACCCCGCGCGTTGTCGCTGGCGCCCGTGCGCTCGCTAGGTAGGTGCTAGGGACCATTTGGCAAGCCGCTGGCACCCCGCACGGGCTCACTGGTGCCCCTGCCCGTCCTGGGGAGGTGCCAGGGAGCATTTGGCGAGCTGATGGGACCCGTGCAGGATCGCTGGTGCCCATGCGCGTGCTGGGGATGTGCCACGGACCATTTGGTGTGCCGCTGGGACCCCGCGTGGGGTCACTGGGCCCCGTGCGCGTGCTGGGGAGGTGCCAGGGAACGTTTAGCGAGCCGCTGGGAACCTGCGCAGGATCGCTGGTGCCCGTGCACGTGCTGGGGAGGTGCCAGGGACCATTTGGCAAGCCGCTGGGACCCCGCGCAGGGTCACTGGCGCCCATGCGCGCTGGGGAGGTGCCAGGGACCATTTGGCAAGCCGCTGGGACCGCGCGCGGGGTTGCTGGGCCCTGTAAGTGAGCTAGGTAGGTGCCAGGGACCATTTGGCGAGCAGTTGGGACCCCCTCGTAGGGTCGCTGTGTGCAGTGCGCGCGCTGCGGAGGTGTCAGGGTATGAGGGGCCGTTTCGGACAAAAGTCTGTCAAATACGGCGAGTGAAGGGTCACGTTTCTGCGCGCAGGGAATCAGTTTTCCGCACGCAGGGAATCAGTTTTCTGCGCAGGAATCAGTTTTCTGCACCCAGGGAATCAGGTTGCACGATAGGGCGTCGTTTCAGATAAAAGTCGGTCAAATACGGCGAGTGAAGGATCACGTTTCTGCGTGCAGGGAATCAGGTTTTCTGCACGCAGGGAATCAGGTTTTCTGCGTCGCAGGGAATCAGGTTTTCTGCGTGCAGGGAATCAGGTTTTCTGCGTGCAGGGAATCAGGTTTTCTGCGTGCAGGGAATCAGGTTTTCTGCGTGCAGGGAATCAGGTTTTCTGTGCGCAGGGAATCAGGTTTTCTCCGCGCAGGGAATCAGGTTTCTGCGCTCAGGGAATCAGGTTTCTGCGCGCAGGGAATCAGGTTTTCTACACGCAGGGAATCAGGTTTTCTGCGCGCAGGGAATCAGGTTTCTGCAGGCAGGGAATCAGGTTTCTGCGCGCAGGGAATCAGGTTTTCTGCACGCAGGGAATCAGGTTTCTGCGCGCAGGGAATCAGGTTTCTCCGCGCAGGGAATCAGGTTTCTGCGCTCAGGGAATCAGGTTTCTGCGCTCAGGGAATCAGGTTTTCTGCACGCAGGGAATCAGGTTTCTGCAGGCAGGGAATCAGGTTTTCTCCGCGCAGGGAATCAGGTTTCTGCGCTCAGGGAATCAGGTTTCTGCGCGCAGGGAATCAGGTTTTCTGCACGCAGGGAATCAGGTTTCTGCGCGCAGGGAATCAGGTTTCTCCGCGCAGGGAATCAGGTTTTCTGCGCGCAGGGAATCAGGTTTCTCCGCGCAGGGAATCAGGTTTTCTGCGTGCAGGGAATCAGGTTTTCTGCGTGCAGGGAATCAGGTTTTCTGTGCGCAGGGAATCAGGTTTCTGCGTGCAGGGAATCAGGTTTTCTGTGCGCAGGGAATCAGGTTTCTGCACGCAGGGAATCAGGTTTTCTGTGCGCAGGGAATCAGGTTTCTGCGCACAGGGAATCAGGTTTTCTGCGTGCAGGGAATCAGGTGTTCTGCGCACAGGGAATCAGGTTTTCTGCGTGCAGGGAATCAGGTTTCTGCACGCAGGGAATCAGGTTTTCTGCGCACAGGGAATCAGGTTTCTGCGTGCAGGGAATCAGGTTTCTGCGCGCAGGGAATCAGGTTTTCTGCGTGCAGGGAATCAGGTTTCTGCGCGCAGGGAATTAGGTTTTCTGCATGCAGGGAATCAGGTTTTCTGTGCGCAGGGAATCAGGTTTCTGCACGCAGGGAATCAGGTTTTCTGTGCACAGGGAATCAGGTTTCTGCGCACAGGGAATCAGGTTTTCTGCGTGCAGGGAATCAGGTTTTCTGCGTGCAGGGAATCAGGTTTTCTGCGTGCAGGGAATCAGGTTTTCTGCGTGCAGGGAATCAGGTTTTCTGCGTGCAGGGAATCAGGTTTCTGCGCACAGTGAATCAGGTTTTCTGTGCGCAGAGAATCAGGTTTCTCCGCGCAGGGAATCACGGTTTCTTTGAGGGAGGAGCCGGCTTTATGAATTGACACAGGGAAATCAGTAAATCGTCATAAACAGAAGAAAAATGGCTACTTGTATACATTTTTTCATAATAGTAGTGTGCGCTATCTGTTCCGTTACTGACAATATCGAGGATCTGAATTTATATTTTTTGGAGCTGGATGACTGTTTAGAACAAGTTCAACAGACATTAGATACTAATGATTTTAATACATTTGACCATCTACATCGTTTACTCGAAAAGCATGTAAGGATTTTGTCAACTTTAGCATCCGTCCTGGAAAGTTGTGAAGTAAGAACAATACCTTAGACTGGTTGTCTCAAAAATCTACTCTTTATTTGATAATAGTGAAATGTAATGCATTTCTTAAAAATAAATACATTAAGTAATAATACCAAAAAATAACATGTACACAGACCAATTCATACATTGACAGATATTAAAAGGATTACACTAGTAAATACTATTGCAGGATTTCATTATAGGACAAGTTACAGAAAAAAAAAACAGTTTTACATGGTATTTAACTGAATTGGACAGTTTTACATGGTATTTAACTGAATTGGACAGTTTTACATGGTATTTAACTGAATTGGACAGTTTTACATGGTATTTTATCTGAACACCTGACCGATATTTGTCCTTAATTAATAATCAGTTTGCACTGAGCACTTTCTGCACTTCATCTCTTTATTTGCCTGCTCTTTTATCAATAAAATAATATTTTTTCACATGGTTTTGATCAGTGATTTTTCATCGCCATTCTTCAAAATGCATTTGGAGATCTACACACCTGGTTGTGTTTGTTTGGACTTCATTTTTAAGGCGCAGTAAGGACTTCATTTAAGACTTAAAAATAAATACAAACATTGGACACAAGGAAACATGTTTTTCTTTCTGGCTTTCTTTCCTTGCATTTATTTCAAACAAATAACTAACTTTAATCTTGATTTTTCAACAGGGAGCGGATCAAGTATGTTTGCTGATAAATAGATTATTTGATGCTGTGAGGACAGTGTATGGTGAAGTTGACCAAAGATTGGCTCCTCGATCCCAATTTGAATTTCTTTTCAACAGTCCCCTTGAAAGCACAAGAGGTCGCCGAGGGTATGGTTAAAAGCATTAAAGTATATTGATTTAAATGTTTATTGTATTGCTATTGCTACATTTTATGCTGAGAAAATGCACTACCATATTTAATCAGAGTAATAATAATATGTGTTATTTTATTATTAAACAAATTATATTTGATGTTGCAGATACTGCATAACCAAAGATCAACTACAGCAACTACGTGCAACAGGAATGCCATGGTGTTCAATTGCAGCTTGCCTCTGCATAAGTGAGCAGACACTGTTTCACAGAAGGCAGCAATATGGAATGACAGGAGAAAATTATGCCAACATCTCAAATAGTGAACTGGATAATATTATAAGGGAAATCCTGAGAGAAACGCCAAATGCAGGAGGCAACTATGTTCAAGGTAAAATACATTTTTGGCTGTAGAATTTTTGGTATTTGTTCATGAAAGGTGTGTAATAAAGCATATGTCTCAATCAGTGTATATCCTCTAGGATTACTGTATTTCTATTTTATTTGTTTACAGATGCCCTTACCCAGTGCGACTTAGAGGTTTCACAAAAAATACACATTTCAAGAGTTATTTGTTATATATATTGCATGTTATTTTAGGCAATACAGGTGAAAGTGTACTTGCATGTAGTTATGATTAAGTTTATTTAATTCGAACTAAACAACATTATGAACTATTGCTCTTATTCTAAGGTGGTGTCCAAACTAGAGGATTAAGAGTTCAGAGAAGGAGAATTAGAGATCGATTAAATGCCTGGATCCAGTTGGCAGAGCCCTTAGAAGACGGCATACAATTAGAAGGAGAATATATAATGTCAGAGGATCTAATCATTTATGGTAGGAACTTAAACATTTATATAATTATTAAGGAAAGTTTAAGGAAAAAAAAAAATAAAAAAAAATAAAGTGTGATGTCGGATTATAAATCCAGCAGTCATATGCTGCTAGGGATTAAGGATTTTAAATATTATATATATATATATATATATATATATATATATATATATATATATATATATATGTGGATTCACAAGGTCCATTGTGTACATTATGTGTAAATTGTTTTATTGGAAACCATGGAAACCTATTACTTAAAACTTCTATTTTTTCTTTTGTCATTTCAGGCACATTGATTCAAATCACAAGCTTATTTCATGGAGATTTGTGTACCATGGATGCATTGATGGTTACAGTAGAATGATTATATACCTGACATGCTGCACAAACAATTGTGCAGCTACTGTTTTGAATTTCTTTGAAGAGGGTGTATCAAGGTATGGGTTACCACTGAGAGTTAGAGGGGATCGAGGTGGTGAAAACATTGATGTTCTAGATACATGATTATGAGCCGTGGCAGAAACAGAGGAGGTTTTATTGCAGGCAGAAGTGTTCACAACCAGAGAATAGAGCGTCTTTGGGGTGAAGTGAACAGAGTGGTTTCTGAGTTTTATAGGCAATTGTTTATGTACATGGAAAACATTGGAATCTTAGATTCTACAAATGAAGTTGATTTATGTGCATTACACTTTGTTTACATTCCAAGAATAGGAAATTCTGTGCAAGAATTCACTCGCCAGTGGAATTACCATCGACTTAGCACTGTTCAGTCAATGTCTCCCTTAGCATTATGGCATTCTGGAATACTTTCAGATCTTACTACAGTAAATTCACAAGATCTTCTGAGTGGCATAGATAATTATAGAATTGACCATGCAGGCCCAATTACAGCAAATGAGGCAGACACATACATTCATGTTCTACATAGTACAGTACAAATGAGCGCTGAAAACCAAAGGAAGCTTCTATCTCTTTGTGATCCATTATCAGATGATGACAATAGTGGTATTAATGATTATTTATTTGTTTTGGATTATGTGATAAACAATGTTAGATAGTGTTGTATACAAATAATTACGTTCCAACTCAATTAATTGCAAAAACGGTGTTGTTGTATCACTCCCGATGCTACATATGTGGGTGGATAGACTCATCCCCCTGTCCCTTTTAAGTTGGGTTAGTAGCCTGTCCAGGTCAAAAGCTTCAATCCCCATAGTTCCTAGCAAACCTCCTTTGTTTGTCCTCTTTCTTTCTTCTTCCTTTTTCCAATAACAATTCCTTTCTGTTATCTTCAACTCCATCTCTGCCACATCTCTCTCCTCTACCTCTGATCACTTACAACCATCTGCTAATGCTGCGCATGCAAACCTTTCCTCTAGTCTTATTCTTCTTGATTTTTCGGCAGCCTTCAGCACCGTGGATCATTCTGTCCTCCCTACCACTCTGTCTAATCTTGGTATTTCTGGTATACCTCTATCTTGGATTTATCTTACCTCTGTTCACGTACTACTGCGGTTTCTTTCTTTTCTCTTCTTGTCCCCCCCCCCCCCAACTTCACTGGAACAGGCTCCCCTTTAATGTCAAGCAGTCTCCAACCCAATGACATGCTGTTCCTCCCTCAAACCCACCTGTTTTCTGTGGCCTACCCTAATTCACCTCTGAATCCTTCCTCCCCCTCTTCATACCATCTTTCCAATTAGATTTGTTGTTGTCTTTTTGTTTGTCTATTGTTTTCTCCTGCCCTTCCCAGCATTCATTTATTTACATATTTGTCAGTTTCCTTTGTTTAATACAATTTTAATTTATCCCATACTGTACTGTTAAACTTTGTAAAGCACTGTGATAAAAGCGCTATATAAATATCAATAAATAAATAAATACATAATTGGCCCACTTAAGTAATTTAGAGCACACCCCTGCTTGTCATTTTTTTTCAAAACCATTATTAAACATTCAATTTTGTGTTATGACTAATAATAAAAAGTAGTGCTGAGCCAAATATATTTAATACAAATAATATTTAATACAAATAAATTTGCATTTGCCATGGAAATAATAAGTGATCAAATCACTTGCCCATTTAGTGTTTGTTGTTTGAAACTGATGAATTGGTTAAAGCAGTGTTTCACAATTCTTTTCTATACCTGTAACTTCAAATTAACTTTAAGAGCTCCAAAGAAAAGAAAAAGCTCGATTAGGTAAAGTATTTGTTAAATGAAGGGTGCAATTAAAACAGAACACACGGATCTCCCCAGGACCAGGAAAAACAAGAAATCCTTAGAATACTGTATATTTTTATTTTTTTTTCCTTTTTGATTTTTCCTTTCTTTGGTTTTATCTGGAGCATCCCTACCATCCATCACATCAGAAGATCAATAGTTGACTATGCAAAGCCAAAGTCCTGACAATTTAGAACAGCATATCTCATGGCTTCAGTGAATTCTTCATAAACTACATGTACAGTTGGCAAAAACAGTGTACAGTTGCATGTATTTGCCTTTGGAAATCTTGATTTCTCTCCATTGTCCTCAGCATCATGTAAAAAATCTACAGTGGGTTCTGGTCTGAATCCCAGTGGTGGTACGGTCTTGCAGTCAGTAATAAAGAATAGCAGTGACATCTGATGGCTCGTCTGAAATTAAGGAAATAAATAAATAAATAAATAAATAAATAAAGCAAGCTTGTTACTTACTGTGTTTGTGTGGCCAACATCAACATAACCAAAATACTTCCAAAGACAGTGTGCCCAGCTGAGTGAAAGATTAATCCCCTAAACAAATAACCTAACTACAAAGAAGTATGCATTTTTTTCTAGTGAACAACAGTAGTACAGTCACCTTGTAGTTCTTGTATAAAGTCTTTCCAGAGAGACAATACAAGATTTTCTGTTCCCCTTTTATTGGAGCCCAATGGGTGTAGAACACGGCGGAAGACATTATCAAATGTCTTGGCTCTGAGGGTGTCTTCTGTGTAGCACATGACATGCTTGAATGCATTGGGATACTTGGTCATAGCATCCAGTACACCTAGAGTTTTCAGCCTTTCCTTTAATCTGAAAAAGAATGGACATTTTAAGAATTAAAAACATAGGACCTGATTCAGCTTACCATGCTCTATCTGCTTTTTAACACATGGACTATATACCGGGGACAAATGCCATTGAAATGTATGCAAATGACACCACGAGGGAGGTATTTAATATTCAGAAGGGTGCTTCCTTCCACAGTTGCCTTACCGTGTGTTAAAAATAACAATTACTAAAACAACCATTTCGTACAAAATCACAAGATAAAAAGAGCAGACCACTGTAGTGAAGTCTGTGTGAAATATGGATATCGTACAGTGCCAGAGAACAAAGAGCCCAACCATAAACCGAGCCTGAACAAGCACATTGTTTTTAATGATCCCACTACAGCCCTCTTAAAAATGAAAAATAAACATCAAAATGAATTAAACATTAATTAAAAACCAATTACCTTTCATTTATAACACAAAGCAAAGTTAACCAACAAACATAAAATCTACATTGCAGCTTTGCATTGTTTAATAAGAATTAAAAGCAGGGCCAAACGCAGGGCATGGCTGAGCAGAGCGGGGCAAGGCAGGGCAGAACAGAGCCATGTAGGGGGCCAAGTGCACATGGCCGGGGATGGCCGAGCAGGACAGGGCAGGGCTGAGCAGAATGAGTGTACCTCTCAAATGCTGCCCGTGTTCTTCCAAAAATGTACCAATGTGCAGTTTCTTTAGCAATCTTGCGATAATCATCAGCATTATGGATAACTTTGTGTGTTCCAGCCAGCTGCATCAGAGTTTGGATTGGTTCAAATAAGTTTGCTGTGTTTGAATGTTCTTCCTGGTAAGTTAGAAGCTGTAAAAAATAAAAATGCAATTTGTCTTTATAAATCTTTCATATTACATTTTGCAAAGAAAAGACTAGTTATATTCATTTCCAGGCAATCGGTTATGGAGTGAGATTACTGTCAAATATTTTGTACTATTTACAAGTATGATTAAAAAAAGCTACGAGTTGGATGGAGTGTGATATCACTGTCAAAAATACATCACAAAGCCACAGGCACCGATTGTTAATGGTGGGAATAATTGATTAGGACTTCCGAGCGTATCATCTCCATCCAAAACATAGCTTTTCTTTTTTACTCGCACTCCTGTTTTTTTTTATTTTTATTTGTGGTCGTATTTATGATTCGTAGTCGTATTTTTTTTATTCATAATGGTAAATACAAGTACATACTATTTTACAGTAATCTCACTCCATACCTGTGCAATATAAGATGAATAATTGTTCTAATCAATAGATACATTGATGAATCAGATTAGAAAAAGCTGTAAATATGACGGTAGATTACTTTTGCAAACAAAATGGGCAAATATTTACCTTCTCCAGATAGTTCCTTATGTCCATATCAGGGATATTTTGCCTTGCCACAAATGTGGACTCGGGTGTACTTGAAAGCACCTCAAAAAGTACTGGTGATAAGAACTATGGGCCAAGTCCTCCATGAACCAGTGATGTTGCAATAGTCATACCTGCATAAAAATAGTCATCTGAGACCATCACTGAAATAAAGAATGTTAGATTTAGACAGCCTGAAAACGTAATGATAAAGAATTAAAAAAGCATGGATTCATTACATCCACTAATGTAGTTTAGGAACTTGGCATGGTCTGGTCCCACAAAGAGGCTTCCTTGGTGCAAGGACTCCATTAGCATGGTTAAAAATTCTCTCCTTGGTCCTCCGAGGTCGACGGCTCCTTCGCTCCCTTCTATATTGTCCATAAATTTGACCGAAAGCCTTTTGCAAGGTAAGAAAGTTTTTTTTTTTAAAGCCTTGTTTCACTCCTTCCCATAGGTGATTCTGGCTGATATTAAACAGGGAGACATTTTCTGTATCAATCTGGGAGGCCAGCTCACAGAGAATATCCCCAATGTCTCTGGTGAAAGAATAAGAAATATTAAAAGAAAATAATTATTTATTTTTAGCAGATATTATTGTATCAAATATCTTGTCAGAAACACTTGGCTGTGATACTGTAAATGTAAAAATCAAAGAAATATCTGACTAATAAAACTACATTAACTCATAAGAATATATACCTATACATCAAACTAAATGCCTATAAAAGGAAAGATAACAAAAAGTTGTCTTTAATTTTAAATGGTTTACAGATAAAAGCTACAATGGTTCCCCTTTTAACAGTTTAAATTTTAATGTATTACAAGTAGGGCCCTATGAAACTACCAATTAAGCAATTACACCGTGTAACAAATTTTTTTTTTTTGGTTCCTGGGTAGTAAGTGTTATTTCCTAATTGCTTATGCCTCAAAAGTATAGAAAATGGCTATTATTCCCCAAAACTTTGCTTTTGTGACCAGGACAGTGATATTTTGAAATTTACCTATTTTCCAGAACATTCCAGATAGATTCAGTGCTGAGTAAACTTGGAGTAACTTCTAGAACTTTCTAGAACTTTCCAGTAATATAAATAGTAGTATAAATACAGGGGCCTTAAGCCCACCAGTTCAGTTTAGTTCCAGCTGCCTAAGTGGATACACATCTGCATTTTTCTGAGATGGCATCAAGAGGCTGCAAGCATCCGGCAGACGCATTTTGCTATGTCTGCGCCAATTTATCAAGACAAGAGCGAAAAAGTACTCCGTGGAAGCATCTGCTAAGATGTGTGAGGCCTACAAGGCATATTTCGGCATGCCTGTCGGGGATCAAGACAAACCCTGGGCACCTCATTTCACCTGCGAGCACTGCAAAGAAACTCTGGAAGGTAAGATGGACAATTGTTGCTCGGAATTTTATGTTATAAAATTTGTTAAAATTTTTAAAATTGTAAAAGTTTTTAATTTTAAAATGTTTTACAATTTTCAATGTTATTGAAAAAATATATCATATATGAAAAATGTTGCGAGAATCTCTTACACATCAGTCATGGGTGAAATAAATGTATTTTTGTAGGATGGTACAGAGGGGAAAAGAGAGCCATGAAGTTCGCTATCCCAAGAATTTGGCGGGAAGACCACTCAAGTCAGAGAGCGAGGAAGACGTTGTAGATCCAGATGACAATTTCAGAGGTGGAGCTGAGGAGAGAAACCCATACTACCCCAACCAAAAAGACTACTCACTTCTAAATCTTTTGTAGTCATTTTTGTATTACTTTAGTATAAATACATGTTAATTTGGATTCATATGTTGTTTTTTTCTGACTTTATGTGAACGAAAAGACACAAATTCGCCCGTTTTCTCATTGGAAATAGGTAAATTTCAAAAATATCACTGTCCTGGTCACAAAAGCAAAGTTTGTGGGGAATAATAGCCATTTTCTATACTTTTGAGGCATAAGCAATTAGGAAATAACACTTACTACCCAGGAACAAAAATTGTGTTACATAGTGGACCCCATTGCGTTACTTTAATCAACTGAAACACGGTTTTAAAAAAAAAAACAAGTAGCGAAAAACACAGGGCCCTAATTATAAGGAGGGAAGTATGAAACACAAATGCAACTTTACTGTTCATGGTGGGATGTTTCACTACCAGTGGAACGGGGTGTGACAGGGTGGACGAGTGGTGACATCTCGGCAGAAGCAGGCACGAAAATAAACTGACACCAATACTGCAGTTGCAACAAAAAGGACACGGCGGTGCCGTTTTATTAAACAAAAAAAATATATAAAATATTTATACAAAAAAACACTTGCTCACCGAGCGAAAATAAAACAGTAAACAAAAACAAATCACGCACACAAAATAAATAAAACACAGGTCAGGCTGGGCAGAGTGCCTTCACTGTTCCTATGTTAATTTTACACTTGTTTTCTCCGTCACTCCTCTCGCTCTCTCTCCGCTCCTAAAACACCCCACCTTGAGTTGGAGAGCTGCAGGCTTTTTATAACAGGTGACCATCTCCCGATTAGCAACAAAATTAATCACTTAATTAATTCGGGAGATGGCCACCTTCTGCACGAGTTTTTCCACTTCTCCTGGCAGAGGACGAGCACCGATCTCGCCTCTGCCAGGACACGTTTTAAAAATAAACAAAACAATAACACGGCGGCGCTTCGCCGTCATAAGGGGCGGAGGGGGAGACCCCGATGTAAAAATAAATAAACAAAACAATGTACAGGGCTGCTCGCCCTGTTACACGGGGTATTGGATCTTCAAAGCTTTCGCTGAGCTCTTCATCAACAAATAAAGCAGCATACTGCCATTCACTGGAAAATATATATTATAGGAATCCAGGTATTGTGGCACCGATTTCACAGCATGACCTGCAAATCTGTTGCTATTCAAGAAAGACTATGACCTGTTGTGATATACTAATAGCTAAAGTCTTAATATTTGTAAAAAAAAAAAAAAAAAAAAAGCTTTTTTTTTATCGTACAACTGGGACATAATACACAATCTGGATCAAATAAAGTGTGATTTCTTACCTTGGACAATCAACAACCCTGGAAACTGGCATTTTCTTCTTCTGTTATGATAAGAGGCCCATCTGAACCTGCTGTCGAATATGGAGCATCTATGAGTTCTGAAGGAGCATCCTCAATGACCTGAAGAACTGTTACATTCAGGCTGTTCATTGGTGGACTGGAATCAGTCAAATCTATTTCAATATCATCATCATCATCTGACAGAGTACCTCTGTCCTTCTGCAAAAAAATAATCTCCTTTAGTGAATTAAGTTTAGAAAACTAAAGTGCCTGAATTAGTTGCTTTTAAAAATAAATACAGTAAGACTGTGAATGAATGACTACAATCTTTAAATTAACAACTGCTATTTCTATATACATTCGAACAAATAGAAACTGACTGATTGACTGTTACCTTTGCATTTGCAGGAACGACCAGCACTTGTAAAGATGGACGAAAGTACACGGTTTTGTCCTTGAAAATTTTATTTAGTAACAGTCCATTCATCTTTTGGTCTCGGTCCAGACTTGGCTTTATTAATTTGTTGTGGAGTGTCACCATTATTTCAAATCTACAAGAATAGAGAATGCAAGCTAAAATATATCATGGTCTTAGGAAACCGAATACATCATACCCTAAAGCACACTTCTTCAAAATGCAACATTATAATATATATTTAAATCTTAACTACCAATTATCATTATATTAACACAAATGATAAAGTGCTTATGTTTACAAAGACTGCCTTCCTTTACTCACTGAATGTTTTCTGTCAGGTGTATTTCAAAGACTGTGCGCAAGTGGTTTTGCACCTCATATGGCTACCACTCCTTCATAAATCTCACGCCTAAAACCAGATGCCCTTGCTCTGCCAGGTATAAGCGTATTTTGCCTTTCGGGACGCCTGTGTCATTGGGACCCGTTAGTAGACAAACATCTTTGTGGAAAGGGCCACAAACATTTCTGGGTCTCTGTGGCAAAGTGCCCGCCCCTGTGTGTATTTTGTGTGTTATGTGTTGTATGTTGCGTGTGTTAATGTTGGTGTATAGACTGGTACACGGGATATAAACGGGTCTGTGTTTCACGTGTGTTTAAATTGTATATTTGTATTTAGGCACGGGATTGCACATCACGCACGTGCATTTAAAATATAATATGTGAACACGGGGTTTCACGTAATGAATTCACGTGCTGGGATTCAAGTGAATAATTAAGTAGTAATTGAATCCCAGCACAAACAGTATAAATAGATGCACATTTTCACTCAGTCGGGGTTGGGTGTTCGGTGAGTGGAGAACGGGAGAGAGAGAAGGAGAAAATAAAACAAAGTAAGAACGTAAATTAGAAGTGTTTTCACTCACCGTGTTTGTGTGTCTGTCCGTGCACCGTTTGTTTACTGTATAGTCCGTTTTGTTTGTCTCTTTATTTTGGCGTGAAGTGCCGTGTCCTGTTTTTGTGTTTAAAACCTTTTATTTTCTGTTCTGTTTATTAAATGCTGAGCGACAGCATTCGCTCAGCTTCACCAAACCACATCTCTGTCTGTTTATTTCCTGCATCTGGTCTGACGCCACCCACTCCGGCCGTCTTTGTGACACGTGGTGTCCTGCGTGGGATCGACAGCGCCTCCAGGACTCAGGCCAGAGCAGGAACCGCAGTTTTGGATTGGAAAAAAAAAAAAAAAAAAGAAATAAATAAAAAAATGGCAGAAGACGCCATCAAAGTGCGGGACTGGATGCTGGAAAATGCTGGGCTGGAGGCCCAGTCTATCCCAATAGTCGTCCAGTTCCTGCAGTTTGTGGATAAGGAGCGATGGGAGGCGTATGCCAAGGAACAGACCGTAAGCACCTGGGAGGAAGGTGTGGGGTTGGTCCTCAGCTACCTGGAGGCAGTTATAAACGGAACAGCAGCCCAGGTAGCAGGACCACCAGCAGAGGGTGAGTACCTGCTGTCCCCATCTCCACCAGCAGAGGGTGAATGCCTGCTGGTTTTGCATCCACAGCCCGAGCGGGAGGAGCCCGAACGTCCTACGCCTGAGTGGGAGGAGCCCGAACGTCCTACGCCTGAGTGGGAGGAGCCCGAACGTCCTACGCCTGAGTGGGAGGCCCGGCGTCCCACGCCTGAGTGGGAGGAGCCCGAACGTCCCACGCCTGAGTGGGAGGAGCCCGAACGCCCCACGCCTGAGTGGGAGGAGCCCGAACGTCCCACGCCTGAGTGGGGGCCCAACGTCCACAGCCCAAGAGGGAGGAGTCGGTGCGTCTACAGCCCAAAGGGGGAGTCGGTGCGTCCACAGCCCAAGAGGGGGGAGTCGGTGCGTCCACAGCCCAAAAGGGAGGAGTCGGTGCGCCCACAGCCCAAAAAGGGAGGAGTCGGTCGTCCACAGCCCAAAAGGGAGGAGTCGGTGCGTCCACAGCCCGAGGGAGGCAAGTCGGGGCTTCCACAGCCCTGGGACCCAAGCCACCAGCAGAGGGAGAATGCCTGCTGGTTCAGCCCCAAGAGCCGGAAGGGGAGGAGTTACAGGCTCAACCCCCTGAAAATTTTTGGGGGGGAGAGGGGCAGGAGGCTGGTGTCCCCAGCAGCCTCTATTCATGCTGATGAGGGCAGCACGGGCGCACACCAGCCCAGCTGCCACAGCAGAGGGAGCCAGCACTGCCACAGCCTCCCTCTGAGTGGCCAGCATCAGCCCCATGGCCTCCGCCACCACCACCGCAAGGAGCAGAGCAGCAGGAGCTGCCTCTGCCTCCGCCACCACCACCGCTTCCTCCACTAGGAGCAGAGGAGCAGGAGCTGCCTCTGCCTCCGCCACCACCACCGCCTCCTCCACTGGGAGCGGCGGAGCAGCCGCTGCCTCTGCCTCCACCACCGCCAGGAGCAGAGGAGCAGGAGCTGCCTCTGCCTCCACCACCGCCAGGAGCAGAGGAGCAGGAGCTGCCTCTGCCTCCACCACCGCCAGGAGCAGAGGAGCAGGAGCTGCCTCTGCCTCCGCCACCACCACCGCCAGGAGCAGAGGAGCAGGAGCTGCCTCTGCCTCCGCCACCACCACCGCCAGGAGCAGAGGAGCAGGAGCTGCCTCTGCCTCCACCACCGCCAGGAGCAGAGGAGCAGGAGCTGCCTCTGCCTCCGCCACCACCACCGCCAGGAGCAGAGGAGCAGGAGCTGCCTCTGCCTCCACCACCGCCAGGAGCAGAGGAGCTGGAGCTGCCTCTGCCTCCACCACCGCCAGGAGCAGAGGAGCTGGAGCTGCCTCTGCCTCCACGACCGCCAGGTGCAGAGGAGCTGGAGCTGCCTCTGCCTCCACCACCGCCAGGAGCAGAGGAGCTGGAGCTGCCTCTGCCTCCACCACCACCAGGAGCAGAGGAGCTGGAGCTGCCTCTGCTTCCGCCACCGCCCGAGCAGAGGAGCTGGAGCTGCCTCTGCTTCCGCCACCGCCGAGCAGAGGAGCAGGAGCTGCCTCTGCTGCCCTTACCTCCACAGGAGTCTGGTGGCGGACCCCAGAAGGGGAGCTGCCGGCCACGAAGAAGGGGGACGAGGTCTGGAGACCACTTTCCCCAGCAGCAGTTTCGCTGCAGGAGTTCTTGTGGCCGGAGCCCCACAGGAGCTGCCGGCTACGAAGAAGGGGGAGGTCGGGGACCACCTGCCCCGCAGCTTTTTCGCTGCAGGACGGGACCAACATGCTGTCAGCCGTGCCACTACCGGCAGGGGAGCTGACAGCATTTCCAGCTCATGGGCCCACTGAAGCCTCCCTTCCCAGCCCGAGACTTTGGCCTGGACTGCTGGGTATTTAAGGGGGGAGGTGGCCGTTGAGGCCATGTGTGCTTTGCACAGGGGGGGGTATATGTGGCAAAGTGCCCGCCCCTGTGTGTATTTTGTGTGTTATGTGTTGTATGTTGCGTGTGTTAATGTTGGTGTATAGACTGGTACACGGGATATAAACGGGTCTGTGTTTCACGTGTGTTTAAATTGTATATTTGTATTTAGGCACGGGATTGCACATCACGCACGTGCATTTAAAATATAATATGTGAACACGGGGTTTCACGTAATGAATTCACGTGCTGGGATTCAAGTGAATAATTAAGTAGTAATTGAATCCCAGCACAAACAGTATAAATAGATGCACATTTTCACTCAGTCGGGGTTGGGTGTTCGGTGAGTGGAGAACGGGAGAGAGAGAAGGAGAAAATAAAACAAAGTAAGAACGTAAATTAGAAGTGTTTTCACTCACCGTGTTTGTGTGTCTGTCCGTGCACCGTTTGTTTACTGTATAGTCCGTTTTGTTTGTCTCTTTATTTTGGCGTGAAGTGCCGTGTCCTGTTTTTGTGTTTAAAACCTTTTATTTTCTGTTCTGTTTATTAAATGCTGAGCGACAGCATTCGCTCAGCTTCACCAAACCACATCTCTGTCTGTTTATTTCCTGCATCTGGTCTGACGCCACCCACTCCGGCCGTCTTTGTGACAGTCTCTTACTGTGCAAAATATATACATTTAAAAATGTTATATATTAGCTGACCACTGCATTCATTATATTACTCAGGATAACTAGCCTTAAAATAGGATGATCTACTCAAAATAGTATATTGTTTAGTATAATTCATGATATACCTATAAGGAAAGAAAAAATAAATATATATATAGTGTAGCGATCCGTGTATTGTGTTTGTGTACTGTATTCCCTCTTGTTTCTATTGTCTGTTATTGCCGCTGTATTGTGTTCCTTTCCCCCCGTCTGTATTACCTGTAGCTGCGGGTTCGCTCTGTCTCTGGCTGTGCGAGCTGCCCCTGTCATAGGCTGTTTGTTGTGTGTGCCCATTGGTCCTGGTGTGCGGCTGGGGACCAATGGGTTAGCTGTTCGCTCTGGCACCCGATTAACATAAAGGGGCGGGGCTTAGCTATAAAACGGGGCGTTGCACGCTCATTGTGGTCGGTGTAGAGCAAGTGGCTAGAGCAGTGGGCTCTAAGAGGTTCATAAATAAAGCATTGAACTTGAAAACGGCGTGTTGTGTTTGTCTATCCTGCGCACTGCGTGGAAACGCTACACTGGTGTCAGAAGCGGGATCAATACAACGAGTAATCCAGCGTTGAGCAGGAGCAGGAGAAGACAAAGATGGACCAATGGCTGTGGTACGACTCCAAGCCGTCACAGAACCGGTGGGACGGCGGACTGGAGGATCTCCTCGGTGACTTGGAGGAGCGAGGCTGGTGCCTTGCCTGCGGGGAGTTCGGGCACCAGGTGACGTGCTGCCCCTTCCAGGAGGAAGGGGACCTACTGCCCGAAAACAAAAGCGGAGGAGGGTGGTCGTTCGAGGAGGTTAGCGAAGAGTCTAGATCATCTCCAGCGTCTGAGATGGGGGGGCCTACCGCCACGCCGCGCCGTCACCCGAGAGCGCCGCGCGTGAGAGAGAGCCAGAGCCGCCCGCCCGCCGCCCTGAGAGAGCTAGGCCACAGGAGAGAGAGCCAGGCTGGCCAAGTGAGGGGGGAGAGCCATAGGAATGTCACAGTGAGAGAGAGCTAGGCCAACAAGTGAGGGAGAGCTAGGCCACACAAGGTGAGGGGAGAGCCAGGGCCGCCGCCCGCCGCTGAGGGAGGCCGCCGCCGCGAGGGGAGAGCCAGGGCCGCCACGCCCGCCGTGAGGGAGCCAGGCCGCTACCGCGTGAGGGAGAGCCAGGCCTACCGCAGTATATTTTTTCAGGGTCACTGGAGAGAGAGCCAGCTACCGGGCTGCGGAGAGAGAGCGCCAGGCCACTACCGCGGAGAGAGCTGGCCACGCTGCTGGTGAGGGAGAGCTAGGCCGTCAGCTGCTGAGGGAGAGTTGCTAGGCCGCCGCCGCTGAGGGAGAGCCAGGCCGCCGCCGCCGTGAGAGAGAGCCAGGCCGCCGGGCCAAGGTGAGGGAGAGCTAGCCGCCACGCTGCGTGAGGGAGAGCTAGCCGCCAAGGTGAGGAGAGCCAGGGCCGCCGCAGGAGAGCGCAGGCTGCCGCCGCGTGAGAGAGAGCCAGGGCCGCCGCCGCCGGAGAGAGAGCTAGGCCACGCCACCGCGTGAGAGAGAGCCAGGCCACTACCGTGAGAGCCAGGGCCAGCAGAGAGAGCTAGGCCGCCGCTGAGGGGAGAGCTACCAAGGTGAGGGAGAGCTAGCCGCTGAGGGAGAGTCTGGCCACGCGTGAGGGAGACAGCCCGGGCCGCTGCGTGAGGGAGAGCCCGGGCCGCCGCCGCCTGAGGGAGAGCTAGGCTGCTGTCAGCCGCCTGAGGGAGAGCCAGGGCCGCCGCCGCCTGAGAGAGGCCCGCCGCCGCCTGAGAAAGCACTACTGTTACCTGCCTTAAGAGAGCTACCGCTGAAAGCGCCAGTCCTTTTAAGGGCTCCTGCAAAGGGCGCGACCAAGGGACAGGAGCAAAGAGAACCGCTGGCGCCTGAGGGAGAACACTTGTGGCATGAGAGCGAGCTCCTGATACTGGGGTACCGAGAGTCACGCAGCTCAGCAGAGAACAGATTGCCTTCCGCACAGCACGGCCCGTCGGCTCACCCACCAAAGGCCCTGGAAGGAAAACCGGACATGCGGGGAGGGGGTCTGTGTTTCAGGGGTGGAGGTTGCCGAGCCCAGTCATATGTTGCATGGAGCCTTGTGAACTTTTTGGGGGCAAAAAGGCTAAGGTGGGGGTAGTGTAGCGATCCGTGTATTGTGTTTGTGTACTGTATTCCCTCTTGTTTCTATTGTCTGTTATTGCCGCTGTATTGTGTTCCTTTCCCCCCGTCTGTATTACCTGTTAGCTGCGGGTTCGCTCTGTCTCTGGCTGTGCGAGCTGCCCCTGTCATAGGCTGTTTGTTGTGTGTGCCCATTGGTCCTGGTGTGCGGCTGGGGACCAATGGGTTAGCTGTTCGCTCTGGCACCCGATTAACATAAAGGGGCGGGGCTTAGCTATAAAACGGGGCGTTGCACGCTCATTGTGGTCGGTGTAGAGCAAGTGGCTAGAGCAGTGGGCTCTAAGAGGTTCATAAATAAAGCATTGAACTTGAAAACGGCGTGTTGTGTTTGTCTATCCTGCGCACTGCGTGGAAACGCTACAATATATATATATATATATATATATATATACACATATTTTTTAATATATATGAATTTTCAACCTTAAAAGCAAAACTTCAACCCATCAACCCAGTAGATTTAACATATACCATTTAGTGGCAACTTTGCCAGAAGTTTCTCGTCTGTTCCTAAAGCAAACTGACATGCAGTTGTACAAACTACAATGATATGATAATGCCCATGAATTACTTCCATGAGCAGATTTTTAAATTTGTTGCATTGCAGGATATGCAGATCCGATAACATTTGCCTCATATTCACTTACTATTAATATAGCCTATATTACCCCCCCCCCGAAAATAGGCCCATAAACCATACATACATTTAGTTCCACATTTCAATATGTATACATATAAATTTAGTTGTATTATAATAGTCATATTTACTGTATTATACAACCAAAAGATAAATATTGTAGTAGTAGTACTGGGTAATTGTATGTAAAAATAATATGATAATTGTAAGTCGCCCTGGATAAAGGTGTCTGCAAAGAAATATAATAATAATAATAATAATAATAATAATAATAATAATAATAATAATAATACAAACTCAATATTTTGAACATAATGTAACTAATACCCAAAATATTTGCTTTCATGGAGGCCTTTTTTTTGGGGGGTTGCAGTTAGCAGTTAATTAAATTGAACAGTAGGCCTCATTATTAGAAATTAACTTACTAAAAGCTTTACAATTGTTGGTGCCATTGTAATCCTACCTTCCGTTTGTAATATGTAAATACAGCTACTAAAATAAAAATACAGCTCGTAAATAATAAATACAAATAATAAATACATTTGTTCTTATTATTTAGTACTAGAAGATGCCCTTACCCAGGGCGACTACAAAGCAAAGATAATGGGTATTAATTACTTTATTACAACTGTGTCCAAAACATTGCATTTGTACAGTATTTTGTGTAATACGGGATGTTAAATCGGTTCTTTTACATCGTTTATTTATTTATTTATTGATTTATTTATTTTATTTTTTTGCATATACTAATGAGTAGACTTTCACTAGAGTAGAAGTATTAATCATGAGTTGGAGGTACGTATTTCTGAATCAAATTAAAATAGTCCTTAGCAGCATAACCTAAGAAATGAATTGCATATATGTTTTCAGAAATAATAATAATTACCTGGCCCTTCTATTTAAAATCCCTGGAACTGCACCGGCTCTGATAAAGTTCCTTTGCATATTGAATGCAGGGGAATTATTTTGAGCGGGACGATCAGCGACCACATTCCGCCCTTGAAACAATTTAGAAACTTCTTCATCAATAGTTGATGTCTCCTGTCTTGTAGTAGGCATACGATTGTTTTCACAATTCAGGGCACTTTCCAGACGTTGAAGGATTTCCGGGTTGTTAATTATTTCTTCGGCGATTCCCTGGGCTACATTACTATTCCAATGTGAAGACATGTCCAGCTCCTTTGGCCCGTGTTAGCGCTGGGCAGTAGCCAGGGATGGTTTGGCGAGCCGCTGGGACCCCACGTGGGGTCGCTAGTGTCCGTGTGCGCGCTGGGGAGGTGCTAGGGACCGTTTGGCGAGCCGCTGGGACCCCGCGTGGTGTCGCTAGTGTCCGTGCACGTGATGGGGAGGTGCCAGGGACCATTTGGCATGCTGCTGGGACCCTGCGCGGGGTTGTTGAGGTCCGTGCACACGCTGGGGAGGCGCCAGGGACGGTTTGGCGAGCTGCTGGGACCCAGCATGGTCGCTACTGTCCGTCTTGCGAGGTGGGGTGGTGCCAGGGTCGGTTTGGCGAGCCGCTGGGAACCCGCATGGGGTCGCTAGTGTCCGTGTGCGCGCTGGGGAGGTGCTAGGGACCGTTTGGCGAGCCGCTGGGACCCCGCGTGGTGTCGCTAGTGTCCATGCACGTGCTGGGGAGGTGCCAGGGACCATTTGGCATGCTGCTGGGACCCCGCGCGGGGTTGTTGAGGCCCATGCACACGCTGGGGAGGCGCCAGGGACGGTTTGGCGAGCTGCTGGGACCCCGCGTGGGGTCGCTACTGTCCGTGCGCGAGGTGGGGTGGTGCCAGGGTCGGTTTGGCGAGCCGCTGGGAACTCGCGTGGGGTCGCTAGTGTCCGTGTGCGCGCTGGGGAGGTGCTAGGGACCGTTTGGCGAGCCGCTGGGACCCCGCGTGGTGTCGCTAGTGTCCGTGCACGTGCTGGGGAGGTGCCAGGGACCATTTGGCATGCTGCTGGGACCCCGCGCGGGGTTGTTGAGGCCCGTGCACACGCTGGGGAGGCGCCAGGGATGGTTTGGCGATCTACTGGGACCCCGCGTGGGGTCGCTACTGTCCGTGCACGAGGTGGGGTGGTGTCAGGGTCGGTTTGGCGAGCCGCTGGGAACCCGCGTGGGGTCGCTAGTGTCCGTGTGTGCGCTGGGGAGGTGCCAGGGACCATTTGGCATGCCGCTGGGACCGCGCGCTGGGTTGTTGAGGCCCGTGCACACACTGGGGAGGCGCCAGGGACGGTTTGGCGAGCTGCTGGGACCCCGCGTGGGGTTGCTACTGTCCGTGCGCGAGGTGGGGTGGTGCCAGGGTCGGTTTGGCGAGCCGCTGGGAACCCGCGTGGGGTCGCTAGTGTCCGTGTGCGTGCTGGGGAGGTGCTAGGGACTGTTTGGCGAGCCGCTGGGACCCCACGTGGGGTCGCTAGTGTCCATTTGCGCGCTGGGGAGGTGCCAGGGACGGTTTGGCAAGCCGCTGTGACCCTGCGTGGGGTTGCTGGGCCCAGTGCGCGCGCTGGGGTGGTGGAAGGGACCGTTTGGCGAGCCGCTGGGACCCCACTTGGGGTCACTGGTGCCCGTGTGCTTGCTGGAGAGGTGCCAGGGACCATTTGGCGAGCCGCTGGTACCCCGTGCGGGGTTGCTGGGCCCCGTGCGCGCGCTGGGGAGGTGCCAGGGACCTTTTAGCGAGCCGCTGGGAACCCGCGCAGGATCGCTGGTGCCCCTGCACGTGCTGGGGATGTGCCAGGGACAGTTTGGCGAGCTGATGGGACCCCGCGTGCGGTTGCTAGTGCCTGTTTGAGCGCTGAGGAGGTACCAGGGATTGTTTGGTGAGCCGCTGGGACCCCACGTGGGGTTGCTGGGCCCTGTAAGTGCACTGGGTAGGTGCCAGGGACCATTTGGCGAGCCGCTGGGACCCCGCTCGGGGTCGCTGGGGCCCGTGCACGCACTGGGGAGGTGCCAGGGACCATTTGGCGAAACGCAGGGACTCCGCGCAGGGTCGCTGGGACCCGTGGGCGCGCAGGGGAGGTGCCAGGGACACATTGGCAAGCTGCTTGGACCATGCGCGATGTCGCTGGGGCCCATGTTCGCACTGGGCAGTCGCCAGGAATGGTTTGGCGAGCCGCTGGGACCCCGCGTGGGGTCGCTAGTGTCCGTGTGCGCGCTGGGGAGGTGCCAGGGACCATTTGGCATGCCGCTGGGACCCCGTGCGGGGTCGGGTCGATGAAGGCACCAGGGACGGTTTGGCAAACGCTGGGACCCCAGCGTGGGGTCACCAGGGTGGGGTGGTTTGGTTTGGCGAGCCGCTGGGACCCAGCGTGGGGTCGCTGGTGTCCGTTCGCGTGCTGGGGAGGTGCCAGGGACCGTTTGGCGAGCCGCTGGGACCCCGCGCTGGATTGCTAGTGTCCTTGCGCGCGCTGGGGAGTTGCCAGGGACCGTTTAGCGAGCTGCTGGCAACCCGCGCGGGATCGCTGGTGCCCGTGCGCGTGCTGGGGAGGTGCCAGGGACCATTTGGCATGCCGCTGGGACCCCGCGCTGGGTTGCTGAGGCCCGTGCACGCGCTGGGGAGGCGCCAGGGACGGTTTGGCGAGCCATTGGAACCCCGCGAGGGGTCGCTACTGTCCGTGCGTGAGCTGGGGTGGTGCCAGGGTCGGTTTGGCGAGCCGCTGGGACCCCGTGTGGGGTCGCTAGTGTCCGTTCAAGCGCTGGGGAGGTGCCAGGGACCTTTTGGCGAGCCGCTGGGACTCCGCCCAGGGTCGCTAGGGCCTGTGCACTAGGGAGGTGCCAGGGACCATTTAGCGAGCTGCCGGGATCTCGCACGGGGTCGGTGGGGCTCGTGTGCATGCTGGGGTGGTAAAAGGTACCATTTGACGAACAGCTGGGACCCGTGCGGGGTCGCTGGGGCCCATCCGCGCTGGGGAGGCACCAGGGACGGTTTGGCGAGCTGCAGGGACCCCGCGTGGGGTCGCTACTGTCCGTGTGCGAGGTGGGGTGGTGCCAGGGTCGGTTTGGCGAGCCGCTGGGACCTCGCACGTGGTCGCTGGTTCCCGTGTGCTTGTTGGAGAGGTGCCAGGGACCATTTGGCGACCGCTGGTACCCCGTCTTGAGGGTCGCTGGGCCCGTCTTGCTGCGGGGGAAGTGCCAGGGACCGTTTAGCGAGCCGCTGGGAACCCGCGCAGGATCACTGGTGCCCCTGCACGTGCTGGGGATGTGCCAGGGACGGTTTGGCGAGCCGCTGGGACCCCGCGTGCGGTCGATAGTGCCCGTGTGAGCGCTGAGGAGGTACCAGGGATTGTTTGGCGAGCCGCTGGGACCCCGCGTGGGGTTGCTGGGCCTTGTAAGTGCGCTGGGTAGGTGCCAGGGACCATTTGGCAAGCTGCTTGGACCACGCGCGAAAGTCGCTGGGGCCCGTGCGCGCGCTGGGGATGTGCCAGGGACCATTTGCGAGCCGCTGGGACCCTGCGCAAGGTCGCTGGGTCCAGTGCGCGTGCTGGAGATGTGCCAGGGACACTTTGGCAAGCTGCTTGGACCACGCGCGAGGTCGCTGGGGCCCGTGTTCGCGCTGGGCAGTCGCCAGGGATGGTTTGGCGAGCCGCTGGGAACCCGCGTGGGGTCGCTAGTGTCCGTGTGCGCGCTGGGGGGGTGCCAGGGTCGGTTTGGCGAGCCCCTGGGACCCCGCGTGGGGTCGCTAGTGTCCGTTCGCGAGCTGGGGAGGTGACAGGGACCGTTTGGCAAGCCGCTGGGACCCCACGCGGGGTCGCTGGTGCCCATGTGCATGCTGGGGAGGTGCCAGGGACCGTTTGGCGAGCCGCTGGGACACCGTGCAAGGTCGCTGGGTCCAGTGCGTTCGCTGGGAGGTGCCAGGGATCGTTTGGCGAGCAGCTGAGGCCCCACGCGTGGTCGCTGGGGTCCATCCGCGCGCTGGGGAAGCGCCAGGGATGGTTTTTCGAGCTGCTGGGACCCTGCACGGGGGTGCTGGGGCCCGTGCGCGTGCTGAGGAAGTGCCAGGGAGCATTTGCCGAGCAGATGGGATCCCGCGTAGGGTCGCTGGGGTCCAGTGCGTGCACTGGGAGGTGCCAGGGACCATTTGGCGAGCCGCTGGGACTCCGCCCGGGGTCGCTGGGGCCTGTCTTGCCCTTCTAGGGAGGTGCCAGGGACCATTTAGCGAGCTGCCGGGATCTCGCACGGGTCGGTGGGGCTTGTGTGCATGCTGGGGTGGTAAAGGTACTATTTGACGAACAGTTGGGACCCGTGCGGGGTCGCTGGGGCCCATCCAGCTCTGGGGAGGCACCAGGGACGTTTTACAGCTGCAGGGACCCAGCGTGGGGTCGCTACTGTCCGTCTTGGCGAGGTGGGGTGGTGCCAGGGTCGGTTTGGCGAGCCGCTGGGACCCCACGTGGGGTCGCTAGTGTCCGTGTGCGAGCTGTGGAGGTGCCAGTGACCGTTTGGCGAGCCGCTGGGACCCCGCACGTGGTCGCTGGTTCTCGTGTGCTTGTTGGAGAGGTGCCAGGGACCATTTGGCGAGCCACTGGTACCCCGTGCAGGGTCGCTGGGCCCCGTGCGCGCGCTGGGGAAGTGCCAGGGACCGTTTAGCGAGCCGCTGGGAACCCGCGCAGGATCACTGGTGCCCCTGCACGTGCTGGGGATGTGCCAGGGAAGGTTTGGCGAGCCGCTGGGACCCCGCGTGCAGTCGATAGTGCCCGTGTGAGTGCTGAGGAGGTACCAGGGATTGTTTGGCGAGCTGCTGGGACCCCGCGTGGGGTTGCTGGGCCTTGTAAGTGCGCTGGGTAGGTGCCAGGGACCATTTGGCAAGCTGCTTGGACCACGCGCGAAGTCGCTGGGGCCCGTCTTGTCGCTGGGGATGTGCCAGGGACCATTTGCGAGCCATGGGACCCCGGCGCAAGGTCGCTGGGTCCAGTCTTGGCGTGCTGGAGATGTGCCAGGGACACTTTGGCAAGCTGCTTGGACCACGCTGGCGGGTCGCTGGGGCCCGTGTTCGCTGGGCAGTCGCCAGGGATGGTTTGGCGAGCCGCTGGGAACCCGCGTGGGGTCGCTGGTGTCGTGTGCGCGCTGGGGGTGCCAGGGTCGGTTTGGCGAGCCGCTGGGACCCCAGTGGGAGTCGCTAGTGTCCGTTCGCGAGCTGGGGAGGTGACAGGGACGTTTGGCAACCGCTGGGACCCCACGCGGGGTCGCTGGTGCCCATGTGCATGCTGGGGAGGTGCCAGGGACCGTTTGGCGAGCCGCTGGGACACCGTGCAAGGTCGCTGGGTCCAGTGCGTTCGCTGGGAGGTGCCAGGGATCGTTTGGCGAGCAGCTGAGGCCCCGCGCGTGGTCGCTGGGGTCCATCCGCGCGCTGGGGAAGCGCCAGGGACGGTTTTTCGAGCTGCTGGGACCATGCACGGGGGTGCTGGGGCCCGTGCGCATGCTGAGGAAGTGCCAGGGGCATTTGCAGGCAGATGGGATCCCGTGGGGTCGCTGGGTCCAGTGCGTGCACTGGGAGGTGCCAGGGACCATTTGGCGAGCCGCTGGGACTCCGCCCGGGGTCGCTGGGGCCTGTGCGCGCTAGGGAGGTGCCAGGGACCATTTAGCGAGCTGCCGGGATCTCGCACGGGGTCGGTGGGGCTCGTGTGCATGCTGGGGTGGTAAAAGGTACCATTTGACGAACAGCTGGGACCCGTGCGGGGTCGCTGGGGCCCATCCGCGTTCTGGGGAGGCACCAGGGACGGTTTGGCGAGCTGCAGGTACCCGGCGTTAGGTCGCTACTGTCCGTCTGTGGTGGGGTGGTGCCAGGGTCGGTTTGGCGAGCCGCTGGGACCTGGGAATCGCTGGTGTCCGTGTGCGAGCTGTGGAGGTGCCAGGGACCGTTTGGCGAGCCGCTGGGACCCCGCATGTGGTCGCTGGTTCCCGTGTGCTTGTTGGAGAGGTGCCAGGGACCATTTGGCGACCGCTGGTACCCCACGTGCGGTCGCTGGGCCCGTCTTGTGGCGCTAGGGAAGTGCCAGGGACCCGTTTAGCGAGCTGCTGGGAACCAGCGCGGATCACTGGTGCCCTACCGCGTGCTGGGGATGTGCCAGGGGCGGTTTGGTGAGCCGCTGGGACCCCACGTGCGGTCGATAGTGCCCGTGTGAGCGCTGAGGAGGTACCAGGGATTGTTTGGCGAGCTGCTGGGACCCCACGCGGGGTCGCTGGTGCCCATGTGCTGCTGGGGAGGTGCCAGGGATCGTTTGGCGAGCAGCTGAGGCCCCAGCGTGGTCACTGGGGTCCATCCGCTGGGGAGGCGCCAGGGACGGTTTTTTAGCTGCTGGGACCCTGCACGGGGTGCTGGGGCCCGTCGCGTGTCTGGGAAGTGCCAGGAGCATTTGGCCAGCAGATGGGATCCAGCATTAGGTCGCTGGGTCCAGTCGTGCACTGGGAGGTGCCAGGGACCATTTGGCGAGCCGCTGGGACTCCGCCCGGGGTCGCTGGGGCCCGTGCTTGTAGGAAGGTGCCAGGGACCATTTAGCGAGCTTCCGGGATCTCGCACAGGGTCGGTGGGGCTCGTGTGCGTGCTGGGGTGGTAAAGGTACCATTTGACGAGCAGCTGGGACCCGTGCCGGGTAGCTGGGGCCCATCCCGCTCTGGGGAGGCACCAGGGCGGTTTGGCGAGCTGCAGGGACCCTGCGTGGGGTCGCTGGGCCTGGGCGGCGTGCTGGGGATGTGCCAGGGACCTTTTGGCGAGCTGCTGTGATCCATGTGGGGTCCTTAGTGTCCTTGCCCCGGGAGGTGCCAGGGGACCATTTGGCGAGCAGCTGGGACCCCGCTGGGTCGCTGGGGCCCGTCGCGGCGTGCTGGGGAGGTGCCAGGGGAGCATTTGGCGAGCCCGCTGGGACTCCATACTGCGGGAACACTGGGGCCTGCGTGCAGGCTGGCGACGATCACCACGGACAATTTGGCGAGCTGCTTGGGCCCCTTGAAGGCAGCTGGGTCCGTGCGTGCCTTGTGAGGGATGTGCCAGGGACCATTTCGAGCCACTGTGACCCCACGTGGTGGCGGTCAGCCGTGCGTGCTGGGGAGGTGCCAGTGACCATTTGGCTACTGGGACGCCAAGGTCGCTGGGCCGATCGGCGCGCAGGGGAGGTACCAGGGACCCGGCTGATGGGAACTCGCGCGGGTCGCTGGTGCCCGTGCACATGCCCAGGAGGGTGCCAGGGACCATTTGGTGTGCCGCTGGGGCCCGTGCACGCTAGGGAGGTGCCAGGGACAGTTTGGCGAGCTGCTGGGACCACACGGGGTTCGCTTAGTGGCCATGTGCTTGCTGAGGAGGTACCAGGGACTGTTTGGCGAGCCACTTAGACCCCGTGTGGAGTCGCAGGCGCCCGTGTGCACGCTGGGAGGTGCTAGGGACCATTTGGCCACTGGGACCCATCCACAAGGTTGTTGGGCCCTGTAAGTACTCTTGGTAGGTGCCAGGGACCATTTGGCAAGCATGGGGTCGATGGGGCCTGTTCGCGTGCTGGGAAGGTGCCATGGAACATTTGGCGAGCAGATGGGACCCCGCGTAGGGTCGCTGGCTCCAGTGCGCACGCTGGGGAGGTGCCAGGGACCATTTGGCAAGCTGCTTGGACCACACGCAAAGTAGCTGGGGCCCGTGCGCGCTGGGGAGGCGCCAGGGATGGTTTGGCGAGCCGATGGGACCCTGCGTGGGTTCCTAGTGTCCGGCAGCGCTGTGGAGGTGCCATGGACCGCTCGGCGAGCCACTGGGATCCCGCGTGGGGTCGCTAGTGTCCCGTCTTGTAGCGCTGGGGAGGTGCCAGGGACCATTTGGCGAGCCTCTGGGACCAAGCATGGGGTCGATGGGGCCTGTTCGCGTGCTGGGAAGGTGCCATGGAACATTTGGCGAGCAGATGGGACCCAAGAGGGTCGCTGGCTCCAGTCTTGCACGCTGGCGAGGTGCCAGGGATCATTTGGCAGCCGCTGGGGCTCATCGCGCGCTGGGAGGTGCCAGTGACCATTTGGCAAGCTGCTTGGAACATGCGCAAGGTTGCTGGGTCCAGTGCGTGTTCTGGGGATGTGCCAGGGTCACTTTGGCAAGCTGCTTGGACCATGCTTGGTAGCTGGGGCCCGTCTTGGCTGGGGGGCGCCAGGGATGGTTTGGCGAGCCGATGGGACCCCGCGTGGGGTTCCTAGTGTCCGTCTTGGCGCTGTGGAGGTGCCATGGACCGTTCGGGCGAGCCACTGGGATCCCGCTTGGGGTCGCTAGTGTCCGGCGCGCTGGGGAGGTGCCAGGGACCGTTTGGCGAGCCGCTGGGACCCCACGTGGGATCGCGAGTGTCCGTGCGCCCGCTGGGGAGGTGCCAGGGATCATTTGGTGAGCAGATGGGAACCCGCGCAGGATCGCTGGTGCCCGTGCTGGGGAGGTGCCAGGGATCGTTTGGCGAGCAGCTGAGGCCCCGCGCGTGGTCACTGGGGTCCATCCGCTGGGGAGGCGCCAGGGACGGTTTTTTACGAGCTGCTGGGACCCTGCACGGGGTGCTGGGGCCGCGGGCGCTGCTGGGGAAGTGCCAGGGAGCATTTGGCGAGCAGATGGGATCCCGTGAGGGTCGCTGGGTCCAGTGCGTGCACTGGGAGGTGCCAGGACCATTTGGCGAGCCGCTGGGACTCCGCCCAGGGTCGCTGGGGCCCGTGCACGCTAGGGAGGTGCCAGGGACCATTTAGCGAGCTTCCGGGATCTCGCACAGGGTCGGTGGGGCTCGTGTGCGTGCTGGGGTGGTAAAAGGTACCATTTGACGAGCAGCTGGGACCCGTGCCGGGTAGCTGGGGCCCATCCCTGCTCTGGGGAGGCACCAGGGTCGGTTTGGCGAGCTGCAGGGACCCTGCGTGGGGTCGCTGGGCCTAGGGCGCGTGCTGGTGATGTGCCAGGGACCTTTTGGCGAGCCGCTGTGATCCCATGTGGGGTCGCTAGTGTCCGTGCGCGCGCTGGGGAGGTGCCAGGCACCCTCTTCTCCTCACTCACCTCCTCCCTCGACTCCCTCTGTCCCCTCACCTCCCGACCTGCTCGCCCCTCCCCTCCCCATCCCTGGCTCTCCTCCTCATGCGCCCGCCGGCAAGAATCACACTGCGATCTGCTGAAAAGAAATGGAAGAGAACCAAACTCCCTGCTGCCCTAGACCTTTACCGCACTCTCCTCTCCTCCTTCTCCTCTACTCTCTCCTCTGCTAAATGTGCTTATTTCCAATCTGTAATCCAAGCCTCCACTAACAACCCACGTAAACTATTCTCTACCTTCTCCTCCCTCCTAAACCTTCCCCCCCTCCTCCTCCCTCCTCTATCTCCCCTGATGACTTTGCCTCCTTCTTCTCTTCTAAAATCTCAGATATCCGCAAACTCTTTAACACCTCTCCCTCCCCGCACCCCTCCTGCTCCAACCCCCACACCCACTACATCCCCTACTTACCGCCCTCCTTCTCCACCTTCTTGCCCCTCTCAGACTCTGACCTCCCTCCTGCTCCAGGGTCACAAACCCACCACGTGTGCCTTGGACCCCCCCCACTCACCTCTTTCAAGCTGCTGCTCCTCTACCCCTTCATCTCCTCCCTCCTCAACACCTCTCTACTTTCTGGTATCTTTCCTCTGCCTTCAAAAAAAAAGCCTCTATCACTCCCCTCCTCAAAAAATCCTACCCTCCCCACCTCCTCCAGAGCTACCGTCCTGTCTCCCTCCTACCCTTCCTCTCCAAAACCCTCGAAGGACTGTACACCGCCAGCCTCTCTGCTTTCCTGTCCAACCACTCTCTGCTTGACCCTCTCCAATCTGGCTTCCGCTCTGCTCACTCCACTGAAACCGCCCTCCTGTCTGTCACCAACTCACTTAAGTGTGCCCGAGCTGCCTCTCTCCTCTGTCCTAATTCTCCTCGACCTCTCTGCTGCCTTTGACACTGTTGATCACTCTATTCTACTATCATCTCTTGCTGACCTGGGGATCTCTGGCACTGCTCTGGCCTGGTTCTCCTCCTACCTCTCCAACCGCACTTACCAGGTAACCTGGCGTGGAGCAACCTCCACACTCACCTCTCTTAACTGAGTCCCCAAGGGTCAGTCTTGGGTCCTCTCCTGTTCTCTCTCTACACCCGCTCCCTGGGCCCCCCCATCGCATCCTATGGTTTCTCATACCATTTCTATGCTGATGATGCTCAGATTTTCCTCTCCTTCCCCACCTCTGACTCCACCATCTCCTCCCGTTGTCTCTACCTGTCTGTCTGCTATTTCCTCCTGGATGCACTCTCATCACCTCAAACTCAACCTCTCTAAATCTGACCTCCTTTCTTTCCCTCCTCCTCCCCTCCTCTGATCTCTCTATCTCTGTTCCTCTGGAATCTACCACACTCTCTCCTCTTCCTCAGCTAAGAACCTTGGAGTCACCCTGGACCCCTGCCTCTTATTCCCAGCACATCTCCACTCTGGCACGCACTTGCCGATTCTTCCTGAGCAACATCCGAAGAATCCGACCCTTCCTCACCAACTATGCTACCCAGCTCCTGGTCCAGGCCCTGGTACTCTCATGCCTAGACTACTGCAACTCCTCCTGGCTGGGCTCCTGCGTCCGCCACCCGTCCGCTCCAGCTCATCCAGAACCCTGCTGCCCGCCTGGTGTTCTCTCTGCCCGCCGCCCACGCTACTCCACTACTCCGCTCGCCCACTGGCTCCCGATCACCGCTCGCATCCAGTTCAAGACTCTTGTACTAGCCTACAGATGCCTTGATCAGACTGCACCCAGCTACCTCCAGACCCCTCATCTCCCCTACACCCCCACTGACCTCTCCGCTCCGCCTGCACTAGAAGACTAGTTCTACCTCCGCCACGCTCCCCTGTCTCCAGAGCCCTCCTTCTCCACCCTTGTCCGCAGTGGTGGAATGACCTTCCACAGATGTCAGGACTGCCCAGTCCCTGACCACATTCCGACGCCTCCTTAAGACTCACCTCTTCAAACAGCACCTGTAGAACTCCTCTGTTTGTATCCTGGGACACTATCACCCTTCATGTAAATGTGCTTTATTCTGCTCTTATCTGCCCCCCATTTTACTGCATTTAATCCTGTACTTCAGAATACTGTAATCTGCCAAGTGTTTAACCTGTAGTACTTTGTATTTAATCGCATCCTGATGTAACTATCACTATTTAATCATATCCTGATGTAACTATCACTATTATCTGCTGTATTATTGAATTGTGGTTTGTCACACTTGAACAAAAGTTATTGTATTTCTTGCTCTTATTGTATTACTTGTATTGTAACACTTGAAATGTATTTACTTTACGATTGTAAGTCGCCTGGATAAGGGCGTCTGCTAAGAAATAAATAATAATAATAATAATAATTTGGCGAGCCGCTGGGACCCCGCAGACTGGGTCGCTGGGGCCCGTGCGGCGTGCTGGGGAGGTGCCAGGAGCATTTGGCGAGCAGATTGGACTCAGCGTATGGTCCCTGGGTCCAGTGCGCCGCACCGGAAGGTGCCAGGGAGCATTTGGCTCCAGCCGCTAGGACTCCGCACGGGAACACTGGGGCCTGCGTGCAGGCTGGCGACGTACACGGACAATTTGGCGGCTGCTTGGGCCCCATTTGGCGCTGCCAAGACGCGCTGGGTCCCGTGCGTGCGGTGGGGATGTGCCAGGGACCATTTCCGAAGCCGCTGTGACCCCACACATTTGTGGTCGCAGGGGCCCGTGTGCGTGCTGGGGAGGTGCCAGTGACCATTTGGCGAGCTGCTGGGACCCCCGCCAGGTCGCTGGGCCCCGTGCGCCACACTGGGGAGGTGCCAGGGACCATTTGCCGATGGGAACTCGCTCAAGATCGCTGGTGTCCGTGCACATGCTTGGGAGGTGCCAGGGACCATTTGTTGTGCCGCTGGGGGACCCGTGCACGCCTCAGTGGAGGGAGGCCCAGGGACAGTTTGGCGAGCTGCTGGGACCACACGGGGTTCACTAGTGGCCATGTGCTTGCTGGAGGAGGTACCAGGGACTGTTTGGCGAGCCACTTAGACCCCGCGGCGGAGTCGCAGGCGCCCGATGTGCACGCTGGGGAGGTGCCAGGGACCATTTGGCGAGCCGCTGGGACCCCGCGCGGGGGTTGCTGGGCCCTGTAAGTACTCTTGGTAGGTGCCAGGGACCATTTGGCAAGCATGGGGTCGATGGGGCCTGTTCGGCGTGCTGGGGAGGTGCCATGGAACATTTGGCGAGCAGATGGG
The DNA here is from genome assembly GCA_036884735.1 of Huso huso. Classification (NCBI taxonomy): domain Eukaryota; kingdom Metazoa; phylum Chordata; class Actinopteri; order Acipenseriformes; family Acipenseridae; genus Huso; species Huso huso. The sequence continues at coordinate 6,150,056 of CM072711.1, read as the reverse complement.
ACCCCAAGCAGGGTCGCTGGCTCCAGTGCGCACGCTGGGGAGGTGCCAGGGACCATTTGGCTCCAGTGCCGCTGGGACTCTGGGACGGGGTCACTGGGGCTCATGCGCCGCACTGGGGAGGTGCCAGTGACCATTTGGCAAGCTGCTTGGAACATGCGCAAGGTCGCTGGGTCCAGTGCGCGTTCTGGGGATGTGCCAGGGTCACTTTGGCAAGCTGCTTGGACCACGCCAAAAGTAGCTGGGGCCCGCGCGCTGGGGAGGCGCCAGGGATGGTTTGGCGAAACATGGGACCCTGCGTGGGGTTCCTAGTGTCCGTCTCAGGCGCGCTGTGGAGGTGCCATGGACGTTCGAGCCACTGGGATCCCGCGTGGGGTCGCTGGTGTCCGTCTTGTGCTGGGGAGGTGCCAGGGACCATTTGGCGAGCCTCTGGGACCAAGCATGGGGTCGATGGGGCCTGTTCGCGTGCTGGGAAGGTGCCATGGAACATTTGGCGAGCAGATGGGACCCAGCGTGGGTCGCTGGCTCCAGTGCGCACGCTGGCGAGGTGCCAGGGATCATTTGGCGAGCGCTGGGGCTCATGCGGCGCTGGGGAGGTGCCAGTGACCATTTGGCAAGCTGCTTGGAACATGCGCAAGGTTGCTGGGTCCAGTGCGTGTTCTGGGGATGTGCCAGGGTCACTTTGGCAAGCTGCTTGGACCACGCGCCGTAGCTGGGGCCCGTCTGCGGCTGCTGGGGAGGCGCCAGGGATGGTTTACGGCGAGCCGATGGGACCCTGCGTGGGGTTCCTGTGTCCGTGCTGCTGCTGTGGAGGTGCCATGGACCGTTCGGGCGAGCCACTGGGATCCCGCCGTGGGGTCGCTAGTGTCCGTCTTGCGCGCTGGGGAGGTGCCAGGGACCGTTTGGCGAGCCGCTGGGACCCCGTGGGGATCGCGAGGGTCCGTTGCGCCCGCTGGGGAGTTGCCAGGGACTGTTTTGCGAGCCGCTGGGACCCCGCCGACGTGGGTCGCTGATTCCGATGTGCTTGCTGGGGAGGTGCCATGGACCATTTGGCGAGCCGCTGGTACCCCAGCGGTGTCGCTGGGCCCCCTTTCGGCGCTGGGGAGGTGCCAGGGACCGTTTAGGGCAAGCCGCTGGGACCCCGCGCGGGGTCGCTGGTGCCCGTGTGCGTGCTGGGGAGGTGCCAGGGACCATTTGGCGAAACCACTGGGACACCGCATCGTGGTGGCTGGGTCCAGTCGGCGTGCCGCCAGGAGGTGCCAGGGATCATTTGGTGAGCAGATGGGAACCCGCGCAGGATCGCTGGTGCCCGTGCTGGGGAGGTGCCAGGGATCGTTTGGCGAGCAGCTGAGGCCCCGCGCGTGGTCACTGGGGTCCATCCGCTGGGAGGCGCCAGGGCGTTTTAACAGCTGCTGGGACCCTGCACGGGGTGCTGGGGCCCGTCTGGCGTCTTTGGGAAGTGCCAGGGAGCATTTGGCGAGCAGATGGGATCCCGTGGTCGCTGGGTCCAGTGCGTGCACTGGGAGGTGCCAGGGACCATTTGGCGAGCCGCTGGGACTCCGCCCAGGGTCGCTGGGGCCCGTGCACGCTAGGGAGGTGCCAGGGACCATTTAGCGAGCTTCCGGGATCTCGCACAGGGTCGGTGGGGCTCGTGTCTTTAGTGCTGGGGTGGTAAAGGTACCATTTGACGAGCAGCTGGGACCCGTGCCGGGTAGCTGGGGCCCATCCCGCTCTGGGGAGGCACCAGGGTCGGTTTGGCGAGCTGCAGGGACCCTGCGGGGGTCGCTGGGCCTAGGGCGCGTGCTGGTGATGTGCCAGGACCTTTTGGCGGCCGCTGTGATCCCATGTGGGGTCGCTAGTGTCCGTGCGCGCGCTGGGGAGGTGCCAGGGACCATTTGGCGAGCCGCTGGGACCCCGCACTGGGTCGCTGGGGCCCGTGCGCATGCTGGGGAGGTGCCAGGGAGCATTTGGCGAGCAGATTGGACTCCGCGTATGGTCCCTGGGTCCAGTGCGCGCACCGGAAGGTGCCAGGGACCATTTGGCGAGCGCTGGGACTCCGCACGGGAACACTGGGCCTGCGTGCAGGCTGGGCGGCGTGCCACGGAGAATTTGGCGAGCTGCTTGGGCCCTGCGCGAAGACGCTGGGTCCCGTGCGTGCGGTGGGGATGTGCCAGGGACCATTTCCGAGCCGCTGTGACCCCCTGCGTGGTCGCAGGGGCCCGTGTGCGTGCTGGGGAGGTGCCAGTGACCATTTGGCGAGCTGCTGGGACCCGCGCAAGGTCGCTGGGCCCCGTCTTGGCGCACTGGGAGGTGCCAGGGACCGGCCGATGGGAACCGCGAAGATCGCTGGTGCCCGTGCACATGCTTGGGAGGTGCCAGGGACCATTTGGTGTGCCGCTGGGGCCGTGCTTAGGGAGGCGCCAGGGACAGGTTGGCGAGCTGCTGGGACCACACGTGGGTTCGCTGGTGGCCATGTGCTTGATGAGGAGGTACCAGGGACTGTTTGGCGAGCCACTTAGACCCCTGTGCGGAGTCGCAGGCGCCCGTGTGCACGCTGGGAGGTGCCTGGGACCATTTGGCGAGCCGCTGGGACCCCGCAAGGGTTGCTGGGCCCTGTAAGTACTCTTGGTAGGTGCCATGGACCATTTGGCAAGCATGGGGTCGATGGGGCCTGTTGGCGTGCTGGGAAGGTGCCATGGAACATTTGGCGAGCAGATGGGACCCCGCGTAGGGTCGCTGGCTCCAGTGCGCACGCTGGGGAGGTGCCAGGGACCATTTGGCGAGCTGCTGGGACTCCGCCGGGGTCGCTGGGGCCCCGTCTTGGCTAGGGAGGTGCCAGGGACCATTTAGCGAGCTTCCGGGATCTCGCACAGGGTCGGTGGGGCTCGTGTGTGCGTGCTGGGGTGGTAAAGGTACCATTTGACGAGCAGCTGGGACCCGTGCCGGGTAGCTGGGGCCCATCCCTGCTCTGGGGAGGCACCAGGGTCCCGGTTTGGCGAGCTGCAGGGACCCTGCGTGGGGTCGCTGGGCCTAGGGCGCGTGCTGGTGATGTGCCAGGGACCTTTTGGCGAGCCGCTATGGATCCCATGTGGGGTCGCTAGTGTCCGTCTTGCTGGCTGGGAGGTGCCAGGCACCCTCTTCTCCTCACCACCTCCTCCCTGACCCTCTGTCCCCTCACCTCCCGACCTGCTTTCGCCCCCCTCCCCATCCCTGGCTCTCCTCTGCCTCCGCCGGCAAGAATCACACTGCGATCTGCTGAAAAGAAATGGAAGAGAACCAAACTCCCTGCTGCCCCTAGACCTTACCGCACTCTCCTCTCCTCCTTCTCCTCTACTCTCTCCTCTGCTAAATGTGCTTATTTCAATCTGTAATCCAAGCCTCCACTAACAACCCACGTAAACTATTTCTCACCTTCTCCTCCCCCTCCTAAACCTCCCCTCCTCCTCCCTCCTCTATCCCTGATGACTTTTGCCTCCTTCTTCTCTTCTAAAATCTCAGATATCCGCAAACTGCTTTAACACCTCTCCCTCCCCGCACCCCCTCCTGTTCCAACCCCACACCCACTACATCCCCTACTTACTTCGCCCTCCTTCTCCACCTTCTGCCCCTCTCAGACTCTGACCTCTCCTCCTGCTCCAGGGTCACAAACCCACCACGTGTGCCTTGGACCCTCCCCACTCACCTCTTTCAAGCTGCTGCTCCTGCTCTACCCCCTTCATCTCCTCCCTCCTCAACACCTCTCTACTTTCTGGTATCTTTCCCTCTGCCTTCAAAAAAAGCCTCTATCACTCCCCTCCTCAAAAAACCTACCCTCGACCCCACCTCCCTCCAGAGCTACCGTCCTGTCTCCCTCCCTACCCTTCCTCTCCAAAACCCTCGAGCGGACTGTACACCGCCAGCTCTCTGCTTTCCTGTCCAACCACTCTCTGCTTGACCCTCTCCAATCTGGCTTCCGCTCTGCTCCTCCACTGAAACCACCCTCCTGTCTGTCACCAACTCACTTAAGTGTGCCCGAGCTGCCTCTCTCTCCTCTGTCCTAATTCTCCTCGACCTCTCTGCTGCCTTTGACACTGTTGATCACTCTATTCTACTATCATCTCTTGCTGACCTGGGGATCTCTGGCACTGCTCTGGCATGGTTCTCCTCCTACCTCTCCAACCACTTACCAGGTAACCTGGCGTGGAGCAACCTCCACACCTCACCCTCTCTTAACTGGAGTCCCCAAGGGTCAGTCTTTGGTCCTCTCCTGTTCTCTATCTACACCCGCTCCCTGGGCCCCTCATCGCATCCTATGGTTTCTCATACCATTTCTATGCTGATGATGCTCAGATTTTCTCTCCTTCCCCACCTCTGACTCCACCATCTCCTCCCGTATCTCTACCTGTCTGTCTGCTATTTCCTCCTGGATGCACTCTCATCACCTCAAACTCAACCTCTCTAAATCTGACCTCCTTTTCTTTCCCTCCTCCTCCCCCCTCCTCTGATCTCTCTATCTCTGTTCCTCTGGAATCTACCACACTCTCTCCCTCTTCCTCAGCTAAGAACCTTGGAGTCACCCTGGACCCCTGCCTCTTATTCCCAGCACATCTCCACTCTGGGGCGCGCCGATTCTTCCTGAGCAACATCCAAGAATCCGACCCTTCCTCACCAACTATGCTACCCAGCTCCTGGTCCAGGCCCTGGTACTCTCATGCCTAGACTACTGCAACTCCCTCCTGGCTGGGCTCCCTGTCCGCCACCCGTCCGCTCAGCTCATCCAGAACCCTGCTGCCCGCCTGGTGTTCTCTCTGCCTCGCTTATGCCACGCTTCTCCACTACTCCGCTCGCTCCACTGGCTCCCGATCACCGCCGCATCCAGTTCAAGACTCTTGTACTAGCCTACAGATGCCTTGACCAGACTGCACCCAGCTACCTCCAGACCCTCATCTCCCTACACCCCCCACTGACCTCTCCGCTCCGCCTGCACTAGAAGACTAGCTCTACCTCCGCTCGCCCCCTGTCTCCAGAGCCCGCTCCTTCTCCACCCTTGCTCCGCAGTGGTGGAATGACCTTCCTACAGATGTCAGGACTGCCCAGTCCCTGACCACATTCCGCGCCCTTAAGACTCACCTCTTCAAACAGCACCTGTAGAACTCCTCTGTTTGTATCCTGGGACACTATCACCCTTCATGTAAATGTGCTTTATTCTGCTCTTATCTGCCCCTATTTTACTGCATTTAATCCTGTACTTCAGAATACTGTAATCTGCCAAGTGTTTAACCTGTAGTACTTTGTATTTAATCGCATCCTGATGTAACTATCACTATTTAATCATATCCTGATGTAACTATCACTATTATCTGCTGTATTATTGAATTGTGGTTTGTCACACTTGAACAAAAGTTATTGTATTTCTTGCTCTTATTGTATTACTTGTATTGTAACACTTGAAATGTATTTGCTTACGATTGTAAGTCGCCCTGATAAGGGCGTCTGCTAAGAAATAAATAATAATAATAATAATTTTTGAGGTCGCTGGGACCCCGCACTGGGTCGCTGGGGCCCCGTCTTGGCGTGCTGGGGAGGTGCCAGGGCATTTGGCGAGCAGATTGGACTCAGCGTATGGTCCCTGGGTCCAGTGCGCGCACCGGAAGGTGCCAGGGAGCATTTGGCGAGCCGCTGGGACTCCGTGCGGAACACTGGGGCCTGCGTGCAGGCTGGCGACGTGCCACGGACAATTTGGCGAGCTGCTTGGGCCCCGCCAAGGCGCTGGGTCCCGTGGCGTGCGGTGGGGGATGTGCCAGGGACCATTTCCGAGCGCTGTGACCCCCACACGTGGTCGCAGGGCCCGTGTGCGTGCTGGGAGGTGCCAGTGACCATTTGGCGAGCTGCTGGGACCCCGCGCAAGGTCGCTGGGCCCGTGCGCGACTGGGAGGTGCCAGGGACCGGCCGATGGGAACTTCGCTCAAGATCGCTGGTGTCCGTGCACATGCTTGGGAGGTGCCAGGGACCATTTGGTGTGCCGCTGGGGCCGTGCACGCGCTAGGGGGCGCCAGGGACAGTTTGGCGAGCTGCTGGGACCACACGTGGGTTCACTAGTGGCCATGTGCTTGCTGAGGAGGTACCAGGGACTGTTTGGCGAGCCACTTAGACCCGTGGCGAGTCGCAGGCGCCTGTGCACGCTGGGGAGGTGCCAGGGACCATTTGGCGAGCCGCTGGGACCCCCGGGGTTGCTGGGCCCCTGTAAGTACTCTTGGTAGGTGCCAGGGACCATTTGGCAAGCATGGGGTCGATGGGGCCTGTTCGCGTGCTGGGAAGGTGCCATGGAACATTTGGCGAGCAGATGGGACCCCCGCAGAGGGTCGCTGGCTCCAGTGCGCACGCTGGGGAGGTGCCAGGGACCATTTGGCGAGCCGCTGGGACTCTGCGTGGGGTCGCTGGGGCTCATGCGCGCACTGGGGAGGTGCCAGTGACCATTTGGCAAGCTGCTTGGAACATGCGCAAGGTCGCTGGGTCCAGCGCGTTCTGGGGATGTGCCAGGGTCACTTTGGCAAGCTGCTTGACCACGCGCAAAGTAGCTGGGGCCGTGCGCTGGGGAGGCGCCAGGGATGGTTTGGCGAGCCGATGGGACCCTGCGTGGGGTTCCTAGTGTCCGTGCGCGCGCTGTGGAGGTGCCATGGACCGTTCGGCGAGCCACTGGGATCCCGCGTGGGGTCGCTAGTGTCCGTCTTGCGCGTTGGGAGGTGCCAGGGACCATTTGGCGAGCCTCTGGGACCAAGCATGGGGTCGATGGGGCCTGTTCGCGTGCTGGGAAGGTGCCATGGAACATTTGGCGAGCAGATGGGACCCCGCGTAGGGTCGCTGGCTCCAGTGCGCACGCTGGCGAGGTGCCAGGGACCATTTGGCGAGCCGCTGGGGCTCATGCGGCGGCGCTGGGAGGTGCCAGTGACCATTTGGCAAGCTGCTTGGAACATGCGCAAGGTTGCTGGGTCCAGTGCGTGTTCTGGGGATGTGCCAGGGTCACTTTGGCAAGCTGCTTGGACCACGCGCGAAGTAGCTGGGGCCCGTGCGCGCTGGGGAGGCGCCAGGGATGGTTTGGCGAGCCGATGGGACCCTGCGTGGGGTTCCTAGTGTCCGTGCGCGCGCTGTGGAGGTGCCATGGACCGTTCGGCGAGCCACTGGGATCCCGCGTGGGGTCGCTAGTGTCCGTGCGCGCGCTGGGGAGGTGCCAGGGACCGTTTGGCGAGCCGCTGGGACCCCACGTGGGATCGCGAGTGTCCGTGCGCCCGCTGGGGAGTTGCCAGGGACTGTTTTGCGAGCCGCTGGGACCCCGCACGTGGTCGCTGATTCCCGTGTGCTTGCTGGGGAGGTGCCATGGACCATTTGGCGAGCCGCTGGTACCCCACGCGGTGTCGCTGGGCCCCTTTCGCGCGCTGGGAGGTGCCAGGGACCGTTTAGCAAGCCGCTGGGACCCAGCGAGGGTCGCTGGTGCCGGTGTGTGCTTGGGAGGTGCCAGGGACCATTTGGCGAGCCACTGGGACACCGCATCGTGGTCTCTGGGTCCAGTCGCCGTGCCAGGTAGGTGCCAGGGATCATTTGGTGAGCAGATGGGGAACCAGCGCAGGATCGCTGGTTCCCGTGCTGGGAGGTGCCAGGGATGGTTTGGCGAGCAGCTGAGGCCCCGCGTGGTCACTGGGGTCCATCCGCTGGGGAGCCGCCAGGACGGGTTTTACGAGCTGCTGGGACCCTGCACGGGGTGTTGGGGCCCGTGTGCGTCTGGGGGGAAGTGCCAGGGAGCATTTGGCGAGCAGATGGGATCCCGAGGTAAGTCGCTGGGTCCAGTCGTGCACTGGGAGGTGCCAGGGACCATTTGGCGAGCCGCTGGGACTCCGCCCAGGGTCGCTGGGGCCCGCACGCCAGGGAGGTGCCAGGGACCATTTAGCGAGCTTCGGGATCTCGCACAGGGTCGGTGGGGCTCGTGTGCGTGCTGGGGTGGTAAAGGTGCCATTTGACGAGCAGCTGGGACCCGTGCGGGTAGCTGGGGCCCATCCTGCTCTGGGGAGGCACCAGGGTCGGTTTGGCGAGCTGCAGGGACCCTGCGCGTGGTCGCTGGGCCTAGGGCGCGTGCTGGTGATGTGCCAGGGACCTTTGGCGAGCCGCTGTGATCCCATGGGGGTCGCTAGTGTCCGTCTTGGCCCGGCTGGGGAGGTGCCAGGCACCCTCTTCTCCTCACTCACCTCCTCCTCGACTCCCTCTGTCCCCTCACCTCCCGACCTGCTCGCCCTCCCCTCCCATCCCTGGCTCTCCTCTGCGCTCCGCTCGGCAAGAATCACACTGCGATCTGCTGAAAAGAAATGGAAGAGAACCAAACTCCCTGCTGCCCTAGACCTTTACCGCACTCTCCTCTCCTCCTTCTCCTCTCTCTCCTCTGCTAAATGTGCTTATTTCAATCTGTAATCCAAGCCTCCACTAACAACCCACGTAAACTATTCTCTACCTTCTCCTCCCTCCTAAACCCTCCCCCCCTCCTCCTCCCTCCTCTATCTCCCTGATGACTTTGCCTCCTTCTTCTCTTCTAAAATCTCAGATATCCGCAAACTCTTTAACACCTCTCCCTTCCCCGCACCCCTCCTGCTCCAACCCCTACACCCACTACATCCCTACTTACTCGCCCTCCTTCTCCCACCTTCTTGCCCCTCTCAGACTCTGACCTCTCCTCCCTGCTCCAGGGTCACAAACCCACCACGTGTGCCTTGGACCCCCCCCCACTCACCTCTTTCAAGCTGCTGCTCCTGCTCTACTCCCCTTCATCTCCTCCTCCTCAACACCTCTCTACTTTCTGGTATCTTTCCCTCTGCCTTCAAAAAAGCCTCTATCACTCCCCTCCTCAAAAAACCTACCCTCGACCCCACCTCCCTCCAGAGCTACCGTCCTGTCTCCCTCCTACCCTTCCTCTCCAAAACCCTCGAGCGGACTGTACACCGCCAGCTCTCTGCTTTCCTGTCCAACCACTCTCTGCTTGACCCTCTCCAATCTGGCTTCCGCTCTGCTCACTCCACTGAAACCACCCTCCTGTCTGTCACCAACTCACTTAAGTGTGCCCGAGCTGCCTCTCTCTCCTCTGTCCTAATTCTCCTCGACCTCTCTGCTGCCTTTGACACTGTTGATCACTCTATTCTACTATCATCTCTTGCTGACCTGGGATCTCTGGCACTGCTCTGGCCTGGTTCTCCTCCTACCTCTCCAACCGCACTTACCAGGTAACCTGGCGTGGAGCAACCTCCACACCTCACCCTCTCTTAACTGGAGTCCCCCAAGGGTCAGTCTTGGGCCCTCTCCTGTTCTCTCTCTACACCCGCTCCCTGGGCCCCCTCATCGCATCCTATGGTTTCTCATACCATTTCTATGCTGATGATGCTCAGATTTTCCTCTCCTTCCCCACCTCTGACTCCACCATCTCCTCCCGTATCTCTACCTGTCTGTCTGCTATTTCCTCCTGGATGCACTCTCATCACCTCAAACTCAACCTCTCTAAATCTGACCTCCTTTTCTTTCCCTCCTCCTCCCCTCCTCTGATCTCTCTATCTCTGTTCCTCTGGAATCTACCACACTCTCTCCCTCTTCCTCAGCTAAGAACCTTGGAGTCACCCTGGACCCCTGCCTCTTATTCCCAGCACATCTCCACTCTGGCACGCACTTGCCGATTCTTCCTGAGCAACATCCGAAGAATCCGACCCTTCCTCACCAACTATGCTACCCAGCTCCTGGTCCAGGCCCTGGTACTCTCCCGCCCTAGACTACTGCAACTCCCTCCTGGCTGGGCTCCCTCGTCCGCCACCCGTCCGCTCCAGCTCATCCAGAACCCTGCTGCCCGCCTGGTGTTCTCTCTGCCTCGCCCATGCACGCTACTCCACTACTCCGCTCGCTCCACTGGCTCCCGATCACCGCTCGCATCCAGTTCAAGACTCTTGTACTAGCCTACAGATGCCTTGACCAGACTGCACCCAGCTACCTCCAGACCCTAATCTCTCCTACACCCCCACTCGACCTCTCCGCTCCGCCTGCACTAGAAGACTAGCTCTACCTCCGCTCGCTCCCCTGTCTCCAGAGCCGCTCCTTCTCCACCCTTGCTCCGCAGTGGTGGAATGACCTTCCTACAGATGTCAGGACTGCCCAGTCCCTGACCACATTCCGCGCCTCCTTAAGACTCACCTCTTCAAACAGCACCTGTAGAACTCCTCTGTTTGTATCCTGGGACACTATCACCCTTCATGTAAATGTGCTTTATTCTGCTCTTATCTGCCCCCTATTTTACTGCATTTAATCCTGTACTTCAGAATACTGTAATCTGCCAAGTGTTTAACCTGTAGTACTTTGTATTTAATCGCATCCTGATGTAACTATCACTATTTAATCATATCCTGATGTAACTATCACTATTATCTGCTGTATTATTGAATTGTGGTTTGTCACACTTGAACAAAAGTTATTGTATTTCTTGCTCTTATTGTATTACTTGTATTGTAACACTTGAAATGTATTTGCTTACGATTGTAAGTCGCCCTGGATAAGGGCGTCTGCTAAGAAATAAATAATAATAATAATAATAATTTGGCGAGCCGCTGGGACCCCGCACTGGGTCGCTGGGGCCCGTGCGCGTGCTGGGGAGGTGCCAGGGAGCATTTGGCGAGCAGATTGGACTCCGCACGGGAACACTGGGGCCTGCGTGCAGGCTGGCGACGTGCCACGGACAATTTGGCGAGCTGCTTGGGCCCCGCGCGAAGACGCTGGGTCCCGTGCGTGCGGTGGGGATGTGCCAGGGACCATTTCCGAGCCGCTGTGACCCCACACGTGGTCGCAGGGGCCCGTGTGCGTGCTGGGGAGGTGCCAGTGACCATTTGGCGAGCTGCTGGGACCCCGCGCAAGGTCGCTGGGCCCCGTGCGCGCACTGGGGAGGTGCCAGGGACCGGCCGATGGGAACTCGCTCAAGATCGCTGGTGTCCGTGCACATGCTTGGGAGGTGCCAGGGACCATTTGGTGTGCCGCTGGGGCCCGTGCACGCGCTAGGGAGGCGCCAGGGACAGTTTGGCGAGCTGCTGGGACCACACGTGGGTTCACTAGTGGCCATGTGCTTGCTGAGGAGGTACCAGGGACTGTTTGGCGAGCCACTTAGACCCCGTGCGGAGTCGCAGGCGCCCGTGTGCACGCTGGGGAGGTGCCAGGGACCATTTGGCGAGCCGCTGGGACCCCGCGCGGGGTTGCTGGGCCCTGTAAGTACTCTTGGTAGGTGCCAGGGACCATTTGGCAAGCATGGGGTCGATGGGGCCTGTTCGCGTGCTGGGAAGGTGCCATGGAACATTTGGCGAGCAGATGGGACCCCGCGTAGGGTCGCTGGCTCCAGTGCGCACGCTGGGGAGGTGCCAGGGACCATTTGGCGAGCCGCTGGGACTCTGCGTGGGGTCGCTGGGGCTCATCGCGACTGGGAGGTGCCAGTGACCATTTGGCAAGCTGCTTGGAACATGCGCAAGGTCGCTGGGTCCAGTGCTGTTCTGGGATGTGCCAGGGTCACTTTGGCAAGCTGCTTGGACCACGCCAAGAAAGTAGCTGGGGCCCGTCTTGGCGCTGGGGAGGCGCGCCAGGGATGGTTTGGCAAGCCGATGGGACCCTGCGTGGGGTTCCTAGTGTCCGTCTTGCGGCGCTGTGGAGGTGCCATGGACTGCTTCGGCGAGCCACTGGGATCCCGTGGGGTCGCTAGTGTCCGTGCGCGCGCTGGGGAGGTGCCAGGGACCATTTGGCGAGCCTCTGGGACCAAGCATGGGGTCGATGGGGCCTGTTCGCGTGCTGGGAAGGTGCCATGGAACATTTGGCGAGCAGATGGGACCCCGCGTAGGGTCGCTGGCTCCAGTGCGCACGCTGGCGAGGTGCCAGGGACCATTTGGCGAGCCGCTGGGGCTCATGCGCGCGCTGGGGAGGTGCCAGTGACCATTTGGCAAGCTGCTTGGAACATGCGCAAGGTTGCTGGGTCCAGTGCGTGTTCTGGGGATGTGCCAGGGTCACTTTGGCAAGCTGCTTGGACCACGCGCGAAGTAGCTGGGGCCCGTGCGCGCTGGGGAGGCGCCAGGGATGGTTTGGCGAGCCGATGGGACCCTGCGTGGGGTTCCTAGTGTCCGTGCGCGCGCTGTGGAGGTGCCATGGACCGTTCGGCGAGCCACTGGGACCCGGGGGTCGCTAGTGTCCGTGCGCGCGCTGGGGAGGTGCCAGGGACCGTTTGGCGAGCCGCTGGGACCCCGTGGGATCGCGCAGTGTCCGTGCGCCCGCTGGGGAGTTGCCAGGGACTGTTTTGCGAGCCGCTGGGACCCGCACGTGGGTCGCTGATTCCGTGTGCTTGCTGGGGAGGTGCCATGGACCATTTGGCGAGCCGCTGGTACCCCACGCGGTGTCGCTGGGCCCCTTTCGCGCGCTGGGGAGGTGCCAGGGACCGTTTAGCAAGCCGCTGGGACCCCGCGCAGGGTCGCTGGTGCCCGTGTGTGTGCTTGGGAGGTGCCAGGGACCATTTGGCGAGCCACTGGGACACCGCACGTGGTCTCTGGGTCCAGTGCGCGTGCCAGGGAGGTGCCAGGGATCATTTGGTGAGCAGATGGGAACCAGCGCGGGATCGCTGGTGCCCGTGCTGGGAGGTGCCAGGATCGTTTGGCGAGCAGCTGAGGCCCCGCGTGGTCACTGGGGTCCATCCGCTGGGGAGGCGCCAGGGGCGGTTTTTCTGAGCTGCTGGGACCCTGCACGGGGGGCTGGGGCCCGTTTTGCGTGCTGGGGAAGTGCCAGGGAGCATTTGGCGAGCAGATGGGATCCCGCGTAGGGTCGCTGGGTCCAGTGCGTGCACTGGGAGTGCCAGGGGACCATTTGGCGACCGCTGGGACTCCGCCCAGGGTCGCTGGGGCCCGTGCACGCTAGGGAGGTGCCAGGGACCATTTAGCGAGCTTCCGGGATCTCGCACAGGGTCGGTGGGGCTCGTGTGCGTGCTGGGGTGGTAAAAGGTACCATTTGACGAGCAGCTGGGACCCGTGCCGGGTAGCTGGGGCCCATCCCTGCTCTGGGAGGCACCAGGGTCGGTTTGGCGAGCTGCAGGGACCCTGCGTGGGGTCGCTGGGCTAGGGCGCGTGCTGGTGATGTGCCAGGGACCTTTTGGCGAGCAGCTGTGATCCCATGGGGTCGCTAGTGTCCGTCTTGGCGCTGGGGGAGGTGCCAGGCACCCTCTTCTCCTCCTCACCTCCTCCCTCGACTCCCTCTGTCCCCCTCACCTCCCGACCTGCTCGCCCCTCCCTCCCCATCCCTGGCTCTCCTCTGCGCTCCGCTCGGCAAGAATCACACTGCGATCTGCTGAAAAGAAATGGAAGAGAACCAAACTCCCTGCTGCCCTAGACCTTTACCGTACCGCACTCTCCTCTCCTCCTTCTCCTCTACTCTCTCCTCTGCTAAATGTGCTTATTTCCAATCTGTAATCCAAGCCTCCACTAACAACCCACGTAAACTATTCTCTACCTTCTCCTCCCCCCTAAACCCCCCCCCTCCTCCTCCTCCTCCTATCTCCCCTGATGACTTTGCCTCCTTCTTCTCTTCTAAAATCTCAGATATCCGCAAACTCTTTAACACCTCTCCCTCCCCCGCACCCCCTCCTGCTCCAACCCCTACACCCACTACATCCCCTACTTACTCGCCCTCCTTCTCCACCTTCTTGCCCCTCTCAGACTCTGACCTCTCCTCCCTGCTCCAGGGTCACAAACCCACCACGTGTGCCTTGGACCCCCTCCCCACTCACCTCTTTCAAGCTGCTGCTCCTGCTCTACTCCCTTCATCTCCTCCCTCCTCAACACCTCTCTACTTTCTGGTATCTTTCCCTCTGCCTTCAAAAAGCCTCTATCACTCCCCTCCTCAAAAACCTACCCTCGACCCCACCTCCTCCAGAGCTACCGTCCTGTCTCCCTCCTACCCTTCCTCTCCAAAACCCTCGAGCGGACTGTACACCGCCAGCTCTCTGCTTTCCTGTCCAACCACTCTCTGCTTGACCCTCTCCAATCTGGCTTCCGCTCTGCTCACTCCACTGAAACCACCTCCTGTCTGTCACCAACTCACTTAAGTGTGCCCGAGCTGCCTCTCTCCTCTGTCCTAATTCTCCTCGACCTCTCTGCTGCCTTTGACACTGTTGATCACTCTATTCTACTATCATCTCTTGCTGACCTGGGGATCTCTGGCACTGCTCTGGCCTGGTTCTCCTCCTACCTCTCCAACCGCACTTACCAGGTAACCTGGCGTGGAGCAACCTCCACACCTCACCCTCTCTTAACTGGAGTCCCCCAAGGGTCAGTCTTGGGCCCCCTCATCGCATCCTATGGTTTCTCATACCATTTCTATGCTGATGATGCTCAGATTTTCCTCTCCTTCCCCACCTCTGACTCCACCATCTCCTCCCGTATCTCTACCTGTCTGTCTGCTATTTCCTCCTGGATGCACTCTCATCACCTCAAACTCAACCTCTCTAAATCTGACCTCCTTTTCTTTCCCTCCTCCTCCCCTCCTCTGATCTCTCTATCTCTGTTCCTCTGGAATCACCACACTCTCTCCCTCTTCCTCAGCTAAGAACCTTGGAGTCACCCTGGACCCCTGCCTCTTATTCCCAGCACATCTCCACTCTGGCACGCACTTGCCGATTCTTCCTGAGCAACATCCGAAGAATCCGACCCTTCCTCACCAACTATGCTACCCAGCTCCTGGTCCAGGCCCTGGTACTCTCCCGCCCTAGACTACTGCAACTCCTCCTGGCTGGGCTCCCGTCCGCCACCCGTCCGCTCCAGCTCATCCAGAACCCTGCTGCCCGCCTGGTGTTCTCTCTGCCTCGCTTAGCCCACGCTTCTCCACTACTCCGCTCGCTCCACTGGCTCCCGATCACCGCTCGCATCCAGTTCAAGACTCTTGTACTAGCCTACAGATGCCTTGACCAGACTGCACCCAGCTACCTCCAGACCCTAATCTCCCCTACACCCCCACTCGACCTCTCCGCTCCGCCTGCACTAGAAGACTAGCTCTACCTCCGCCACGCCCCTGTCTCCAGAGCCCACTCCTTCTCCACCCCTTGCTCCGCAGTGGTGGAATGACCTTCCTACAGATGTCAGGACTGCCCAGTCCCTGACCACATTCCGCGCCTCCTTAAGACTCACCTCTTCAAACAGCACCTGTAGAACTCCTCTGTTTGTATCCTGGGACACTATCACCCTTCATGTAAATGTGCTTTATTCTGCTCTTATCTGCCCCTATTTTACTGCATTTAATCCTGTACTTCAGAATACTGTAATCTGCCAAGTGTTTAACCTGTAGTACTTTGTATTTAATCGCATCCTGATGTAACTATCACTATTTAATCATATCCTGATGTAACTATCACTATTATCTGCTGTATTATTGAATTGTGGTTTGTCACACTTGAACAAAAGTTATTGTATTTCTTGCTCTTATTGTATTACTTGTATTGTAACACTTGAAATGTATTTGTTTACGATTGTAAGTAAGCCCTGGATAAGGCGTCTGCTAAAATAAATAATAATAATAATAATAATTTGGCGAGCATGGGACCCCGCACTGGGTCGCTGGGGCCCGTCTTGCGCGTGCTGGGGAGGTGCCAGGGAGCATTTGGCGAGCAGATTGGACTCCGCACGGGAACACTGGGGCCTGCGTGCAGGCTGGCGACGTGCCACGGACAATTTGGCGAGCTGCTTGGGCCCCGCGCGAAGACGCTGGGTCCCGTGGCGTCTTGGGAGATGTGCCAGGGACCATTTCCGAGCCGCTGTGACCCCCTGCGTGGTCGCAGGGGCCCGTGTGCGTGCTGGGGAGGTGCCAGTGACCATTTGGCGAGCTGCTGGGACCCCGCGCAAGGTCGCTGGGCCCCGTGCGCGCACTGGGGAGGTGCCAGGGACCGGCCGATGGGAACTCGCTCAAGATCGCTGGTGTCCGTGCACATGCTTGGGAGGTGCCAGGGACCATTTGGTGTGCCGCTGGGGCCCGTGCACGCGCTAGGGAGGCGCCAGGGACAGTTTGGCGAGCTGCTGGGACCACACGTGGGTTCACTAGTGGCCATGTGCTTGCTGAGGAGGTACCAGGGACTGTTTGGCGAGCCACTTAGACCCCGTGCGGAGTCGCAGGCGCCCGTGTGCACGCTGGGGAGGTGCCAGGGACCATTTGGCGAGCCGCTGGGACCCCGCAAGCGGGTTGCTGGGCCCTGTAAGTACTCTTGGTAGGTGCCAGGGACCATTTGGCAAGCATGGGGTCGATGGGGCCTGTTCGCGTGCTGGGAAGGTGCCATGGAACATTTGGCGAGCAGATGGGACCCCGCGTAGGGTCGCTGGCTCCAGTGCGCACGCTGGGGAGGTGCCAGGGACCATTTGGCGAGCCGCTGGGACTCTGCGTGGGGTCGCTGGGGCTCATGCGCGCACTGGGGAGGTGCCAGTGACCATTTGGCAAGCTGCTTGGAACATGCGCAAGGTCGCTGGGTCCAGTGCGCGTTCTGGGGATGTGCCAGGGTCACTTTGGCAAGCTGCTTGGACCACGCGCAAAGTAGCTGGGGCCCGTGCGCGCTGGGGAGGCGCCAGGGATGGTTTGGCGAGCCGATGGGACCCTGCGTGGGGTTCCTAGTGTCCGTGCGCGCGCTGTGGAGGTGCCATGGACCGTTCGGCGAGCCACTGGGATCCCGCGTGGGGTCGCTGTCCGTCTTGGCTGGGGAGGTGCCAGGGACCATTTGGCGAGCCTCTGGGACCAAGCATGGGGTCGATGGGGCCTGTTCGCGTGCTGGGAAGGTGCCATGGAACATTTGGCGAGCAGATGGGACCCCGCGTAGGGTCGCTGGCTCCAGTGCGCACGCTGGCGAGGTGCCAGGGACCATTTGGCGAGCCGCTGGGGCTCATGTGCACGCTGGGGAGGTGCCAGTGACCATTTGGCAAGCTGCTTGGAACATGCGCAAGGTTGCTGGGTCCAGTGCGTGTTCTGGGGATGTGCCAGGGTCACTTTGGCAAGCTGCTTGGACCACGCTTGCAAAGTAGCTGGGGCCCGTCGCGGGAGGTGCAGGGGAGGCGCCAGGGATGGTTTTCGCGAGCGATGGGACCCTGCGTGGGGTTCCTAGTGTCCGTCGTGCGGCTGTGGAGGTGCCATGGACCGTTCGGCGAGCCACTGGGACCCCAGGGGGTCGCTAGTGTCCGTGCGCGCGCTGGGGAGGTGCCAGGGACCGTTTGGCGAGCCGCTGGGACCCCGTGGGATCGCGAGTGTCCGTGCGCCCGCTGGGGAGTTGCCAGGGACTGTTTTGCGAGCCGCTGGGACCCCGCACGTGGTCGCTGATTCCCGTGTGCTTGCTGGGGAGGTGCCATGGACCATTTGGCGAGCCGCTGGTACCCCTGCAGCGGTGTCGCTGGGCCCTTTCGCGCGCTGGGGAGGTGCCGGGACCGCTTAGCAAGCCGCTGGGACCCCGCGCAGGGTCGCTGGTGCCCGTGTGTGTGCTTGGGAGGTGCCAGGGACCATTTGGCGAGCCACTGGGACACCGCACGTGGTCTCTGGGTCCAGTGCGCGTGCCAGGGAGGTGCCAGGGATCATTTGGTGAGCAGATGGGAACCCGCGCAGGATCGCTGGTGCCCGTGCTGGGGAGGTGCCAGGGATCGTTTGGCGAGCAGCTGAGGCCCCGCGCGTGGTCACTGGGGTCCATCCGCTGGGGAGGCGCCAGGGACGGTTTTTTACGAGCTGCTGGGACCCTGCACGGGGGTGCTGGGGCCCGTGTGCGTGCTGGGGAAGTGCCAGGGAGCATTTGGCGAGCAGATGGGATCCCGCGTAGAGTCGCTGGGTCCAGTGCGTGCACTGGGAGGTGCCAGGGACCATTTGGCGAGCCGCTGGGACTCCGCCCAGGGTCGCTGGGGCCCGCGCGCTAGGGAGGTGCCAGGGACCATTTAGCGAGCTTCCGGGATCTCGCACAGGGTCGGTGGGGCTCGTGTGCGTGCTGGGGTGGTAAAAGGTACCATTTGACGAGCAGCTGGGACCCGTGCCGGGTAGCTGGGGCCCATCCCTGCTCTGGGAGGCACCAGGGTCGGTTTGGCGAGCTGCAGGGACCCTGCGTGGGTCGCTGGGCCTAGGGCGTGCTGGTGATGTGCCAGGGACCTTTGGCGAGCCGCTGTGATCCCATGTGGGGTCGCTTCGTGTCCGTGGCGCTGCGCTGGGGAGGTGCCAGGGACCATTTGGCGAGCCGCTGGGACCCCCAAGAGACTGGGTCGCTGGGGCCCGTGCGGCGTGCTGGGAGGTGCCAGGGAGCATTTGGCGAGCAGATTGACTCAGCGTATGGTCCCTGGGTCCAGTGCGGCGCACCGGGAAGGTGCCAGGGAGCATTTGGCGAGCCGCTAGGACTCCGAGACGGGAACACTGGGGCCTGCGCGTGCAGGCTGGCGGCGATGCCACGGACAATTTGGCGAGCTGCTTGGGCCCTCGCCGGGAAGACGCTGGGTCCCGTCGCGTCGTGGGGATGTGCCAGGGACCATTTCCGAGCAGCTGTGACCCCACACGTGGTCGCAGGGGCCCGTGTGCGTGCTGGGGAGGTGCCAGTGACCATTTGGCGAGCTGCTGGGACCCCGCGCAAAGGTAAGCTGGGCCCGTCTTGCGCACTGGGGAGGTGCCAGGGACCGCCGATGGGAACTCGCGCCAAGATCGCTGGTGCCCGTGCACATGCTTGGGAGGTGCCAGGGACCATTTGGTGTGCCGCTGGGGCCGTGCACGCTAGGGAGGCGCCAGGGACAGGTTGGCGAGCTGCTGGGACCACACGTGGGTTCGCTGAGTGGCCATGTGCTTCATGAGGAGGTACCAGGGACTGTTTGGCGAGCCACTTAGACCCGTCTTGGTCGCAGGCGCCGTGTGCACGCTGGGGAGGTGCCAGGGACCATTTGGCGAGCCGCTGGGACCCCGCGCGGGGTTGCTGGGCCCTGTAAGTACTCTTGGTAGGTGCCAGGGACCATTTGGCAAGCATGGGGTCGATGGGGCCTGTTCGCGTGCTGGGAAGGTGCCATGGAACATTTGGCGAGCAGATGGGACCCAGCGTAGGGTCGCTGGCTCCAGTGCGCACGCTGGGGAGGTGCCAGGGACCATTTGGCGAGCCGCTGGGACTCTGCGTGGGGTCGCTAGGGCTCATGCGTGCACTGGGGAGGTGCCAGTGACCATTTGGCAAGCTGCTTGGAACATGCGCAAGGTCGCTGGGTCCAGTGCGCGTTCTGGGGATGTGCCAGGGTCACTTTGGCAAGCTGCTTGGACCACGCGCCATAGAGTAGCTGGGGCCCGTGCGGCGCTGGGGGGCGCCAGGGATGGTTTGGCGACGATGGGACCCTGCGTGGGGTTCCTAGTGTCGTCTTGCCACTGTGGAGGTGCCATGGACCGTTCGGCGAGCCACTGGGATCCCGCGTGGGGTCGCTAGTGTCCGTGCGCGCGCTGGGGAGGTGCCAGGGACCATTTGGCGAGCCTCTGGGACCAAGCATGGGGTCGATGGGGCCTGTTCGCGTGCTGGGAAGGTGCCATGGAACATTTGGCGAGCAGATGGGACCCAGCGTGGGGTCGCTGGCTCCAGTGCGCACGCTGGCGGGTGCCAGGGACCATTTGGCGAGCCGCTGGGGCTCATCTGGGGGGAGGTGCCAGTGACCATTTGGCAAGCTGCTTGGAACATGCGCAAGGTTGCTGGGTCCAGTGCGTGTTCTGGGGATGTGCCAGGGTCACTTTGGCAAGCTGCTTGGACCACGCGCGAAGTAGCTGGGGCCCGTCTTGGCGCTGGGGAGGCGCCAGGGATGGTTTACGAGCCGATGGGACCCTGCGTGGGGTTCCTAGTGTCCGTCTTGTGGCGCTGTGGAGGTGCCATGGACCGTTCGGCGAGCCACTGGGATCCCGCGTGGGGTCGCTAGTGTCCGTGCGCGCGCTGGGGAGGTGCCAGGGACCGTTTGGCGAGCCGCTGGGACCCCACGTGGGATCGCGAGTGTCCGTGCGCCCGCTGGGGAGTTGCCAGGGACTGTTTTGCGAGCCGCTGGGACCCCGCTGCGTGGTCGCTGATTCCCGTGTGCTTGCTGGGGAGGTGCCATGCACCATTTGGCGAGCGCTGGTACCCCAGCGGTGTCGCTGGGCCCCTTCCGCGCTGGGGAGGTGCCAGGGACCGTTTGGCGAGCCGCTGGGACCCCGCGCAGGGTCGCTGGTGCCCGTGTGCGTGCTTGGGAGGTGCCAGGGACCATTTGGCGAGCCACTGGGACACCGCACGTGGGTCGCTGGGTCCAGTGCGCGTGCCAGGGAGGTGCCAGGGATCATTTGGTGAGCAGATGGGAACCCGCGCGGGATCGCTGGTGCCCGTGCTGGGGAGGTGCCAGGGATCGTTTGGCGAGCAGCTGAGGCCCCGCGTGGTCACTGGGGTCCATCCGCTGGGGAGGCGCCAGGGACGGTTTTTTACGAGCTGCTGGGACCCTGCGCGGGGGTGCTGGGGCCCGTGTGCGTGGGGGAAGTGCCAGGGAGCATTTGGCGAGCAGATGGGATCCCGCGTGGGGTCGCTGGGTCCAGTGCGTGCACTGGGAGGTGCCAGGGACCATTTGGCGACGCTGGGACTCCGCCCAGGGGTCGCTGGGGCCCGTGCACGCTAAGGGAGGTGCCAGGGACCATTTAGCGAGCTTCGGGATCTCGCACAGGGTCGGTGGGGGCTCGTGTGCGTGCTGGGGTGGTAAAGGTACCATTTGACGAGCAGCTGGGACCCGTGCCGGGTAGCTGGGGCCCATCCCTGCTCTGGGGAGGCACCAGGGTCGGTTTGGCGAGCTGCAGGGACCCTGCGTGGGGGTCGCTGGGCCTGGGGCGTGCTGGTGATGTGCCAGGGACCTTTTGGCGAGCCGCTGTGATCCCATGTGGGGTCGCTAGTGTCCGTCTTGGCTGGGAGGTGCCAGGCACCCTCTTCTCCTCACTCACCTCCTCCCTCGACTCCTCTGTCCCCTCACCTCCCGACCTGCTCGCCCCTCCCTCCCCATCCCTGGCTCTCCTCTGCGCTCCGCTCGGCAAAAGAATCACACTGCGATCTGCTGAAAAGAAATGGAAGAGAACCAAACTCCCTGCTGCCCTAGACCTTTACCGTGCCGCACTCTCCTCTCCTCCTTCTCCTCTACTCTCTCCTCTGCTAAATGTGCTTATTTCCAATCTGTAATCCAAGCCTCCACTAACAACCCACGTAAACTATTCTCTACCTTCTCCTCCTCCTAAACCCTCCCCCTCCTCCTCCTCCTCTATCTCCCCTGATGACTTTGCCTCCTTCTTCTCTTCTAAAATCTCAGATATCCGCAAACTCTTTAACACCTCTCCCTCCCCGCACCCCTCCTGCTCCAACCCCTACACCCACTACATCCCCTACTTACTCGCCCTCCTTCTCCACCTTCTTGCCCCTCTCAGACTCTGACCTCTCCTCCCTGCTCCAGGGTCACAAACCCACCACGTGTGCCTTGGACCCCCCCCCACTCACCTCTTTCAAGCTGCTGCTCCTGCTCTACTCCCCTTCATCTCCTCCCTCCTCAACACCTCTCTACTTTCTGGTATCTTTCCTCTGCCTTCAAAAAGCCTCTATCCTCCCCTCCTCAAAACCTACCCTCGACCCCACCTCCCTCCAGAGCTACCGTCCTGTCTCCCTCCTACCCTTCCTCTCCAAAACCCTCGAGCGGACTGTACACCGCCAGCTCTCTGCTTTCCTGTCCAACCACTCTCTGCTTGACCCTCTCCAATCTGGCTTCCGCTCTGCTCACTCCACTGAAACCACCCTCCTGTCTGTCACCAACTCACTTAAGTGTGCCCGAGCTGCCTCTCTCCCTCTGTCCTAATTCTCCTCGACCTCTCTGCTGCCTTTGACACTGTTGATCACTCTATTCTACTATCATCTCTTGCTGACCTGGGGATCTCTGGCACTGCTCTGGCCTGGTTCTCCTCCTACCTCTCCAACCGCACTTACCAGGTAACCTGGCGTGGAGCAACCTCCACACCTCACCCTCTCTTAACTGGAGTCCCCAAGGGTCAGTCTTGGGTCCTCTCCTGTTCTCTCTCTACACCCGCTCCTGGGCCCCCCATCGCATCCTATGGTTTCTCATACCATTTCTATGCTGATGATGCTCAGATTTTCCTCTCCTTCCCCACCTCTGACTCCACCATCTCCTCCCGTATCTCTACCTGTCTGTCTGCTATTTCCTCCTGGATGCACTCTCATCACCTCAAACTCAACCTCTCTAAATCTGACCTCCTTTTCTTTCCCTCCTCCTCCCCTCCTCTGATCTCTCTATCTCTGTTCCTCTGGAATCTACCACACTCTCCCTCTTCCTCAGCTAAGAACCTTGGAGTCACCCTGGACCCCTGCCTCTTATTCCCAGCACATCTCCACTCTGGCACGCACTTGCCGATTCTTCCTGAGCAACATCCGAAGAATCCGACCCTTCCTCACCAACTATGCTACCCAGCTCCTGGTCCAGGCCCTGGTACTCTCATGCCTAGACTACTGCAACTCCCTCCTGGCTGGGCTCCCTGCGTCCGCCACCCGTCCGCTCCAGCTCATCCAGAACCCTGCTGCCCGCCTGGTGTTCTCTCTGCCTCGCTTCGCCCACGCTACTCCACTACTCCGCTCGCTCCACTGGCTCCCGATCACCGCTCGCATCCAGTTCAAGACTCTTGTACTAGCCTACAGATGCCTTGATCAGACTGCACCCAGCTACCTCCAGACCCTCATCTCTCCCTACACCCCCACTCGACCTCTCCGCTCCGCCTGCACTAGAAGACTAGCTCTACCTCCGCTCGCTCCCCTGTCTCCAGAGCCGCTCCTTCTCCACCCTTGCTCCGCAGTGGTGGAATGACCTTCCCACAGATGTCAGGACTGCCCAGTCCCTGACCACATTCCGGCGCCTCCTTAAGACTCACCTCTTCAAACAGCACCTGTAGAACTCCTCTGTTTGTATCCTGGGACACTATCACCCTTCATGTAAATGTGCTTTATTCTGCTCTTATCTGCCCCTATTTTACTGCATTTAATCCTGTACTTCAGAATACTGTAATCTGCCAAGTGTTTAACCTGTAGTACTTTGTATTTAATCGCATCCTGATGTAACTATCACTATTTAATCATATCCTGATGTAACTATCACTATTATCTGCTGTATTATTGAATTGTGGTTTGTCACACTTGAACAAAAGTTATTGTATTTCTTGCTCTTATTGTATTACTTGTATTGTAACACTTGAAATGTATTTGCTTACGATTGTAAGTCGCCCTGGATAAGGGCGTCTGCTAAGAAATAAATAATAATAATAATAATTTGGCGAGCCGCTGGGACCCCGCACTGGGTCGCTGGGGCCCGTGCGCGTGCTGGGGAGGTGCCAGGGAGCATTTGGCGAGCAGATTGGACTCCGCGTATGGTCCCTGGGTCCAGTGCGCGCACCGGGAAGGTGCCAGGGAGCATTTGGCGAGCCGCTAGGACTCCGCACGGGAACACTGGGGCCTGCGTGCAGGCTGGCGACGTGCCACGGACAATTTGGCGAGCTGCTTGGGCCCCGCGCGAAGACGCTGGGTCCCGTGCGTGCGGTGGGGATGTGCCAGGGACCATTTCCGAGCCGCTGTGACCCCACACGTGGTCGCAGGGGCCCGTGTGCGTGCTGGGGAGGTGCCAGTGACCATTTAGGCGAGCTGCTGGGACCCCGCAAGGTCGCTGGGCCCGTCTTGCGGCGCACTGGGGAGGTGCCAGGGACCGGCCGATGGGAACTTCGCTCAAGATCGCTGGTGTCCGTGCACATGCTTGGGAGGTGCCAGGGACCATTTGGTGTGCCGCTGGGGCCGTGCACGCAGCTGGGGAGGCGCCAGGGACAGTTTGGCGAGCTGCTGGGACCACCGCGTGGGTTCGCTGGTGGCCATGTGCTTGCTGAGGAGGTACCAGGGACTGTTTGGCGAGCCACTTAGACCCCGTCTTGGTCGCGGGCGCCCGTGTGTGCACGCTGGGGAGGTGCCAGGGACCATTTGGCGAGCCGCTGGGACCCCAGCGCGGGGTTGCTGGGCCCTGTAAGTACTCTTGGTAGGTGCCAGGACCATTTGGCAAGCATGGGGTCGATGGGGCCTGTTCGCGTGCTGGGAAGGTGCCATGGAACATTTGGCGAGCAGATGGGACCCAGCGTGGGTCGCTGGCTCCAGTGGATACGCTGGGGAGGTGCCAGGGACCATTTGGCGACCGCTGGGACTCTGCGTGGGGTCGCTGGGGCTCATGCGCGCACTGGGGAGGTGCCAGTGACCATTTGGCAAGCTGCTTGGAACATCGAAGGGTCGCTGGGTCCAGTGCGTTCTGGGGATGTGCCAGGGTCACTTTGGCAAGCTGCTTGGACCACGCCAAAAGTAGCTGGGGCCCGTCTTGGCTGGGAGGCGCCAGGGATGGTTTGGCGAGCCGATGGG
The DNA here is from genome assembly GCA_036884735.1 of Huso huso. Taxonomy (NCBI): domain Eukaryota; kingdom Metazoa; phylum Chordata; class Actinopteri; order Acipenseriformes; family Acipenseridae; genus Huso; species Huso huso. The sequence continues at coordinate 6,125,593 of CM072711.1, read as the reverse complement.
ACCCTGCGTGGGGTTCCTAGTGTCCGTGCGCGCGCTGTGGAGGTGCCATGGACCGTTCGGCGAGCCACTGGGATCCCGCGTGGGGTCGCTAGTGTCCGTGCGCGCGCTGGGGAGGTGCCAGGGACCATTTGGCGAGCCTCTGGGACCAAGCATGGGGTCGATGGGGCCTGTTCGCGTGCTGGGAAGGTGCCATGGAACATTTGGCGAGCAGATGGGACCCCGCGTAGGGTCGCTGGCTCCAGTGCGCACGCTGGCGAGGTGCCAGGGACCATTTGGCGAGCCGCTGGGGCTCATGCGCGCGCTGGGGAGGTGCCAGTGACCATTTGGCAAGCTGCTTGGAACATGCGCAAGGTTGCTGGGTCCAGTGCGTGTTCTGGGGATGTGCCAGGGTCACTTTGGCAAGCTGCTTGGACCACGCCAGCCTAAGTAGCTGGGGCCCGTGCGGCGTGGGGGCGCCAGGGATGGTTTGGCGAGCGATGGGACCCTGCGTGGGGTTCCCTAGTGTCCCGTCTTGCCGCTGTGGAGGTGCCATGGACCGTTCGGCGAGCCACTGGGATCCCGCGTGGGGTCGCTAGTGTCCGTGCGTGTGCTGGGGAGGTGCCAGGGACCATTTGGCGAGCCTCTGGGACCAAGCATGGGGTCGATGGGGCCTGTTCGCGTGCTGGAAGGTGCCATGGAACATTTAGCGAGCAGATGGGACCCAGCGTGAGGGTCGCTGGCTCCAGTGCGCACGCTGGCGAGGTGCCAGGGACCATTTTAGCCGCTGGGGCTCATCGCGGCGCTGGGGAGGTGCCAGTGACCATTTGGCAAGCTGCTTGGAACATGCGCAAGGTTGCTGGGTCCAGTGCGTGTTCTGGGGATGTGCCAGGGTCACTTTGGCAAGCTGCTTGGACCACGCCGCCAGTAGCTGGGGCCCGTCTTGGCGCTGGGGGGCGCCAGGGATGGTTTGGCGAGCCGATGGGACCCTGCGTGGGGTTCCTAGTGTCCGTCTTGTGCGGCGCTGTGGAGGTGCCATGGACCGTTCGGCCCGAGCCACTGGGATCCCGCGTGGGGTCGCTAGTGTCCCGTCGGCGCGCTGGGGAGGTGCCAGGGACCATTTGGCGAGCCGCCGGGATCCCGCACGGGGTCGGTGAGGCTCGTGTGCGTGCTGGGGCTGTGCTAGGTACCATTTGGCGAGCAGCTGGGACCCCGTCTTGGGTCGCTGGGGCCATCATCGCGCTGGGGAGTCAAAAGGGATGGTTTGGCGAGCCGCTGTGACACCGCGTGGGGTCGCTGGGCCCAGTGCGCGCACTGGGGAGGTGCCAGGGACCGTTTGGCGAGCCGCTGGGACCCCACGTGGGATCGCGGTGTTAGTGCGCCCGCTGGGGAGTTGCCAGGGACTGTTTTGCGAGCCGCTGGGACCCCGCACGTGGTCGCTGATTCCCGTGTGCTTGCTGGGGAGGTGCCATGGACCATTTGGCGAGCCGCTGGTACCCCACGCGGTGTCGCTGGGCCCCTTTCGCGCTGGGGAGGTGCCAGGGACCGTTTAGCAAGCCGCTGGGACCCCGCGCAGGGTCGCTGGTGCCCGTGTGCGTGCTTGGGAGGTGCCAGGGACCATTTGGCGAGCCACTGGGACACCGCACGTGGTCGCTGGGTCCAGTGCGCGTGCCAGGGAGGTGCCAGGGATCATTTGGTGAGCAGATGGGAACCCGCGCAGGATCGCTGGTGCCCGTGCTGGGGAGGTGCCAGGGATCGTTTGGCGAGCAGCTGAGGCCCCGCGCGTGGTCACTGGGGTCCATCCGCTGGGGAGGCGCCAGGGACGGTTTTTTACGAGCTGCTGGGACCCTGCACGGGGGTGCTGGGGCCCGTGCGCGTGCTGGGGAAGTGCCAGGGAGCATTTGGCGAGCAGATGGGATCCCGCGTAGGGTCGCTGGGTCCAGTGCGTGCACTGGGAGGTGCCAGGGACCATTTGGCGAGCCGCTGGGACTCCGCCCAGGGTCGCTGGGGCCCGTCTTGGCTAGGGGAGGTGCCAGGGACCATTTAGCCGGGATCTCGCACAGGGTCGGTGGGGCTCGTGTGCGTGCTGGGGTGGTAAAAGGTACCATTTGACGAGCAGCTGGGACCCGTGCCGGGTAGCTGGGGCCCATCCCTGCTCTGGGGAGGCACCAGGGTCGGTTTGGCGAGCTGCAGGGACCCTGCGTGGGGTCGCTGGGCCTAGGGCGCGTGCTGGTGATGTGCCAGGGACCTTTTGGCGAGCCGCTGTGATCCCATGTGGGGTCGCTAGTGTCCGTGCGCGCGCTGGGGAGGTGCCAGGGACCATTTGGCGAGCAGCTGGGACCCCGCACTGGGTCGCTGGGGCCCGTGCGCGTGCTGGGGAGGTGCCAGGGAGCATTTGGCGAGCAGATTGGACTCCGCGTATGGTCCCTGGGTCCAGTGCGCGCACCGGGAAGGTGCCAGGGACCATTTGGCGAGCCGCTAGGACTCCGCACGGGAACACTGGGGCCTGCGTGCAGGCTGGCGACGTGCCACGGAGAATTTGGCGAGCTGCTTGGGCCCCGCGCGAAGACGCTGGGTCCCGTGCGTGCGGTGGGGATGTGCCAGGGACCATTTCCGAGCCGCTGTGACCCCACACGTGGTCGCAGGGGCCCGTGTGCGTGCTGGGGAGGTGCCAGTGACCATTTGGCGAGCTGCTGGGACCCCGCGCAAGGTCGCTGGGCCCCGTGCGCGCACTGGGGAGGTGCCAGGGACCGGCCAATGGGAACTCGCTCAAGATCGCTGGTGCCCGTGCACATGCTTGGGAGGTGCCAGGGACCATTTGGTGTGCCGCTGGGGCCCGTGCACGCGCTAGGGAGGCGCCAGGGACAGTTTGGCGAGCTGCTGGGACCACATGTGGGTTCGCTAGTGGCCATGTGCTTGCTGAGGAGGTACCAGGGACTGTTTGGCGAGCCACTTAGACCCCGTGCGGGGTCGCAGGCGCCCGTGTGCACGCTGGGGAGGTGCCAGGGACCATTTGGCGAGCCGCTGGGACCCCGCGCGGGGTTGCTGGGCCCTGTAAGTACTCTTGGTAGGTGCCAGGGACCATTTGGCGAGCCTCTGGGACCAAACATGGGGTCGATGGGGCCTGTTCGCGTGCTGGGAAGGTGCCATGGAACATTTGGCGAGCAGATGGGACACCGCGTAGGGTCGCTGGCTCCAGTGCGCACGCTGGGGAGGAGCCAGGGACCATTTGGCGAGCCGCTGGGACTCTGCGCGGGGTCGCTGGGGCTCATGCGCGCACTGGGGAGGTGCCAGTGACCATTTGGCAAGCTGCTTGGAACATGCGCAAGGTCGCTGGGTCCAGTGCGCGTTCTGGGGATGTGCCAGGGTCACTTTGGCAAGCTGCTTGGACCACGCGCAAAGTAGCTGGGGCCCGTGCACGCTCTAGGGAGGCACCAGGGATGGTTTGGCGAGCCGATGGGACCCTGCGTGGGGTTCCTAGTGTCCGTGCGCGCGCTGTGGAGGTGCCATGGACCGTTCGGCGAGCCACTGGGATCCCGCATGGGGTCGATGGGGCCTGTTCGCGTGCTGGGGAGGTGCCATGGAACATTTGGCGAGCAGATGGGACCCCGCGTAGGGTCGCTGGCTCCAGTGCGCATGCTGGCGAGGTGCCAGGGACCATTTGGCGAGCCGCTGGGGCTCATGCGCGCGCTGGGGAGGTGCCAGTGACCATTTGGCAAGCTGCTTGGAACATGCGCAAGGTTGCTGGGTCCAGTCGTGTTCTGGGGATGTGCCAGGGTCACTTTGGCAAGCTGCTTGGACCACGCGGCAGTAGCTGGGGCCCGTGCGCATTGGGGAGGCCCAGGGATGGTTTTGGCGAGCCGATGGGACCCTGCGTGGGTTCCTGGTGTCCGTCGCGCTGTGGAGGTGCCATGGACGTTCCATGGATCCACTGGGATCCCGTGGGGTCGCTAGTGTCGTCTTGCTCTGTGGAGGTGCCATGGACCGTTCGGCGGGGGATCCCTGCGAGGTGAGGCTCGTGTGCGTGCTGGGGCTGTGCTGGGTACCATTTGGCGAGCAGCTGTGACCCCGTCTTGAGTCGCTGGGAGCCCATCCGCGCGCTGGGAGTCAAAAAGGATGGTTTGGCGAGCCGCTGTGACCCAGCGATGGGTCGCTGGGCCCAATCTTGGCGCACTGGGGAGGTGCCAGGGACCGTTTGGCGAGCCGCTGGGACCCCGTGGGATCGCGGTGTCCGTCGCCCGCTGGGGAGTTGCCAGGGACTGTTTTGCGAGCCGCTGGGACCCCGCGCGTGGTCGCTGATTCCCGTGTGCTTGCTGGGGAGGTGCCATGGACCATTTGGCGAGCCGCTGGTACCCCACGCGGTGTCGCTGGGCCCCTTTCGCGTGCTGGGGAGGTGCCAGGGACCGTTTAGCAACCGCTGGGACCCGCGCGGGGTCGCTGGTGCCCGTGTGCGTGCTTGGGAGGTGCCAGGGACCATTTGGCGAGCCACTGGGACACCGCCACGTGGTCGCTGGGTCCAGTCTTGGCGTGCCAGGGAGGTGCCAGGGATCATTTGGTGAGCAGATGGGAACCCGCGGGATCGCTGGTGCCCGTGCTGGGGAGGTGCCAGGGATCGTTTGGCGAGCAGCTGAGGCCCAGGTGGTCACTGGGGTCCATCCGCTGGGGCGCGCCAGGGGCGGTTTTCTGAGCTGCTGGGACCCTGCGGGGGTGCTGGGGCCCGTCTTGGCGGCGTGCTGGGAGGCCAGGGGCATTTGGCGAGCAGATGGGATCCCGTAGGGTCGCTAGTGTCCATGCGCGCGCTGGGGAGGTGCCAGGGACCATTTGGCGAGCCGCTGGGACCCCGCACTGGGTCGCTGGGGCCCGTGCGCGTGCTGGGGAGGTGCCAGGGAGCATTTGGCGAGCAGATTGGACTCGGCGTATGGTCCCTGGGTCCAGTGCGGCGCCGGGAAGGTGCCAGGGACCATTTGGCGAGCCGCTAGGACTCCGCCGCGGAACACTGGGGCCTGCGTGCAGGCTGGCGGCCACCCGGACAATTTGGCGAGCTGCTTGGGCCCCGCGCGAAGACGCTGGGTCCAGTGCGCGTTCTGGGGATGTGCCAGGGTCACTTTGGCAAGCTGCTTGGACCACGCGCAGTAGCTGGGGCCCGTGCGGCTGGGAGGCGCCAGGATGGTTCGGCGAGCCGATGGGACCCTGCGTGGGGTTCCTAGTGTCCGTCTTGTCTTGTGGAGGTGCCATGGACCGTTCGGCGAGCCACTGGGATCCCAAGCAGGGGTCGCTAGTGTCCGTCTTGTGCGCTGGGGAGGTGCCAGGGACCATTTGGCGAGCCTCTGGGACCAAGCATGGGGTCGATGGGGCCTGTTCGCGTGCTGGGAAGGTGCCATGGAACATTTGGCGAGCAGATGGGACCCCGCGTGGGGTTGCTGGCTCAGTGCGCATGCTGGCGGTGCCAGGGACCATTTGGCGAGCACTGGGGCTCATCGCTGCGCTGGGGAGGTGCCAGTGACCATTTGGCAAGCTGCTTGGAACATGCGCCAAGGTTGCTGGGTCCAGTGCGTGTTCTGGGGATGTGCCAGGGTCACTTTGGCAAGCTGCTTGGACCACGATAGCTGGGGCCCCGTGCGGCGCTGGGGGCGCCAGGGACTGTTGGCGAGCCACTGAGACTCCGCCCAGGGTCGCTGGGGCCCCGTGGGCTAGGGAGGTGCCAGGGACCATTTGCGAGCTTCGGGATCTCGCACAGGGTGGGGCTCGTGTGCGTGCTGGGGTGGTAAAGGTACCATTTGACAGCAGCTGGGACCCGTGCCGGGTAGCTGGGGCCCATCCCTGCTCTGGGGAGGCACCAGGGTCGGTTTGGCGAGCTGCAGGGACCCTGCGTGGGGTCGCTGGGCCTAGGGCGCGTGCTGGTGATGTGCCAGGGACCTTTTGGCGAGCCGCTGTGATCCCATGTTAAATTAGCTAGTGTCCATGCGCGCTGGGGAGGTGCCAGGGACCATTTGGCGAGCCGCTGGGACCCCGCACGGGGTCGCTGGGGCCCGTGCGCGTGCTGGGGAGGTGCCAGGGTGCATTTGGCGAGCAGATTGGACTCCGCGTATGGTCCCTGGGTCCAGTGCGGCGCACGGGAAGGTGCCAGGGACCATTTGGCGAGCCGCTAGGACTCCGCACGGGAACACTGGGGCCTGCGTGCAGGCTGGCGACGTGCCACGGACAATTTGGCGAGCTGCTTGGGCCCCGCGCGAAGACGCTGGGTCCCGTGCGTGCGGTGGGGATGTGCCAGGGACCATTTCCGAGCCGCTGTGGTCGCAGGGGCCCGTGTGCGTGCTGGGGAGGTGCCAGTGACCATTTGGCGAGCTGCTGGGACCCCGCGCAAGGTCGCTGGGCCCCGTGCGCGCACTGGGGAGGTGCCAGGGACCGGCCGATGGGAACTCGCGCAAGATCGCTGGTGCCCGTGCACATGCTTGGGAGGTGCCAGGGACCATTTGGTGTGCCGCTGGGGCCGTTACGCAGCGCTGGGGGCGCCAGGGACAGTTTGGCGAGCTGCTGGGACCACCGTGGGTTCGCTGGTGGCCATGTGCTTGCTGAGGAGGTACCAGGGACTGTTTGGCGAGCCACTTAGACCCGTCTTGGGGGTCGCAGGCGCCGATGTGCACGCTGGGGTGGTGCCAGGGACCATTTGGCGAGCCGCTGGGACCCAGCAGGGGTTGCTGGGCCCTGTAAGTACTCTTGGTAGGTGCCAGGGACCATTTGGCAAGCATGGGGTCGATGGGGCCTGTTCGCGTGCTGGGAAGGTGCCATGGAACATTTGGCGAGCAGATGGGACCCCGCGTAGGGTCGCTGGCTCCAGTGCGCACGCTGGGGAGGTGCCAGTGACCATTTGGCAAGCTGCTTGGAACATGCGCAAGGTCGCTGGGTCCAGTGCGGCGTTCTGGGGATGTGCCAGGGTCACTTTGGCAAGCTGCTTGGACCACGCGCCAAAGTAGCTGGGGCCCGTCTTGGCGGGGGGCGCCAGGGATGGTTCGGCGAGCCGATGGGACCCTGCGTGGGGTTCCCCAGTGTCCGTCTGCGCTGTGGAGGTGCCATGGACCGCTCGGCGAGCCACTGGGATCCCAGCATGGGTCGCTAGTGTCCGTCTTGTGGCGCTGGGGAGGTGCCAGGGACCATTTGGCGAGCCTCTGGGACCAAGCATGGGGTCGATGGGGCCTGTTCGCGTGCTGGGAAGGTGCCATGGAACATTTGGCGAGCAGATGGGACCCCGCGTAGGGTTGCTGGCTCCAGTGCGCATGCTGGCGAGGTGCCAGGGACCATTTGGCGAGATGCTGGGGCTCATGCGCGCGCTGGGGAGGTGCCAGTGACCATTTGGCAAGCTGCTTGGAACATGCGCAAGGTTGCTGGGTCCAGTGCGTGTTCTGGGGATGTGCCAGGGTCACTTTGGCAAGCTGCTTGGACCACGCGGCGTAGCTGGGGCCCGTCTTGCGCGCTGGGGAGGCGCCAGGGATGGTTTGGTGAGCCGATGGGACCCTGCGTGGGGTTCCTAGTGTCCGTGCGCGCGCTGTGGAGGTGCCATGGACCGTTCGGCGAGCCACTGGGATCCCGCGTGGGGTCGCTAGTGTCCGTGCGCGCGCTGGGGAGGTGCCAGGGACCATTTGGCGAGCCGCCGGGATCCCGCACGGGGTCGGTGAGGCTCGTGTGCGTGCTGGGGCTGTGCTAGGTACCATTTGGCGAGCAGCTGGGACCCCGTGCGGGGTCGCTGGGGCCCATCCGCACGCTGGGGAGTCAAAAGGGATGGTTTGGCGAGCCGCTGTGACCCCGCGTGGGGTCGCTGGGCCCAGTGCGCGCACTGGGGAGGTGCCAGGGACCGTTTGGCGAGCCGCTGGGACCCCACGTGGGATCGCGAGTGTCCGTGCGCCCGCTGGGGAGTTGCCAGGGACTGTTTTGCGAGCCGCTGGGACCCCGCACGTGGTCGCTGATTCCCGTGTGCTTGCTTGGGAGGTGCCAGGGACCATTTGGCGAGCCACTGGGACACCGCACGTGGTCGCTGGGTCCAGTGCGCGTGCCAGGGAGGTGCCAGGGATCATTTGGTGAGCAGATGGGAACCCGCGCAGGATCGCTGGTGCCCGTGCTGGGGAGGTGCCAGGGATCGTTTGGTCCCTGGGCTCCATGCTGGGAGGTGCCAGGGATTGCTTGGCGAGCAGCCCCCCCGCGTGGTCCCTGGGCTCCATGCGCTGGGAGGTGCCAGGGATGGTTTGGCGAGCAGCTGAGGCCCCGCGCGTGGTCCCTGTGCTCCATGCGCTGGGGAGGTGCCAGGGATCGTTTGGCGAGCAGCTGAGGCCCCGCAGCGTGGTCCCTGGGCTCCATGCGCTGGGGAGGTGCCAGGGAGGTACCAATTCCAGAACCTCCTCCTGTTTAATGTAAACAGACCCTATCATTGTTCCTTGGCTCTCACCAAGATAAGGCAGTCCTGAAAACAGAAAATAAAATGAAGTATTACAATCTCTTCTCCATCAGTGTGTTTACACTTACAGCTCGGGCCTGAACTGGCTTAGGTTCGATCAGCTTCAAAGATTCTTATCACTTGAGCACAGACCTAGGCTGGCTTTGACCCGTACATGCGTGCATAGCCCCTGAACTACAGTGCATGCCTGTAACAGGGCGAGGATCCCTGTACATGGATTTGTTTATTTATTTTTAGAACAGGGTCCGTTATTTTGTATTTGTGTACTATGATTTATTTTTTGTATTTATGTATAAATATAGCGGTGAAGCGCTGCTGGTTTTGTTAATATTTTTATTTTAAAACGTGTTCTGGCAGAAGCGAGATTAGTGCTCGTCCTCTGCCAGGAATAATTCAAAACCTTGTGCAGAAGGTGGCCCTCACCCGAATTAATTAAATGATTAATTTGTTGCTAAATCGGGAGATGGTCACCTGCATATAAACCTGCAGCTCTCTGCATTCCAGGTGGGTGTTTGGAGGAGGAACTGGAGAGCGAGAGGAGAGAAACAAAACTAAAAATAAAAGTATATAGGAACAGTGAAGGCGATAGCCCAGCCTGACCTGTTCAGTTTTGTATTTTGTTTTTGTGATTGTTTTGTTTAACCCTTTTATTTTGCTCTGTGAGTCAGTGTTTTGTGTTTAGATATTTGATTTATTTTTGTATTTTAATAAACGGCGCGCACCGCGTCTTTTTCACTGCAGTACTTGTTTGTGTTTAGATATTTGATGTCTTTTTCACTGCAGTACTTGTTTGTGTTTAGATATTTGATTTCTTTTTCACTGCAGTACTTGTTTGTGTTTTTGGTTCCTGCACTCTGGCCTGACGTCACCACTCGTCCACCCTGCCACGGTTCCCGATGACATCATATCAACCACCCCTTGTGTGAAGACATTTCCCCTCCCAGAACACAGAGGCGGAAGTGTTTAAATCAACAGCAAGCCTGTCATTTGTGTCACTTGTGTGTTTCTACTTCAATGTGGTCATTCCTGGCTGACACCCTGGGATCCTTCAAGAAGCTGCTTGATGAGATTCTGGGATCAATAAGCTACTAACAACCAAACGAGCAAGATGGGCTGAATGGCCTCCTCTCGTTTGTAAACTTTCTTATGTTCTTATGTTCTTATTCCGTGCCAGTTAAGATTTCATTCTGTCATCAGAAATGGAGCGGAGCATTGAAAACGTGCAAATCAGACTGTGACGGAAATATAATGAGTTCTGGTTGTAAATCTCCCTCTCGACCTGTGAGGATACGAAGTAGCGAAAGGGAAATGCTTTGGACAGGTTGTCCTGACAGTTCATTCCCTGGGTCGGGAAGTCAATCAGCCTGGAAAAAGACGAGACTCCAGTGCGAGAATGTATTGACCTGGAAGGTAAAGGAGGTAGCAGCTGCAGGCAATAGAATCAGGTGTAATCGTTTACCAAGGGGTCATGCATAATCGCATAAAAGGGGCTGCAGAATTGTAAATCTTTCCCTTCGCTTGGGTTTTTGTTACAAGGAAACTGGAAGGACCGGGAGATTGCCCAAAATAAATAACGAAAGGAGTTAGTGAGTGTTTTGTTTGTTTGTTTGTCTGTTTAGTAATTGTCTGTGTTTGTAATCACTAGACGGCTAAACACAGATCCGGAGCTGTCGCCAAGGGCCAGCACGAAACCGGATCATCACTGCACTACTGTCACGAATAAACATTGTTATCAGCACTTGTTTCAATAATAGCACGTAGTATATTGTACTTCACCACAAGCACTGAGAGCACTCACTTTGGAACAGTGATCGTGTGTCTAATTGTGTGTGTTTTGTACCGTGTCTATTATTTGCGGGACTGCAACCCTTCGTTTTATTACTGTGCAATACACATTGTTGTGTATTGCCAGCTCTTTATTATTTACTGGCGGGTCATCAGACCATTGGATTATAAACCATTAAATCAATCATTTTCACCTGTACTTTGTCTGTGTGTTCTTGGAATTACTGTATCCGCACTGCACCTGCTATACACCTGCTACTATTTCTTAGCACTTACCACTTTACCACACAGACGTTTCAAGAAACAGGTGTTATTGTCTTCATTCACACATCAGTCTGACAACTCATCTCACATGGAAATGTAAACAGTAACTCCCATGTATTTTCTTACCTATGACAAGTATTCCAAGGACACAGAGAGAGCAGGCAGGTGGCAGAGCGTTCAGCTTCAGAGTCCCACAGGTGTGGAATGATCTGCCTCGATTTGGAAGGGAGGCACCATCTCTTGCTGCTTTTAACCCTTCCGCTCCGGTGAACATTCTACCTGTTTGAGGTCTGACTGACGTAACGTGACTTTCAGCTTGTGTATCAGGATCATTTTACACCAAATTATTTAATGGCTGCGTAATGTGAAGAAGTTCAACATCAGATACATCTGTCAACTCATCAACATTTTCTGTAAAAAAAAAAAAAAGTTTTCTTTTGGGTCGGTGTGACAGAAACACAGTGATTCTTGGTGGTAAATCTCCCAGACCTGGATTGTTAAAAATAAAATAGTCACCTAAACCGAAACCTAAGATACTGAAATGCTGCACCTCATAATAAAAGGTATTTCTAATGGCCTGGGGCTTTAGTGAAATGCATTTTGATTGGACAGTCATCTGTGATGTTTATCCTATGAATATTTCATGACCGTTAATATTTTGTTTTCTGGTAAGCTTGTACTTGTGATCGCTGAATCTCTCGATAGAGAAAAAAAAAACTCACTCATCTAGCTTTCTTTCTAAATACTTTTGTTTTGAAAGTATATAAAACCATCCCTGATTGGTTGTTGGAGCCTTTGGAGATGTCAGTCATTTGGTAAGCAACCAATGGTTGTTTAAAACGCCTTAAAATGGGCATCTACCGTCACCATGACATCATCGTTCACATATGAATGATTTATAGCAGCTGTTTTTGGGACAAGTTAGGAGTGAATAGTCAGATAGTTTTCCAAATGGTTTTATGTGGGTATTTGAAAATCCAGTGTTGCACCAAATATAGCCTTGCAGCCAAATGATATTTCTCAAGAACTGGCAAGGATAGTCCTCCTAGTTTAGAGAGCAAGAGTCTCCTTTTCTTTATTCTGGGCTGGGAACCCTCCATAGACAATCTACCCCGCAGACAGATTGGCAGCATTTCCCAGTTCAGCATCTTCTACTATTAATTCTAATTATTATCCTGATTATTGGTAAACTAAAACTTAGTTCCAATCTTCACATAATATAATGATTTACATGCAAATAAACAATTTTCCCATTCAACTAACAGCATGATTTTTCAAGCAGGTAGGTCATTTATTTACGAGTTCCCTAACAATCCAATTATTATATAATGATGTAACTGCTGTCAGCTGCTTTTGTACATGTCAAACTACTGAAACGTATAGAAATATCATTAAAATAGCACTTTCACCCTTTGCAGGAAATGAAATCACTGAGCAAATTTTCAGAAACTTGCTCATATCACTAACATGCCTATATTCAGACATTATTCTTAAAAATGTTTCTTTGTAATGGCTTATCCCACAAAGTTGAGATTAAATGATGGGGTCATTTACAAAAAGATGCATATTAAATATAGAACACAGTAAAACATTGCAATCCAAACGCCTAGGGGAGCAGCGTCTTTGAAAACAGGAACAATTTATTAAATACCAGCAACAAAGTTAGTTCTGCCTGCAGTGGGCACGCTTTGCAAAATGCTTTGATTCAGATTGGCAGGCAGTGTTCTGCAGCATTAGTGGGTACACACTGTATAGGAAAGACAGGCAGGACAGAAGAGGCGGAGGGGTAGCGCTATACATAAGAAATAGTCTTGAAGCCCAGGTGTTAAATCAGGACAAAGAAAACAATGCAGAATCAATATGGGTCAGAATAATGGACACAAATTCAAAGGGCATAATAATAGGAGCATGCTATAGACCGCCAAATTCAGACGCTGAGCAAAATAATCTGTTGTACAATGACATTTGAAATGCGTGTAGAAAAGGAGAAGCCATACTAATGGGGGATTTCAACTTCCCCCATATAAAATGGGAAAACCCGATTGGGGGCACGACGGACGAAATTGAAATTGTGGAAATGACAAATGACTGCTTCCTAACGCAATTTGTCAAGGCACCGACTAGAGGGGAGGCATGCCTTGATTTAGTCTTTTCAAATAATGAAGACAGAATAACTAAAACAGAGGTCAGAGAGCCATTGGCAAACTCAGACCACAACATGGTCTCATTTGAAATATATTTTTTAAAACCCCAAAAGTAATGACTAAAGCTAAGGTTTACAATTTTAGAAAAGCAAACTATGAAGGTATGAAACGGAGACTAACAGAAGTAGATTGGAGTAAAATAGAGAAAACATCCACAGAAAAAGGATGGCTGTTTTTTAAAAATGTAGTACTAGAGGCACAAAACAATTACATCCCATAAGTAGACAAATCTAAATCTAAAACAAAATGGCCAAAATGGTTTAATAGATCAATTAAAAAAAATATTCAGCGAAAAAAGGCACTTTACAGAGCATTTAAAAGGGACCAAAGACAAAGTACACAGAAAGAGTACTTGGAACTGCAAACACAAGTCAAAAAGGAAGTTAGAAAGGCCAAGAGAGAGAGAAAATCAATATTGCTAAGGGGCTAAAACCAATTCCAAAATATTTTCCCAATATTATAACAGCAAGAGAACATTCAAAGAGGAGGTTAAATGTCTAAGAGACACAAATGGCAAAATCATAGATGAAGAAAAAAAAATAGCAAATATATTAAATGATTACTTTTCACAGGTTTTTACAAAGGAGGACACGGACAACATGCCCGACATGTCGACCTGTTCCTATCCAATTTTAAATAACTTTAGCATAACAGAGGCAGAAGTGTTAAAGGGACTAGGAGCTCTTAAAATAAACAAATCCCTGGGCCAGATGAGATCCTCCCAATAGTACTCAAAGAAATGAAAGAAGTTATTTACAAACCACTAACCAAGATCATGCAACAGTCTCTTGACACAGGGTTGTACCGACAGACTGGAAAATAGCAAACGTAATACCGATCCACAAAAAAAGGAGACAAAAACCGAACCAGGTAACTACAGACCAATAAGCCTGACTTCTATTATATGTAAACTTATGGAAACTATAATAAGATCTAAAATGGAAAATTACCTATATGGTACAATATCCTGGGAGACAGCCAGCATGGTTTTAGGAAAGGGAGATCGTGTCTAACTAACCTACTTGACTTTTTTGAGGATGCAACACTGAAAATGGATAACTGCAAAGCATACGACATGATTTATTTAGATTTCCAGAAAGCTTTTGACAAAGTCCAGCACAAAAGATTAATTCTCAAACTGAACGAAGTAGGGATTCAAGGAAATGCATGCACATGGATTAGGGAGTGGTTAACAGGTAGAAAACAGAAAGTACTGATTAGAGGAGAAACCTCAAAATGGAGTGAGGTAACCAGTGGAGTACCACAGGGATCAGTATTAGGTCCTCTGCTATTCCTAATCTACATTAATGATTTAGATTCTGGTATAGTAAGCAAACTCGTTAAATTTGCAGACGACACAAAAATAGGAGGAGTGGCAAACACTGTTGAAGCAGCAAAGGTCATTCAAAATGATCTAGACAGCATTCAGAATTGGGCAGACACATGGCAAATGAAATTTAATAGAGAAAAGTGTAAAGTATTGCATGCGGGCAATAAAAATGTGCATTATAAATATCATATGGGAGATAGTGAAATTGAAGAAGGAACTATGAAAAAAGACCTAGGAATTTATGTTGACTCAGAAATGTCTTCATCTAGACAATGTGGGAAGCTATAAAAAGGCTAACAAGATGCTCGGATATATTGTGAGAAGTGTTGAATTTAAATCAAGGGGAGTAATGTTAAAACTCTACAATGCATTAGTAAGACCTCACCTAGAATATTGTGTTCAGTTCTGGTCACCTTGTTTCAAAAAGGATATTGCTGCTCTAGAAAGAGTGCAAAGAAGAGCAACCAGAATTATCCCGGGTTTAAAAGGCATGTCGTATGCAGACAGGCTAAAAGAATTGAATCTATTCAGTCTTGAACAAAAAAGACTACGGCGATCTGATTCAAACATTCAAAATCCTAAAAGGTATAGACAATGTCAACCCAGGGGACTTCTTTGACCTGAAAAAAGAAACAAGGACCAGGGGTCACAAATGGAGATTAGATAAAGGGGCATTCAGAACAGAAAATAGGAGGCACTCTTTTACACAGAGAATTGTGAGGGTCTGGAACCAACTCCCCAGTAATGTTGTTGAAGCTGACACCCTGGGATCCTTCAAGAAGCTGCTTGATGAGATTCTGGGATCAATAAGCTACTAACAACCAAACGAGCAAGATGGGCTGAATGGCCTCCTCTCGTTTGTAAACTTTCTTATGTTCTTATGTTCTTATGGATATGATATTTGATTTTATTTAAACACCATTATTTTGAATCACTAAAATATTTCCCTTTATACTATGAAAATGTAATATCAGTAACGTGGTATTACATACCCAGAGTCAAAATGTGACATATTTACAAATTTGTGACTAAAACATTTATCTACCATTGATACCTAAAGTGTATGGAAGCTGGACTTCTAAAAATGTTGCTTTTTAACAGTAAATCTAAATGCCTGTAAAGTAAAGAAAAGGCCCAAACAGAACAATAATAATACAGCTTGCACTGATATACAACCTTTAGTACAAATACATGAAGATATGTTTTTGATAAATACATGGAATTTCCCTTATACTACTTTTACTTATTAAAAACAAGGTTAACTGTTGAGAATGTTACTGCAGTTACTGATCTGAGGCACCTCTGTGTGCAGAGCAATAACTTGCATAGTATTGATTTGAGGCACCTCTGTGTGCAGAGCAATAACTTGCATAGTATTGATATGAGGACACCTCTGTGTGCAGAGCAATAACTTGCATAGTATTGATTTGAGGCACCTCTGTGTGCAGAGCAATAACTTGCATATTATTGATTTGAGACACCTCTGTGTGTGGAGCAATAACTTGCATAGTATTGATTTGAGACACCTCTGTGTGTGGAGCAATAACTTGCATAGTATTGATTTGAGGCACCTCTGTGTGCAGAGCAATAACTTGCATATTATTGATTTGAGACACCTCTGTGTGTGGAGCAATAACTTGCATAGTATTGATTTGAGGCACCTCTGTGTGCAGAGCAATAACTTGCATAGTATTGATTTGAGGCACCTCTGTGTGCAGAGCAATAACCCTGGCACCTCCCTAGTACGCGCACGGAGCCTAGCGACTTCGCGCGTGGTCCAAGCGCCTTGCCAAACTGTCCCTGGCACCTCCCCAGCGCACGCAGCAACCACGGGACCAGCAACCACGCGCGGGGTCCCATTGGCTCGCAAATGGTCCCTGGCACCTCCTTAGTGCGCGCACGGGACCCAGAGACCCAGCGCAGGGTAGCAGCGGCTCGCCAAACTGTCCCTGGCACCTCCCCAGTACAAGCATGTCCCCCAGCGACCCCGCGTGGGGTCCCATCGGCTTCCAGTAGACTTGTGCTGTCATTTCATATTTTATTTGATTACAAGATGCTAAATAAGACATCTAAATATTTATTATAGGTGATGATGCAAAACCGATATACGAGCTTACTATTCAACTGAAATCAAATTCAGTCAAGCGGCAATACTGATATTAATAACTCAGCCAGTAGGAGGAGATTCATTGCAAGTTTTTTGGGGGGGGCAGGGGAATTTTCCAAGGTGACCTATCTTGTGGAAATAGAAACCAAACAAAAACTAAAATATTTATTGCATTTTTGATAAGACAAACATTAAAAACAAAATCTATACACATATTACCACCATTTACTTGAACAGGCCCCTCTTTCTGGTAGAGCTTGATGTGCCTGCAACAGTTTATTTGGATAGTTTAGCAAGCGAGCCAACAGTGTGTTTTAAGTTGGCAAGTATGCCTTTCTTCGATTTAGGTTCACCAGTGCCTCCCTGGGTGCATTTTTTGCTCATTTCAAATTGTACCCGAAGCTCAATAGCAATGCTTCCTGCGCAGTACAGCTTCTGTGCAGTTCTTTCATTTCCTCCTCCTGTGAAAAATGACGTGTCAGTTAAGCCACAGGAGAAACCATTTCACACATTTACTATCAACTTAAAAATAAATGTCCCACAACATAAAATTCCCCTGCCAAGGCTGTAAATCCAAACTTAAAGCCTTCAATATAATGAAAAAGTTGAAGACCACTGACTGTGCAGAGCAATAACTTGCATAGATTGCTAACTAGTTCGGAGTCTAAACTTCTGGCGAAGTGGCAAGGACCTTACATGCTGAATTGGGACGGTGGATTGAGATCTGCCAGCTGGAGCAACCAGAGAAAAGCACATTTATCATGTAAACCTCTTGAAGCCCTGGTTGCAACAGGATACTTTGTTAGTGGCGCAAAAGCGGATGACGTCACAGACCTGGGACCTGATCTCTCTGTGTTGGCGAAAAAAGGGTCGGTACACATAGCAGATAATCTGACACCAATACAGAAATGTCAGGCTTGGGCGCTGGTGGCAAAGTTTTCTGATGTATTTTCTCCCATCCCGGGGCAGACCGCTTTCGCTCTCTCTCTCTCTCTCTCTCTCTCTCTCTCTCTCTCTCTCTCTCTCTCTCTCTCGGGAGGAGGATTGTGGGATCACAGGGGGAGCTGGAGGAAGCGTTTGGGGATTATTTATTACATTACTGTCTTAGTTTTATAGTAAATAGTCTATTTATTTGTTTATTTGATTGTTTGTTTTGTTCGTAGTTGTGTTTGTGCTGACCACGGCTGTCGTTGTGATCCTGACAGCACAGTGTCGGTGGAGGAATGCCTGCTCGCTATGAGTGAGGTGGTAGGAGAAGGTAAAATAAAATCAGCGTCACACATCAATAAAGGGTTAGTTATTATTTTCAGTGAAACACAAGCTGTAGATGTGCTGGTGCAGGAAGGATCTGTGGTTAAAGGAAGTCTGGTGATGGTGTCTCCGCTAGCTACATCTGTAACTAAGGTGATTCTGTCAAATGTGCCCCCTTTCCTTAAAAATGAGTTGCTGGAAAGGGAGCTTTCAAGGTATGGAAAATTAACATCCCAGATTAGATCGATACCGTTAGGATGCAAAGATCCCAAACTAAAGCATGTCATGTCACTTAGAAGGCAGGTATTCATTTTATTAAACAATCCTAATGTAGATATTGATGTAGCTTGGACGTTTACTGTGGAAGGAAGCAAATGCGTTGTCTTTGCTAGCACTAACACAATGCGCTGTTTTAAATGTGGAGCGCAGGGGCATCCGCGTAAAAACTGTCAGAGTAGAGCCTGAGAAAGAACAGGGTGAAACGGGCGGGGAGGAAGTCAGGGATGATCGGGGAGAGCGGGAGGAAGATCCGCGGCAGCCAGAGTCACTGGCAGGGCCAGGAGAACCAACTGAACTAATAGAACAGACAACAGAGACCGCTGGAAATCAAGACTGTGGTGGAAAGAAAAAGGAAAAAATATAAAAACACTAGTTACAGATCTTAAAGAAAATGAAAGTGTGTCGGAGCGGAGCTCTGGAGCGGTCTCACTGGACCAGGGGCTCTCTCAGCCCATCAGCTCTGAAGGAGCGGATGGTGAGGAGATTGAGCTCAGGTCTGATAAGAGACTGAGGTTCGAGTCTGGGAGCCACAGCACTGCGGGAGTGGAATCTTGTGCCGCGGGGGCTCCTGACTTGAACCGGGGGGGAGTGACGGTGTCTCTGGGTCTCTACCTGGAGCTGCTGTGCCTCCCTGTTCAGAGGGAGAGGAGGCGCAGCGCTGAGTCTCTACCTGGAGCTGCTGTGCCTCCCTGTTCAGAGGGAGAGCCAGCTCCAGCTGAGTCTCTACCTGGAGCTGCTGTGCCTCCCTGTTCAGAGGGGAGGGCGCAGCTGAGTCTCTACCTGGAGCTGCTGTGCCTCCCTGTTCAGAGGGAGAGGAGGCGCAGCGCTGAGTCTCTACCTGGAGCTGCTGTGCCTCCCTGTTCCAGAGGGAGGGCGCAGCACCCCAGTCTCTACCTGGAGCTGCCGTGCCTCCCTGTTCAGAGGCAGAGGCCCAGGCTGAGTCTCTACCTGGAGCTGCTGTGCCTCCCTGTTCAGAGGAGGCAGAGCAGCTCCAGGTAGAGCTGAGTCTCTACCTGGAGCCTCCCTGTTCAGAGGGAGAGGAGCGCCTGAGTCTCTACCTGGAGCTGCCATGCCTCCCTGTTCAGAGGGAGAGGATTGCAGCTCAGAGTCTCTTGGAGCTGCTGTGCCTCCCTGTTCAGAGGGAGGATCTTCACCATCCGCGCAGAGCTGATGGGCTGAGAGCTCTACCTGGAGCTGCTGTGCCTCCCTGTTCAAGAGGAGAGGGCTAGTGCTGAGTCTTTACCTGGAGCTGCTGTGCCTCCCTGTTCCAGAGGAGAGGGCGCTGTCTGAGTCTCTTAGTTGGAGCTGCTGTGCCTCCCCTGTTCAGAGGGAGAGGCTGCAGCGCGGAGTTCCTACCTGGAGCTGCTGTGCCTCCCTGTTCAGAGGGAGAGGCGCTTTCTGAGGCTCTACCTACAGCTGCTGTGCCTCCCTGTTCCAGAGGGAAACCAGCGCATTGTGTTAGTCTCTAAAGGGCTGCTGCCTCCCTGTTCAGAGGAAAGGCGCTACATGAGTCTCTACCTGGAGCTTGCTGTGCCTCCCTGTTCAGAGGAGAGGATGACATGCTTTAGTTTGGGATCTTTGCATCCTGAGTCTCTACCTAGAGAAAGCTGCTGTGCCTCCCTGTTCAGGAGGGGGGACATTTGACAGAATCTCTACCTACAGAGCTGCTGTGCCTCCCTGTTCAGAGGGAGGGCTTTAACCACAGATCTCTACCTGCACCAGCTGTGCCTCCCTGTTCAGAGGAAAATAATAACTAACCCTTTATTGATGAGTCTCTGATTTTGGATTTTTTACCTGCTGTGCCTCCCTGTTCAGAGGGAGAGGAGCGCGGCACTGAGTCTCTACCTGGCGCTGCTATGAATCCATCTCTGTCTGACTCGCAACAGGCAGTAGCAGAGCTAAAGGGAGAGGAGCAGCTGAAAACGTCAGCGGCAGTCAATGACAGTGAGGAATATGAGGGGGAAATGGGGGGGGAGATGGGAGGTGTAGACGACGGCGAGGTCTCGGACTCTTCGCTGTTCTCCGACATTACTGACAGCCAAACTACCAGGAAAAAACTGTATTCAGTCAACAAAATAAGAGTGTTTTTGGATCAAACAAAAGGTAGGAGAGGCATAGATATAAAACGGTTGTTTCCAGATTTGAAATTTGTTTTTGAATTCTGCACATATAGCCCTCAAGAAAGCCACAACACAAGAATTAGATCAACCAAAACGGTATAGACTGAAGAAAGTCATGCAAACAGTTAGGAAAACGTTACATCAGAAAACCAAAGTATAAATTTATTTATTTATTTATTTATTTATTTATTTAAAAAATGGATAGGTTTTATAGGAATTTTACATCTTTTACTGTTTGCTTTTTCTTAGTTTTTTTTTAAAACTTTTTAGCCATCATGGACAGAATTAATTTGATCTCTTTTAATGTCAATGGTTGTAGGCAGGATTTTAAGAGAGCACAGTTATTTGAATTTTTAGAACAGAAGAGGGTGGGAGTGGCTTTTTTACAGGAGACACACACAGACAGAGAGAATGAGGCAGGATGGCTTGCTGAATGGAGAGGGCAGTGTGTGCTGAGCCACAGAACAAATAACAGCACAGGGGTGGCTGTGCTTTTTCAACCAGGTTTGGAAGTTGACATTTTAGATTTTAAAGAGATAATTAGAGGGAGGCTTGTAAAAGTGAGGACTGAGATAGAGAATGTATGATTTTATTAATGTTTATGCTCCAAATATAGGAAGGGATAGAATTGTATTCCTGAATGTTTTAAAGCAGACTCTAACAGTACATGATGATGATATATTAATAGTGGGAGGGGATTTTAACTGTACAGTAGATTTTAATAAGGATAGGAATAGTATTGAACCTCATCCTCCTTCAGCGAGAGAATTGGCTGCTATTTTAAAGTTCAGTGGCTTGGTTGATGTTTGGAGGTGTCTGCATCCCACCACTCGCCAGTATACCTGGTCACACTGTCTTTCTCAGTATACAGTTAGAGCAAGTCTGAACAGGATATATGCACTCAAACACCACCTTAATAAATTCACACAAGCAACAATAATACTGAACAGCTTGTCTGACCATCATTGCACTCTGATCACAGTAATTACAGGTAAAGAAATACACAGGGCATCTCAGTGGTATTTCAACACCAAATTATTGCAAAACACTAATTTTACAAAACAGTTTAAGGATTTTTGGTTAAAATGGCAAGAGCAAAAAAAGCCAATTTAAGCATCTGAGGCAGTGGTGGGATATAGGAAAAACACCAATTAAATTATTTTGTCAGCAGTACACCTTAGACATAATCAAGTCACTGAACACAGTCATAAGAGAGCTAGAGAGAGAGATCCTACAGTTAGAGACTGAGCAGAGCACAGCTGCAAAGGAGACCCTGGTGGAGCAGAGACAAGCTTTGGGCAGCATGCTGAAGGAGAAGGTGCGGGGGTCACAAGTGTGATCTCGATTTATTGAGCTGAGAGATATGGATGCCCCTACAAGCTGCTTCTTTGGTTTAGAGAAGAAGAGAGCAAATAGGAAGCGGTTGTCCTGTGTTCGGCTGCCCTGCGGTAGAGAGTTGACTGGTCAGGAGGAGATTAATGATGCAACGGTGCAATTCTACACTGACCTGTATTGCAGTATTGGTGCTGCAAGAGAGCCTGGAGGTGGGGGAGCTGCCTCTAAGCTGCCGTCAGCATCGCAGGCAGGGTGGCAGCTTTTTGTTTATTAACAGTACAGAGACTCCTGTACACTGGGGAGGGGGCTCACTGGAAGCAGCTTGCCTGCTTTTCGTTTATTAACAGTACAGAGACTCCTGTACACTGGGGAGGGGGCTCACTGGAAGCAGCTTGCCTGCTTTTTTTAAGTAAAGTAGGACGGCTGGGGTTTAAATATGACCTGTTTTTAATTGACCACGGCGTCTTGGATAGTCCTGACCTGCCATCTTTTTATCAAAGTGTTTTACAGACTTGGAGCACAGTGAGGGTTGTAAGAGAGGAAACGTCAATGACAGCCCAGAGGTTGCTAGAAGAGCCCCTTCTTTTCAATCCCCTCTTCTCAGTGCAGTGCCTTCAAACACAGGCTCTGCAGACCAGCTTTATGAGGGCTGGAATAGTCAGGCTGGCTCACCTGATGACCCCTGGACTCTCTCGCTGGCTCAGTGCGACTGAGCTGGCTGCCAGGCTGGGCTGGAGCAGCGAGAGGCAGGTGGAGAGGGTGGTGAGTCAGGTTAGGAGCTGTCTCTCCCCGGGGCTCAGTGAGGCTCTGAGAGAGGAGATGGCTCAAGAACAGGGGGATCAGAGACAGGGTGCTGCTTTTCGTGTGTTATTGGTAACTCCGCTAGAGATTAAAGAAGATGAGGGGGAGGAGGAAGAGAAAGGAAAGCTCTTAAAACTAACCCTCCTTAGACAAGAGAGCAGGAGATCTCCAGTGGAGGCTCCTGCATGGTATCCTGGCCACAGGCTGGTTCCTGCACAGAATCAACCATGACATCAGCTCGGTCTGTGACTTCTGTCAGCAGGAAGACACCATTTTCCATATGTACAGTGAATGTAGGAGACTGGAGCCCCTCTTCAGCCTCCTGCAAGAGAGACTGCAACAGCTGGGACCAGTTCTCACTCTGACACTTTTTATTTTTGGGGTCCCTATAGGCAAAAACACAAGCATACTTCTGTGTTGATAAATTTCCTTTTAGGTCTGGCAAAGCTGGCCATTTTAATATCCAGAAGGAATAAGCGGACAGGCATAGGGCAGACAGACATGGTCAGGCTCTTCAGAGTGGTTAGCAGGTTAAAGATTGATTTTGCCTGTTTTTAACTTTTTAATGACCTGAAGAGCTTCCAGGAGAGGTGGTGTGTGGGAGAGGCTGTCTGCTCGCTCAGTGAGGAGGAAGAGCTCAATGTGATTTTATAAAAATAAATATTTATTTATTTATTTATTTATTTATTTATTTTAATCAGTCTGCTTTTTAATAGTTTTTTAGACTTTCTTTTAATCCTTTAGCATTCTAATGGAAATGTAGTACTGTTATATTATTTAATAAAAGATTGTTAAAAGTCAAAAGTCTCTCTCTCTCTCTCTCTCTCTCTCTCATACAGAACCACATTTGCTCTGTGTGTCATTTCTTACTCTAAGTAAATGTGGTGTTTCTGACATCCACTGGGGGCAGAGCGATGCAGGAGAACACATTATTGGCTACACTCTGGGGCCGTTTTTTCAAAACTTGTAATCCTGGATAAACGTGATCCAGATTTTGTAATCCTATATTTTGTGATTGAGATTAGTTTAAAAAAAAAAAAAAAAAAAAAAAAACGGATTATGGAATAGTAATTATTTGTAATCTGGATAAATGTAATCCAGCAGTGACATTTTCTGGAGGTGGGGGGGGGGGGACAGATTAAAAAGATCCAGATAAGATCCACAAAATATTTTGATCCAGATTACAAGTTTTGAAAAACCGGACCCTGATGTAGCTGATGATTGTAGGATTTAGACATGACTATGAGAGCTCTATTGAGAACACACAGTTTTAAAATCCACCAGGATGGAAATGAAAATGATACAAAACACTTCTAAACAAGACAAATAGATTAGTAAAGATAACTCTGACATGTCCTACACTGACTAAGTTGGACCTTAAATTCTATAATATAACATTATGTGTTAAACTTGAACCCACGAAAGCAAGGGAATGCCACAGCACACATAACTAAGATGAATCCAGGTCATGCTTTAACATTGATACTGACACACTGTGATATCATTATACACTGTGACCAGGGATATTCAACCTCCACAGTGGAACATCTTATCCAACTTTAACTGCAGACACTCCATCAAAAACTATAAGAAACTCAAGCAGGCAGGGCATGTCTTCATCAGTGTTATTATTATTGATTTCTTAGCAGACGCCCTTATCCAGGGCAACTTACAATTGTTACAAGATATCACATTATTTTTACATACAATTACTTGCATTTGGGTTTTTACTGGAGCAATCTAGGTAAAGTACCTTGCTCAAGGGTACAGCAGCAGTGTCCCCCACCTGGGATTGAACCCACAACCCTCTAGTCAAGAGTCCAGAGCCCTAACCACTCCTCTACACTGCTACTGTTATAACAAGCACCTGAAAATTACTGCACTTCTTTTATGAGTGTAACTCTCTCACTCAATAGCCGGTCTGTATCCCCCAGCAGCTAACAGCCCTGAGCCATTGTAATCTAAACTGTAAGCACTGCTGGAGAGTATCTAGAACCCCTCCTCTCTGTGTCTCCTCCCTCTATTAATCAGGGTGAATTTCACAGGCAAACCCACAGCAGATAATGCAGAGGCCATGTATGCCACAGTCCTCCCAAAGAAGAAAAGGAAGGTAAGCTTTATTTTATTGACTTTTTCATCCCTCCCTCCCAGTCCCTCTTCTCTAAGCACCAGGGACAGTCTCCCTCTCTCCCAATTCCTAAACTAACCATAGAGCCAATCTCCCTCCCTCTAGGTCCTTTAGCTCTGACCACTAGAGCCAGCCTCCCTCCCTCCCAGTCCCTCACCTCTCAACCCTGCTTGTTTGAGTGTGTGGAGAGCTGTCTGATTCCTTGTCTCTCTCTCCCTGCAGTAAATGAAGGGAGTCTCCAGGAGTGAGAGCCAGCCTGAATCCAGAGACACTGAGAAGGGGAGCGTGTCAAACTGAAGGAGACAGACCCATTCTTTCAGAATGAACTGGAGAGCTCTGGGATTCAGCTCCACTCCTGCCCCTGAATTGGAAATGAATCTCACTCATCATGCTGTGAGGATTTAGGACAGAGTACTCAGAATGTTTTCTTGGGTGTGGCAGCAATGTGTGCTTCATCTAACTAGAATGACCTCTAAGCTATTTCACCAGTGCAGACACACGCTGAAACCATCTTGGGCATTTTTTAATTGTTTGTTTTATTTCAAGTGGAGCAAATGCTGTTTTTGTTTTGAATTAATTTGTAGTATTTAATCTGCTTTGCTGAGAAACTCCAAGCTTCTTGTTGTATACTGGAGTCCTGCTTCAGTGCAATGGGATTGAAGTACAATTTCTATCAGTGTGTGATTGCTGTATGTGCAATTATTATGACAGCCCCACAATGACAGAGCTATATACTGCAAAATAAAAGCAATTCACTAATTTTGCATTCATGCCAAAACAATTCCATAATTACTATAACACTGTAGTTTATACAGTATATGTGTACTTTATGGACACAAACATTAGTCATTGTAAATATTTCTATAGTGGATCATCTGCAGAGTGAAGTTGCCTCAGACTGTTGGACAGTCACAGAGCTGGTGCTTTTGTGGAATCACCATTAGCTGCTTATTCCTTTTGGGGAACATCTGGCTTGTTTGCTTTTATTTCTAAAGTAGTTTGCTATCATTAGTGATGAGACAGTACATCAAGAGGCAGGCTTGGCTATTCAGAGAGGGTTTCATTGAAATGAAGGTTAAGTTACTGTATGTTTTCATGAACAAACCCAGGGAAGACATTTCCGTTGTTTTAAGCTGGGCTTTCAACACAGTATCTCTTTGCTTTGTGATGCAATTTAGACATTTTCAGTTTATGTATTAAAAAGCACAGCTAAGTCTATTATAAATATACTACATATAAAATAGCCACTGCCAAATGTTTAATAGATTTTTGTATCAATTGCATGCTATAAAAAAGTGTGTATCATGCTATTAAAAGTTAACACGTTTACACATTTCAGTATTCAGAAGCCAATCAACTTTGCATTGATTTTAAACTTTGCATTGATTTTAAACTTTGCATAGGAGGCTGTGTGGTCCAGTGGTTTAAGAAAAGGGCTTGTAACCAGCAGATCCCCGGTTCAAATCCGGACTCAGCCGCTGACTCATTGTGTGATCCTGAACAAGTCACTTAACCTCCTTGTGCTCCGTCTTTCAGGTGAAACGTAATTGTAAGTGACTCTGCAGCTGATGCATAGTTCACACACCCGAGTCTCTGTAAGTCGCCTTGGATAAAGGCGTCTGCTAAATAAACAAATAATAATAATTTTACACTGAACTGTTGGAAGTGTTTTTTCTTTATTGCTTTACTGCTCGGCTCCACTATTTGTGCTGCCTGTCTAGGAGAAAAGAAGTCTCTTAATCAAAAATCCATGCACCTTTAAATTCTATCAGCAGCAGTGGCTCCTCAAACAGTTTTGGACTCTGCAGGTATGTAATGCACGGGGCAATAGTGAAACCAGCAGTCAACATTCTGTGGTGGAGCCGGCTAGCTTCTGACAATGTACATTGTCTTTTGCATGTCATTGAATCGGCTTCTCAACAACAAGTGTCCTGTGGGGTCCTTTCCCTGGACGCAGAGAAGGCTTTTGACAGGGTTGAATGGAACTATCTGTGGGCAGTACTAGATCGCTTTGGTTTTGGCCATTCATTTATTGATTTTATTCATACTCTGTATAATAATCCAACTGCCTGAGCACAGACTGGGTTGACTAGGTCTTCTCAGTTCATTCTGGGCAGAGGTACTAGGCACGGGTGTCCCCTTTCCCCTCTGCTTTTCACTCTTTCTCTAGAACCCCTTGTGCAGGCTGTCAGGCAGTGCAGTAATATTGCTCCTACTGAAGTAATGGGCTCCAATCACCACATCTCCCTGTATGCTGATGATATTTTGTTATTTATTTTGGATATATCCAGCTCAATTCCCTGTGCTCTGGAATTGTTTGACTTTTTTGGCACTCTTTCTGGCTGTAAAATCAATTGGTCTAAATCAGTGCTAATGCCTTTAAACCCAGTGGCCAGCGTAACTCCATTACAGTTACAAATTCCTCTACAGCTTCACACTTCAAGCTTTACTTATCTAGGTATCAAAATTTATTCAAATTTTCAAACAATTCACAAAGAAAATTTTTCAAAGGCTCTGAATAAAATTAAAGCTGATTTAAATAGATGGGCTCCACTACATCTTACTTTACATGGCAGAATATCGGTGTTAAAGATGAATATTCTCCCTCGTATAACATTTTTGTTTTCCATGTTGCCCTTGCCTCTTCCCCCTGGATACATTGAAGATATTAACTCAACATGCTTTAAATTTATTTGGAACAGCAAGTGTCCTGGAATCAGACTGGCTACCTTGCATCGTGCGAAAGCACTAGGCGGGTTGGCATTACCGAATTTTAAATTTTATTATTGGGATTTCCAACTTAGATCTCTAAAAGCCTGGCTTGATCCTGAATTTTCAGCAGAGATAGCACCTCAGAGTCTTTAAAGTGCAGTTCAGCACTTTCACACACTTTTATTAATTCACTAAACAAACAAAAACAGCACCCAAGCTATGGCTATCTCAGAGCACAAACCAGGAGCCCAACCCTACTGCTCCCAGGCTTCTCTACCTACACTGTACAGGCTTGGCAACGCCTTCACTGACCTTTCTCTCTCTCTGCTCTGCTCCCCAATAAACATTTCTTCATTGCATTTAAAGCATGTGGCCCGGGTTCATTGACAAGCAATTACCACCTGGCCACATTCCACACTTTTCCAATACTTCATTAAACCCATGTGGCTGTGCAGTTTACTCCATTAAACCCATGTGGCTGTGCAGTTTACTTCATTAAACCCATGTGGCTGTGCAGTTTACTTCATTAAACCCATGTGGCTGTGCAGTTTACTTCATTAAACCCATGTGGCTGTGCAGTTTACTTCATTAAACCCATGTGGCTGTGCAGTTTACTTCATTAAACCCATGTGGCTGTGCAGTTTACTTCATTAAACCCATGTGGCTGTGCAGTTTACTTCATTAAACCCATGTGGCTGTGCAGTTTACTTCATTAAACCCATGTGGCTGTGCAGTTTACTTCATTAAACCCATGTGGCTGTGCAGTTTACGTCATTAAACTCATGTGGCTGTGTAGTTTACTTCATTAAACCCATGTGGCTGTGCAGTTTACTTCATTAAACCCATGTAGCTGTGCAGTTTACTTCATTAAACACATCTGTTTGTGCAAAGGTGGCCCGCATGGCTCCAGGCAGTTCCCCACCTGACCGCTGCCAGCCACAAGACACATATTGTCATGTGCAGGGCCCTCTGCCCTGCCACAATTCAGAATTATTTAAAAACACTAAAGGACACAATATTTATTTTATTTTATTTTATTTTACAATTCCTTTTTTTAACACATTGTCAAAAGTGTGGAAACCACCCAGTAAGACCAACCTCACTCCCCATGGCATTGACAGCAGCATGGCCTCAGCAGAACACACCCTGCTTATCAAATCACACTTAACAAAGTGGGTACTAATAAATCAACTGAGACCATAGCATCCTCTTAGCCTGCATGACATGCAAGAGGGATAGAAAGATAACTGATCAGGTTCTGCTTCTTTCTTTTTCACACAGTAATCATCTTGATAATGCTTATGACCCAAATCCAAACTAGAATACCACTTTCCTCTGATTGGATAAAACCAGGTCCCTCCTTGGCTATTATCCCAGGAGATTCCTCAGGATTACGAGGAACAGAAGTGTTTGAATCCCAAGAGATGGAGCTAGGAAACATAAAGGAGAGCTTACAATGGTGCTATTACACACCCACACATATAGGAGAGCTTACAATGGTGCTGTTACACACCCACACATATAGGAGATCTTACAATGGTGCTGTTACACGCCCACACATATAGGAGAGCTTACAATGGTGCTGTTATACACCCACACATATAGGAGATCTTACAATGGTGCTGTTACACACCCACACATATAGTGAAATGGTGGGTGACGCACACTTTGCAGCTCGAATGAACTGGAGAAAGAATAATAAACAAACCAAAGAGAAAAAGTCAAAATAAACACAAAGGGTTTATTGTTTTTGTTGTTTGTAATCATTCCTGTATCATTCTTTCTTCTCTCCCCTTCTCTATCTTTAGCCTGCATGTTCACTGCAAGGACATTTTGTCACTTGATGACCTTTGACCGTGCACTGGCACATGCGTATTTCCAGTGTCCTGAGCTGGGCTTTGAACCCGCTGGGGACGCAGCTGAGAACAAGCCAGACCCACGACTCAGGAATTTTGTTTTAGATACAATAACAAGATGAGAAACATTATACACAGAACTCTGTTTTATTGTTTTTATTGATTTTTCCCCATTAATTTATTAAGACTTAGAAACTTTTTGCATTGTGCTACAATATAGACACTTTTTAAGTTTGTTTATTAAATTATTGGCCACTGCCAGTAAAATAAAACTGGATAAATATATTTTTGTATCTATTCCATTTTATTAAAAAGTATGAAGTGTATATCATGCTATTAAAAGAGAACACCTTACACGTCACTATTCAGAAGCCACTGATAAACTTAGCATTGATTTTACACTGGTGTTGAAGTATTGTTTCTTTACTGCTTGGCCACAATATTTGTCCCGCCTGTCTAGGAGAAAAAAAAATAATCCTGCAGATTTATTTAAATTCTATCTGGAGCAATGGATCCTCAAACAGGTTTGGACTGTACAGGTATGTCATGCAGGCGGAAATGCCAAAACCAGGGAGGCTGTGTGGTCCAGTGGTTAAAGAAACAGGCTTGTAACTAGGCGGTTCCTGGTTCAAATCCCGCCGCTGCCTCATTGTGTAACTTTGAGCAAGTCACTTAACTGCCTTGTGCTCTGTCTTTCAGGTGAGACGTAATTGTAAGTGACTCTGCAGCTGATGCATTGTTCACACACCCTAGTCTCTGTAAGTTGCTTTGGATAAAGGTGTCTGCTAAATAATAATAATCATTATTTTAAAACATTAAGGTAAAATAAAATAATACTTCAAGTTTAATTTATTTAAAAAAATATATGTTTCCCTTGTCCTTTTTTTTCTCTTTGTAGTGTTAATAATAATGTACAGTATGCACTGTGATATGGTCAAACATAGAGCTGAACTTCGGCTGTGCTTTTAATTAGTGTTGAGGTAACTTTAACTTGATCTTGTAACTCATGAGATGAAGTTCTGCATGTGAGACTCTTTTCTGCAGTGCTGTTAAAGAACCCCACTGAAGTATTGAATTCATCATCTAAAGCTGTGCAAGTTCAAGCTTTCTGAATCCTCTGAGTTGCAGCATCTCTTGTCCAGGGATGTCCTGCCCCATTCACAGGGATTGAAGACCTTAACATTAATGTCCCAAGTGACGAATTTTAATGGTTTCCTGTGTGTTTATTTTGTATATTTTAAATGTGTGTAGAATCTTTTCCTCTTAAACCCCTGCTGTTTGTTTTTTGCTGTGCTGATTCATGGACAGGGTGCTGTTCTGCCTAGCAACAGGAAGCCCCATCTGGTTAGTGCCACGGCCAATGGAGCTCCAGGTGGGACTATATAAGGCAGGAAGTTGAGGCAGGAATCAGATGACTGGACAGGGCAACAGGTGGGCGTGGGCGTGGGCGAGGGCGTGGGTGAGGGTGTGGGCGTGGGCGTGGGCGAGGGCGTGGGCGAGGGCGAGGGCGTGGGCGTGGGGAGGGCGGGGGCGAGGGCGTGGGCGGGGGCATGGGCGTGGGCGTGGGCGTGGGCGGGCGGGCGTGGGCGTGGGCGTGGGGTGTGGGGCGTGGGCATGGGTGAGGGCGTGGGCGAGGGCGAGGGCGTGGGTGAGGGCGGGGCGTGGGCGTGGGCGTGGGCGTGGGCGGGGGCGAGGGCGTGGACGTGGGCGTGGGGTGTGGGGCGTGGGCATGGGTGTGGGGCCTTGGAAGAATCATCTTGGGAAATCGACTGTTTGCTGGATTATTTTTCTTCTGGCTGGAACGCTGCTGAGGGAACTGGCCAGAGTTTCAATCATTGGATCCAACGGGTTTGGAAAGGCTGTATTTTGTGGCTGTTACTATATGTGATAACCAACATAGCTATCTTATCTTAACAAAAAAACAAACAAAGGGATTCACATTCACGGTTTTTTTGTTGTTACTTTATTGTTTTAATTTGGACACTTTAATTTTTTTCTGTTTTCTTTTGTTCACTCGCTTTTGTTATTGCACTGTTTCTGGAACAAGATACGGGTTACTGGTTGGTGTCCCAGCTTTTGGACACCTGGAGTTTTCTCCCCATGGATCTGGGAGAGGAGTTATATTTTGAATTCTACCTGCACTGAAAAAAATAAGAAGAAAGGATTACTTGTGTTATTGTTTACACAGACTGACAAATTCCTAGTCTATTTTTTTTATTGCAGAAAAAAAGAAATTACTTCCCTACGCTGGTTGGCCCCGTACCACCCTTCTGTTCTGGGTGTATTCGAGGCCTACGGTGTGTTACTTACCTTACCTCCAGGTTTTCCAGTCCAGCTTCCAGGTCTGGCGTGGTGGCAGTACACAGAGGATCGTGCGAGGTCCGAGGACGTGGTAGGAACATGGGAGAGAGGAGAGAAACGCGAAGTGAAAGACTGGCTGAAGGGAAGTGACCAGAGCTTCTGGGTGGAAGCAGTGATTTACTTACTTGTGGTACAGTTCCTGACGGCCCCTTTTTTCTTTACCCCGCTTCCTGGTCGCAGGTTCTTTGGGGTCGTGGTCGATCGGCCGGGAGAGGTCCAGCACAGAGCGGCTGTCCTACCAGCGATGAGGAGTCAGATTACGGACCAAGCGAGTTGGAGGGGGAGACCCCGGGAGTGTGGGATTTACCCCCGAACTATTTCTTTCTGTTTCGTCCCATCTGTGTGTTACACAATGTTTGCGTTAATGGGGAGAACAAATGGGATTGTGCTTTTAAACTGCTGTTGTCTTTTATCCACTGTTTTGCCCAGGTTACTTCCAACATCACCAGTTACATGAATGTACTTATGTACCAGCCCACCCAGTGGCTTCTACCAGACTCCATTCACTCAGGCTATTGTGTGCACCTACACCAAGAGAGTACTGTGGAGCTGCCTTCTCTGCTTGTAGGTCTTGAACCCTTCCCTTTGCTGCCCCCTTTAGGCAGCAGTGACTGGTGCAGCTGCAAGCTGGCTTGGTTTTTGTTCCATATGTATGTATAAAATTCAGAGGTTCAAGAGCAGTAACATTTAACTTTTCCTAGGTCTATATCCACTGCCGGTTGCTGGCCTGGGACCCGACCCAAGAAAGCCTGTTCATTCAACCAGAGAACCAGGAGGTAAGGACTGGACCCTGCTGAGGCTGCTCTCTGTACAAGGGGAGTGCAGGGCTGTGAGTCCAGTTAACCAACACCACAGTGACCCAGGAATAGTTTCTTAATCTGCGCATTAGTTCTGGGCTGCCTTACAGTTGTATGGAGAATTTCATTAAAATGCTTTCTCACTGTTACCAGGAACTGGGATAACAAGGGGTGTGTGCAAGTCCCTCGGGAACCACTTGTGCTAAAGAGAGTCTTAAATAAATCTGGGTATATTGTGGAACCTTCTGTGCATGCATAGTTCACTCCTGCATTTCTACATGTTCATGTAGTGGGTGGAAGTCCTGGGGGGGACAACTTAATTGTACTGCCCTGTCCAGTAGAAGTCTCTTGCGCTGTCCTTGGGTTCAGTGTCCTGCTCTTGTGTTGCAGCTGGGAGCTCCTAGATAACTCTGCTCAGAGCTCTGTGTGTAGCTGCTGTACCTCCAACTGCAATATGAGGAAGAGGAGGGACACTGGTACTAATGCTGCTATTTCTATATACTGTAATTTCACAGGTAACTGTGGGGTTTCATTTGGCTTTTCTACAATGGTGAGTGACTTTTATGGCAGCCAACCGAGGATGCTCACATAGGGCTGCAGCACCTCCAATATTGGTTACCAAAGAACTGCTCCCCCTCCCAACCAGAGAGGCTGCTTGATGTCTTGCTGGTACTCTGCTCAATGGC
Source organism: Huso huso (assembly GCA_036884735.1). NCBI lineage: Eukaryota > Metazoa > Chordata > Actinopteri > Acipenseriformes > Acipenseridae > Huso > Huso huso. Next base: position 6,093,155 of record CM072711.1, on the reverse strand, counting down.
TTGTTGGCAACAAAGTTGTTTCAACCAGCATCCCCTGAGCCTGCCCCCTGTTGTCGTGACTGTGATACTGCATGAGGCATTGTGTAAAGCAGCAGCAGGTCCTGTTTCTAACCAGGCTTCCTTTCTCCTGAGCAGCTGAAGAGGGGCTGAGACACACTGCAGTGCTGGGACCCCTGAGGATCCTTCCTGAAGAGCTGTCTGCTGGAAGCCAGAAGTTCTACCAGAGGAGCCCTGCTCTGTCACTGGAGGGTGAGTTCAGCCTGCAGCCTCCAATCCAGTGTACATGTGGCTTCCTTGTCTATGGCTGGCTTGCATGTATAAAAACATGGCCCTGACTTCATCTCTACAGTACAAGTTCCCCTGTAGTCATGCTGAAGGAGTAACATGTGTTGTACCACTTCTGCCAAAACCTTAAAATCCACAGTATAGAACTACAGTTTTGCCACAAAGCTGTGACTAAACTTTAGTGTTTCTAGTATTTGGAACACAGGTAACAGGTAACACTCCTATAGAAGCTGGAGACCATGCCTGCACTGGGAGCCTTCCTGTTCCTAACTCCTTCTGTGCTCTCCTTTCCCAGAACCCCAGCAAGCTGTTGCCTGTCCTGGCTGCTCCCCTGCTCCTGATGGCTCTCCTGGGAGCCCTGTCTCTGGGCTGCTACGTGTACGTGTGGCGTCGTTCCACACTCTGCTCCAAGTCCAGCTGTGAGCTCCTCATTCCTGCCCCCCACTGATGAAATGCAGGCAGCATGTTTTCCAACACAGCAATTCTGATTTATTTGTATGTTTCAAAATAATAAAATGGCTACATAAACATCACTGGTCTGTCTGATTTCTGCCAGTGAGTAACTGTTGGAGCTGTGTGTGTGTGTGTGGAGATGCTTTCAAGGGAATCCAACATGTTCCTGCTGAATGATTAATCACCCTGGATAACTGAGTAACAGGGTTGGTACATGGCTTAATAACTAGAACTGCCAGGCAGTTTTATGGATCCCAAGCCCCACTAGCGAACATTTAAGCAATTACTGGAAGAAGCGGGCTTAGTTCTTGATATTTGACAAGTTTGAAATCGGTGACTTCACCAGTTCTCCACAAGAAGATTTTAAAAGTTTTTTGAAATAAATGCATCAGGTGGCCATCTTGGTTCATGCACAAACACCATTTTTGAAAAAGTTAACTGTACTGACACAGGCATGATGGAGTTAATCAAATAAATTGTTTTTAAACTGAAACGGTTTTAAAATTTGAAAATGTAGGTCTCATAGCCATCTTGTTTAACAAAACACAATTTTGCCACATTTGAATTATATTGTCACTGTGATGATGCTACCATGTTGGGAGTAAGTTGGTTAAATGGTTTTTGAGCAGAAGCAGTTTGTTCACAGAGCTGTTGTCACTGGTTAAAGGGATTGTCTTCACAGAGACGTGTCCTCCCTGGTTAAAGGGATTGTCTTCACAGAGACGTGTCCTCCCTGGTTAAAGGGATTGTCTTCACAGAGACGTGTCCTACCTGGTTAAAGGGATTGTCTTCACAGAGATGTGTCCTCCCTGGTTAAAGGTATTATCCACAGTCTGATACCGTAAAAGTCTAAAGTGACAAACTTCTAAATGCCAGTTTGTTGTTCAGTATATGGAAAACTACACAGCGGTATGTAATTTCATATTTTAACGTAAAATGATTCAACAGGTTACATCCAACTATGAAGCTAAATGAGTTAATTCTATAGGGTGATGCAACACTTTTGGCCAGAGCTGCACAGATGCACATCATTGGGTTTCCTCAACAAGTCTGTTTGAATCATGTTTCTTTGAGTGAGAATCAGTTCTAGCAAACACATATTTTCAATGTAAAACATGATATCTGCTCCTACACGAGGTTAAAGAAATCTCTGCTTGCAAAAGCCATGCTTTTCAACTGTCTTGCACTTCCTGGGTCATTTCATCTGGAGAGTGAAACTGTACCCACCCCTTCACTGACCTCTTTCCTGTCAATAACCAATCAGCTGCTTCCCCTTTTGACTGACATGCTTTCAGCCAGTAACATGCTTTGACCCAGAAGACACTGCTGAGGTGAAATGATCCAGTGAGTACAAGTGCAAACAGATAACCTGAGAAAAAGGAACAGAAACAGTTTCCTTTAACCTGAAGAAGCACCAGCTATCGTGTTACAATTAAAACACGTGTGCTCTACAGGAACACATTGCACATGCATGTAGCTAATGGAAGTGCAACATGGCAAAGATGTGTGGAATTATTGTGTCATCTACAATTAATTTAACATGGTCTATATTCATTGTATGAAAAAAAGCTTTGGCACAGAGATGAGGCAGACCCATCAAACAGGAATATATCCCCTTTAATACGATGCCCAGAACGTCCTTGTCAGACTCTGGAAACAGGGGTATCAGTCTCAGTGCACAGGGTGTATTTGTTTGTTAGTTTGGAACCCCAGTCTGCCATCTGTGTCTTTCATGTGCAGTATGACATTGGGACAGTTTAGGACAGTTCAACTCCCACCCCAATGCATAAAACAAAACATATGGACATAGTTTAGATATTTTATTTAACATCATGTCATCAAACAAACTGCAACATTGTATAGCAAAAGTCTACTGGAAGCCATAATACTAGTATGGTATTTCATGTTAGATTTTGAAATGTCTGATTTTTCAATTGTCAGTTTTTCATTAAGTACATGGAAAACTACAAAGCGGTATGTAATTCAATATGTTAACATAACATTATTCCACAGGTTTCATTCGACTTTATGAAGCAAAATCAGTTAATTCTATAAGGTTGTATTCTAATAGACTTAGCTGTGCTTTTTAAGACGTAAACTGAAAATGTATAAATAGCTACACAATGCAAAGAGATTCTAAGTCTTAATACATTCATAGAAAAAAAAAAATGTAAAAACAATAAAACAGTGTTATGCGTATAAGGTTTATCATCTTGTCATTTGATCTAAAACAAAATCCCTGAGTCGTGGGTCTGGCTTGTTCTCAGCTGCGTCCCCAGTGTGTTCAAAGCCCAGCTCAGGACAGTGGAAATGCAGCTGAACTCACACACTGAGAACAAGCAGGCAGCAGAGAAGACTGAGCCCACACTCCAGGGCTTACATCATGATACATCATGATACACTAGCAAAGGAATTCCATGACACAGAGGGAATTCCATTTCTCATTTCTCATTTCATTTCATGAAGCCAATATTATCAAACCTGCAGCAGCATCTCCCCCTTTGACAAGCTTGTATTTTCCATTGTCTCTCTTGGGTTTGATCAGTTCCACTGCAGATCTCTCTCAGGAATCATTGACAGTTTAAACAATGACAAACCTTTTACATAGAGAGGTAGTGGAAACACCATAATGTACCCTTTATATACACAGATACTGGAAAACGTACAGGAAATCAAACTCAATTTCAATGAAACCCTTTCTAAATAGCTAAGCCTGCCTCAGGGTGTACTGTATTGTCACTCTAATGATAGCATACCAATACAAGATACAAGCAAACAAGCCATATGTTGCCCAAAGGATAAAACAGCTAATTGTGATTCCACTAAAGCACCAGCTCTGTTACACTCAAACAGTCTGAGGCAACTTCATTCTGCAGATTGTTTAGATCAATTATTCATAAACTGTATAAACTATGAATGTAGTAATAATGGTAATGTTGCAGCATGTATGTAACATGCAACATTTATGAAAATTGTTTTTTTGCAAACAGTTCATGTTTTACAGTATATTTATACAGCTCTAATATTGTGGGTCTGTCATAATAATTGCACATACAGCAATCTACCCATTAAATGATAGGAATTGTATTTCAATCCCATTGCACTGAAGCAGGGCTCCAGTATACAACACGCTTGGAGTTTCTCAGTATTTAAACACTCAGCAAAGCAGATTCATTCATTCAAAAACAGCATTTGCTCCAGTGCAAAGTTTGCACCACTTGAAATAAAAAAAAAGAATTAAAAGAAACAGTTTGTTTCAGCTTGTCTTCACTGGTGCTAGTTAGATGAAGCACACATTGCTGCCACACCCATGAAGATATTCTTAGTTTTAGTTTCTTTTAAACAATTCACTTCTGTATCTTATATTGTACTCACAGACATTGGAACAGTAATGTCATTTATAGCTCAAATTACATTAAAAATATATTATGTATGTTATTGGCAGCTTAATGTGTTGGGTTCGTATCACACATATATCACCGCTCGCATCCAGTTCAAGACTCTTGTACTAGCCTACAGATGCCTTGACCAGTCTGCACCCAGTTACCTCCAGACCCTCATCTCTCCCTACACCCCCACTCAACCTCTCCGCTCCGCCTGCACTAGAAGACTGGCTCTACCTCCGCTACGCTCCCCTGCCTCCAGAGCCCGCTCCTTCTCCACCCTTGCTCCGCAGTGGTGGAATGACCTTCCTACAGATGTCAGGACTGCCCAGTCCCTGACCACATTCCGGCGCCTCCTTAAGACTCACCTCTTCAAACAGCACCTGTAGAGCTCCTCTGTTTGTATCCTGGGACACTATCACCCTTCATTTAAATGTGCTTTATTTTGCTCTTATCTGCCCCCTATTTTACTGCATTTAATCCTGTACTTCAGAATACTGTAATCTGCCAAGTGTTTAACCTGTAGTATTTTGTATTTAATCATATCCTAATGTAACTATCACTATTTAATCAATATAAGATACAGAAGTGAATTGTTTAAAAGAAACTAAAACTAAGAATATCTTCATGGGTGGGGCAGCAGTGTGGAGTAGTGGTTAGGGCTCTGGACTCTTGACTGGAGGGTCGTGGGTTCAGTCCCCGATGGGGAACACTGCTGCTGTACCCTTGAGCAAGGTACTTTACCTAGATTGCGCCAGTAAAAACCCAACTGTATAAATGGGTAATTGTATGTAAAAAATAATGTAATTGTATGTAAAAATAATGTGATATCTTGTAACAATTGTAAGTCGCCCTGGATAAGGGCGTCTGCTAAGAATTTAATAATAATAATAAAATAATAATAATCATATCCTGATGTAACTATCACTATTATCTGCTGTATTATTGAATTGTGTTTTGTCACACTTGTACTTTGCTTGAACAAAAGTTATTGTATTTCTTGTATTGTAACACTTGAAATGTATTTGCTTACGATTGTAAGTCGCCCTGGATAAGGGCGTCTGCGAATAAATAAATAATAATAATAATAATAAAAGTGTTCATAGAAAAAGCTTGGCATATATTTCCAATGTGTCCCTTCTAAGTAGAATGACCCTGTAACACTGTCCTAAATCCTCACAGCATGATGAGTGAGATTCATTTCCAATTCAGGGGCAGGAGTGGAGCTGAATCCCAGGGCTCTCCAGTTCATTCTGAAAGAATGGGTCCGTCTCCTTCAGTTTGACACGCTCCCCTTCTCAGTGTCTCTGGATTCAGGCCGGCTCTCACTCCTGGAGACCCCCTTCATTTACTGCAGGGTGAGAGACAGACACGGAATCAGTCAGCTCTCCACACACTCAAACAAGCAGGGTGGAGAGGTGAGGGACTGGGAGGGAGGGAGGCTGGCTCCAGTGTGAATTCGTTGGTGTCTTTTTAGGTTTCCTAACTGACTGAAGCCCTCCCCACATTCAATACAGTGATACGGCTTCTCTCCAGTGTGAATTCGCTGGTGTCTTTTTAGGTGTCCTAACTGCCTGAAGCTCTCTCCACATTCATTACAGTGATACGGCTTCTCTCCTCTGTGAATTCGCTGGTGTTTCTGTAGGTTTCCTGACTCAACAAAGCTCTCCCCACAATCAATACAGTGATATGGCTTCTCTCCAGTGTGAATTCGCTGGTGTCTTTTTAGGGTTCCTAACTGCCTGAAACTCTCCCCACATTCAGTACAGTGATATGGCTTCTCTCCAGTGTGAATTCGCTGGTGTGTTTTTAGGTTTCCTAACTGACTGAAGCTCTTCACACATTCATTACAATGATATATCTTTGGCCGGAATATATTTTCTGAATCCTTAAACAAGTCAATAGACTCCTCTTTAATGTGGACAGGCTCCAGTTCAGTCTCTTCCTCTTTAATGTGGACAAGCTCCAGTTCAGTCTCTTCTTCTTTAATGTGGACAGGCTCCAGTTCAGTCTCTTCTTTCATGTGGACAGGCTCCAGTTCAGTCTCCTCTTCTTTCATGTGGACAGGCTCCAGTTCAGTCTCTTCTTTAATGTGGACAGGCTCCAGTTCAGTCTCTTCTTTAATGTGGACAGGCTCCAGTTCAGTCTCTTCTTTAATGTGGACAGGCTCCAGTTCAGGCATCTCCTGTTTAATGCAGACAGGTACCAATTCCTGAACCTCCTCCTGTTTAATGTAAACAGACTCCATCTTTGTTCCTTGGCTTTCACCAAGATAAGACAGTCCTGAAAACAGAAGATACAATTAAGTATTATGATCTGTTCTCTATAATAATAATAATAAGTTTTAGGCAGGGATTTCCGCACTGTGTGTTTCACAGATAGTGAAGGTTAGGTGGTACAGTATTAACAAGATGCAATGTGTGATGCTGCAGCTGTCACTGAATAAACAAAAGACGTTTTTCATAAACTTGTGACTAGTTTATATAGATTACATTCCAAAGTACTGTAATGTGTTTGGAATAAATATTTTAGTAACACTCCTGTAGTGTGTTTAACTTGCTTTAGGCTTGTTGCGAATGTTGTGTTTTTTTTTCTCCTGACGCTACCAAGGCGTAATTACCGTTCGAATTCAATTGTTGTGCTCAAGCTTTTACTGAACTGCAATGATATTAAAATAATAACGTCACGGGGAGAGGAATGCATTGGAAATGTGTGGTACAATCATCTATATTTACTAGAACGATTATATTTTGTGTGCCCAATTAATCGATAATTACCGAATTCAATTGTTGTGCTCAAACAGCTTTTACTGAAACTGCAATGATATTAAAATAATTGATTTGAGGCGTCAATAACTTGGGATATGAGGCATGCATTGGTAAATGTGTGGTACAATCATCTATATTTACTAGAAGCAATTATATTTTGATATGAGGCCCAATTAAGAGCAATAATTGCTATTTTGAGGCTTAAACATAAGAACAGCCCATAATAAGACATGTGATTTCTTTTGATCCCAATCTCATCAAGCTTACTAAGGATCCAGTCACGTCCAGAACATTACTGGGGAGTTGGTTCCAGACCCTCACAATCCTGTGTAAAAAAAAGCATTTTCTCTAAACTTTATTGATTTGAGGCACCTTTTCTGTTTTCAAGTGGAGCAATAACATTGTCATAGGATTTTGATTTTGAATCAGATCTCCACCTTCTGTGTGTGTTCAGACAATAATTCAATTTTTTTAGCATAAACCCGTATTGATTTTCTAGGCACCAATATCTGTTTGTGAGGAGACAGAACTGAACACAATATTCTATAGTATTGCATTGTAGAGGCAACATTACTGTGTTTAAATTCAATAACTTCTCATAGTATTGATTTGAGGCACCTCTGTGTGCAGAGTCAACATAAACTTTGCCTAGGTCTTTTTTTGAATGCATAGCATAGTATTGATATGAGGCACCTCTGTGTACAGCAATAACTTGCATAGTATTGATTTGAGGCACCTCTGTGTGCAGAGCAATAACTTGTTTGCATATATCAGTAAATTGATTTGAGGACACCTCTGTGTACCACTTGCATATTACTAGGGCAATCAGTGTGGTTTTCTACCTGGTTAGGGCTCTGGACTCTTGAATCCGGAAAAGGGTCTAAATAGACCATGTCGTATGGGTTCAATCCCAGTGGGGGTCACTGATCTGTTGTAAAACCATTGGCTGCAAGGATATTGTTACCCTATAGGTAATTTTCCATTTTGATTGCTCCAGTAAAAAAGTCCCTGTGATATCTTTTGTCCCTTTTGTAACAATTGTAATTTTCCAGTCTGTCGGTACAACCCCTGGATAAGCATGATCTGCTAAAAACTAAATAATAATTATTATTATTATTATTGATTGAGGCTCTGTGTAAAACATAGTATTGATTTGAGGCACCTCTGTGTGCAATGAGTCATGGAAAAGAGATCTATTACTGAAAATGAATTGAAAGCAAGTCAACAGCCCTTTTTAATCTGTGAAAAAAAAGAGTCTGCTGAAAAATAACATAACAGAGCTCATGGAAAAGAGATTCACTGAATTGTACTGTAACGCGCATTCTTGTGCTAATCTCTTAGCCTTTCAGATAATTTCTTTTCTGTAATATTAAGCAAAATGTCATAATAATAATAAACAAAGCATTGCACACAATTACAATCCTGCCCAGTAACAGATTGAGTGTGTCAGAGCAGTCAGTTACAATTAGACAATATAAACCCAATATGAAGCTGATGGAAGTTGAATGAATAAAGAGAGAGACGCTTACTTCAGGTATTGTCAGTGGGATGTGCAGCACAGCTCTAGTGCTCTAGTCACTTGCTCTGACCGTCTCCTCAGTGAATGTGTCCTTTCTTCTCTTCAGGTGAGAGCCGTTAGCAGCCACTCCACATCTGAAAATGTGTTGAAATGTTTAGTTTAGTTCAAGGAAAACAGAGATTTATTTTATAATTAATATATTATCATATAATCATAATGCATTATTGTTGCCATTCTTTTTACTGCACACCTCCCAGCACTAAAGCCATGAGAAAGACGTACTGTGTCATTGGTTAACGAAGGGCAAACAGAGGGAGGGACACTGGGATACTGCTCAATATGACCGCGCCTCTTTCAAGCACACGTGTTCACTGGCAGTGTCACTGTGATACTGCTCAATATGACCACGCCTCTTTCAAGCACACGTGTTCACTGGCATTGTCACTTTGATACTGCTCAATATGACCACGCCTCTTTCAAGCACACGTGTTCACTGGCATTGTCACTTTGATACTGCTCAATATGACCACGCCTCTTTCAAGCACACGTGTTCACTGACAGTGTCACTGTGATACTGCTCAATATGACCACGCCTCTTTCAAGCACACGTGTTCACTGGCAGTGTCACTGTGATACTGCTCAATATGACCACGCCTCTTTCAAGCACACGTGTTCACTGGCAGTGTCACTGTGATACTGCTCAATATGACCGCGCCTCTTTCAAGCACACGTGTTCACTGGCAGTGTCACTGTGATACTGCTCAATATGACCGCGCCTCTTTCAAGCACACGTGTTCACTGTGTTCACTGTGATTTTTGCTTCTGTGAGCCCCATGCCAATGGCTGCACAACAATTCATCCCCAATAAAATAATAAAAATAATAATAATAATAATAATAAATAATAATGTGAAATTACAGTTGTTAAGTACAGTACTGCAGAAAGGACGAGATTAGACAGAATGAAATTAAACTGCGACAGAACAGGCTTAAAATTGCAATACTTTAAACTGCAGCGATGCACATTCTAACTCCTTCCATTTCTTCAGTGTATATAAATTGCTAATTTATACAGACATTTCAATGTCCGTTGCTGTTTTGTAATTCGGTGTTACTAAAAATGAACACATAACAGGAAGATAATTATTAGTTTTGCTCAAATTCTTACACCAAAAAATAAATAAACCGAGCCAGTAGCTATGCCGTGGTTCAAGCAGCAGCTCCCTGTGTTATGAAAAGCATAGGAGAGACAACATAATAGTGAACGAAACGCAATCTTGAAAAGTGCATCGATTTCTGTTTTTGTTTATTGGTGTGTAATGCATTTTCACTACCTTACGTAGTTCTGTTTTTTAACTAGTAAAACGTGTGCTTTCACGAAAGGGGTTAGAATGTGTATGCTTAAAAACAGCACAGCTTTTCTCTCCCTGAATCGAGTGTCCTGCAATGCACCATAACAAAACAGCAAATCCTTTGCAACTGTAAATTTCCAGAACTGTGAAGCTGTATAAAGCCTCTTAAATGTAAACATGTAACATTGTGTACCTCCAGCTGTTCATCATTGTGATGCAGAGCACTCTCCACTGTCTGACCAAGTTTATTTCGAGTTTCTTTGTTCAAAGCCGTGCTGTTTGTACAGGGTTTGTAACAGCGGTTAGCAAACTACACTGTAGACCGAACAACCCATTTGACCACTATCATTATTAAACTCCAGCCATGGGTAAATCTTCAGCCAGTTTGCCTGAAAATCTATCTTTAACTTTCCCTTCACTGACATTTCTTATAGTGCTGTTGTATCACTAAGGCTGTATCTAAGTCTCTAGTCTAATCTATGTATTTGTAGGCTCCTATCAAGTGCCGTTCTGCACGCTGTGGAATGTTAGCAAAAAAGAAAGGGGTGTGCGAAAATTAACTAGCCTTTAAAATAAGAACGGGAACGAGGGTAAACAAGCAGAGCAGACAGGCAGACAGGCACAGGCAGGCAGGCAGGCAGACAGCAAGGCTGCAGGACAGACAGATAATGAAGTTTGCTGTCGGTCCGAATCCTGGACAGAAAACACCTATCTGGCTGTTAAACCCCATGGTTGGACTTTGATATCTGGCACTTATGGGAGTTTGTAAACAACTAATCAGCAGTGTGGAGTAGTTTAAAATAGGGTCTGGTGGGGGGCTGTTAAAGCAAGGTACACCTGGTTGCTCCATAAAAACTCAACTGCATAAATGGGTAATTGTATGACTTTGATATCTTTGGCACTTGTCTGGATAAGGGCGTCTGCTAAAATAAATAATCCGCTAATAATCCGTTGATGTTTAGGGGAGACCGTGGGTGGAGTTAAGCTTGTAACTTTTTCTTTTGGTCTTGAGTCTGGTGCGGGTGTGTGTGTGTGTCAGTCTCCCGGAAGTCTTATGCGCTGCTCTTGGGGAGAAAGCGTGCACGCTTTGGTGTTAGGCTATGACTGGGGGGTGGGGGGGGGATTGAGTTATGTAATAAAATATTGTGTTACCATATATTTGCGCAACACAGTGTCAACTATAGATTACCATGCTAATGCCTACTCTCATTGAACAAGAATAGTACTGGTGGCTATTGTAGCGCGGTTCATTCATTCTTTTCTTCTCTTTGGTGTGAATCCCCATTATTATTATTATTACTACGGGTGTTATTGTTATTATAAGTACTAATAGGATTTGTTTGAGTCTTTGCAGTGTGATATTTATTTGTTTCACAGAGCACACATTGTTTGGTAGTTAATAATCACTGGTGTTGCCACTACTATTCTGGTCCAATGAGTTGTTTGCCTGGTGATACTTATTAGCATTGAATTTTGTTTAGAATGACCTTTTTGCTGCTAGTGGTCGTTGGCTGGTATTTAATTTTATACGTAACTACCTTGTTGTTACTATTTGTAACTCCTCTGTATTGGATCCTGCATATACAAGCTACCTCACTGCTGCTAATTGTTATCAACCTGTATTGCACTTGTCTTCAACTCCCTTGTTGCTGCTATGTAACTTTTCTGTGTTGGATTTTGCATGTATAAACTGCCTCACTCTTGCCAGGGTTAGAAACTAACAATATTGTGCTACTAGTCTATTTGTAACGTTTCAGTATGGGATTTTGCATGTATAAACTGCCTCCCTGTTGCCAGTTTTCTCCCTATCTGTATTGTATTTGCCTTTAACCATCTTGTTGCTGCTATTTGTAATGTTTCTGTATTGGATTGTGCATGTATAAACTGTTATATTTTACATTGTGGTGGTCTCTCTTTGTTCCTGCTCAGTATAGATTTCTGCCCTATAAAGACGAACCTGTGTTTTAAGTAATTTGTTAAATCTAAAACTAATCTCTGAAGGCGCAGTGCCTTCAGTGGCGTAGTCTGGCTACAGGATTTTAGTATATCCCTATAGTGAAGCACCCTTGTCTGGTCCTTGCTCGCAGGATGCTACATATCAGTCAGTGGTGTGGGAGTGAGTTTAGTAAAAAGACCCAGAGTATTCACTTTCTTACCAAGGTACCCGTTGTATTTTTTCATTAGGAAAGTTTGTTTTTTAAATTGGATTTTTATGCCATTTTATTTTTACAATGGGAAAGTTACCTTTTATTTTTGTAACAATTAGGGTATGAGTCACTCAGAAAACATTGATTTGTGCTTGTTTAAATTAACATTTCAACATAATAGGCTCTCTGTTTATTTTTTGTTGTTTTATGAGTGAGTATGAAATCGCCTTGGTGCCCTTGGGTTGGATTTATGTTTTGTCTTTCTGCCCCCTTGAACTGCCTTGGTGCCCCTGAATCTTCACGCCCAACGAAGGTAACATTGCATTGCCCTTATGACCTGAACTTCATGCCCTTGCTTGTATCAAAATAAAAATATGTGCTTACTATAAAAACGAGTTTCTTTCACGTAGCCATATTAAAAACACTGTGTGACATTCCACAGCACAAGTTTGGAACTGAGGTCTCCCTCAGTGTTTTAAATGATACCAGCAGATTAAAACTAGTGAAGGAAACAAAGCTACACTTCATTGAAAGTATGTTTAAAAGTGATTTCAAACACATTAAAAAGCATAGAAAGCCAGTTTCCCATGCGTGTTCAGGTAAGTGTGAAACAATGCGATATGCTCAGTATTGACGTTTTGGAAATCGCTCCTGTTACAATCATTACGGTACACTTGAACGCACCCTCCAGTCAGTAAAATAATAATTATTTAATAATAAACATATTTTACCTCGTTTTTAAAAATTCACGATCCACGACTGCTATGCTCTAACTTCCACGCTGTCTCAGGAATAGAGAAAAAACATGCACGACAAAAATAGCTACACCGCCAGACAACATTTACCAGATAGATGCTTTCAAAACAACCTATTTGTCACAACTGGGCCCGTGGCAGGCAGACTGTAACTGGGGATGTGAATAAAAACAAACGCGCTGGCACAGCCACGCCGCTTCACAAATACAACACACATAAAAACAATGCGCTCCTACCCCACAACAACCCGGCCCTTTCAAAGTAATACATATTTTACAACTTAATAAAGACTCGCTTACCTCCTATCTGCTCTCCCTCAGTGTCTGAACGGGTCTGTCTCCCACAGAACGGGGGAGGGGCTGCGGAACGAGGAATATACCAATCGCAAAATACAAACTGTTCAGCGCGGTTTGGCAATTCATCTAATATGAACCGCAAAGGGAATTGTTATACTGTAGATCTTTTAATTAAAAATGAACATTATTTTCAATTGTAACACTGTTAACTAACTGTTTGTAGCTCTAGTTTTTCCAATGAATACAATTTTAATTCAGTAAACACCCTCCCCATGCCGGTGTTGGTATAGTCCCATTTATGAACAGGGACTCAGCGAGATTTAAGCAGATATATTCTCTGTGTTTTGTACCGGTATTGCTATTACCCGTCCTCTTCTTCAGAGCGAGATGTTCAAACACTAACGCGATACCCCTGATAATGTTTTTTAGAAGTATATTAGGGTAATTCAAGTTGAGCGCCGTTGTCACAAACAGATCCAAAATGGTGTAGGCATGGGCGCAGTTTCATAGCTTTCTTTTCGCTCGTCTTGGAGGTTCAGTGTTGAACTTGTTTTTGGTAAATACAGCACAGGGTCGCAGAAAGGTCATTCTTTACGAGTAAACTTCCAGGCAGTAACCTCTGCTACTTCTACACCATGCTTTTATTTAGTTTCTCTTAACTGTACTATTGACTCCTATTCTTTATACAGGACAGTATTCCTCCCTGCTGTCCAGCGGCACAGATTTAGACTCTTCCTCAGACTGCGCTGCGAACTAAACCAGGCAACAGAGCCGCCTCCACAGCAGCAGAAGAGTCATCAGCAATGAGACACGCCAAGGAGTGCGCTGCTCTGTGAGACTCGAGGGGCCGCATTATCAAAGCGCTTCCTCCAGGCTTTAATTAACTGCTATTGATTTTAAAAAGGACAAGACATCATGTTAATGTTACAACATGAAAAACTAAACACACTGAGAGTGCTGAAGAGGGCTTGAAATACAGTCTATTACTCAGCTGTTTGGTTCTAGTTCTGTAAAATGAACAGGTGTTTTACCTATTTAAAATAAATAGGAGTTAATTAAAGACTGGCGTAAAAGCTTTGAAAAGATGTCCTGAGGTGTCTTATTGTGATTAAAAAGCGTCCCATTCCACAAGAAAAACCTGAGAGGCGTTAGAAAACTAAAGCTCTTTGAATGAAATGCTTTTTATTATATGAATAACTACTCAGTGAAGTGACAGAGCAGGTTAATAAACTAAATGTATTGAATAAATAATGAAATCAGTTCATATAGGTGAGAGAGCGAGAGGTTTGTATTAAACAGTCCAATTACAGTATTTTTAAAAGGTTTTAGTAGTTTAACTGCAAATGACTGCCCAGATTGGAAACAAAGGTAAATATTCTCATACAATACTCTGCATTTATATTACTGCGCCCAACAGTACTTTCGGTAAAGCTGTATTTGGGTCTGTAGTTGTTGTCCCCGGTCTGTACCAAGTGTATTCATTCAGGAGAAGCAGAGTCTTCAGGAACACAAGTGGAGGGGCAGCACAGGGACGTTACAATGTGGGGCCATTGTATTTATTTATTTTAAATTGTTTTAAATGCTTTGACACTATTGTATCAAAGCATTTAAAAGGCAGACAGGCTTCCCAGCGACAGCGTGTGGAAGCGACATCGTGGGAGAAGTACGAGTGGACAAGTACAACGCAGTTAGAAGCAGAAAGGAGGAATTACATCTTTAAATTTGGAGTTGCTTTAATCAGAAAACATTGCAGCTTAAAGCCTTGCAGTTGCGTGTATTTTTCTGATAACAAGCTGAAACTCGGAGCAGCTGATTCAAATCCCGCGGCGTTCTGGGCCACGGGGGAGGAGCGGAGCCCTCAGCACAAACACAAACAAAGGCAGACAGGCTTCCCAGCGACAGCGTGTGGAAGCGACATCGTGGGAGAAGTACGAGTGGACAAGTACAACGCAGTTAGAAGCAGCTGAAAGCAGGTTGACAGCTGCAGAAGCTGAACTAAACTTAAAAAAAAAAAAAACATGGTCTTCAAGCCAGTAATCTGTGACAACTGCATGATGTGGGAAATCCGAGAAAACCCAACAGAGCTCAACCAAGTTTGTGTAAAGTGCCGCACCATCCAGGACTTGCTTCAGCGATTAAGCCTGCTAGAAAAGGAGCTGGAGGAAATGAGACAGCAACAGGAGCTTGAGGAGCTGACACACCCACAATTCATGGAAGTCTGCACCCCTAGCAGACTGAAAGCCACCAGGGAGATGGAAGAGAGTCGAAACAGCTGGGTTCAGATAGGCAGAAGCAGGGAAAAAAAGAAACTTCGTCAAACACAACCACCAGAAATCCAGACATCCAACAAATTTGAGCCACTTCAACATTTAGATGACCAAAACCAACATCAAGAGAATGAAAGAAACAACACCCAGGACCCTATAAACAGTGCTGGCCAGGCAGCAAAAAAGAAGGAAGGTCATGATTGTTGGGGACTCCATATTGAGAAACACAGCAAGTTCAGTTCGCAGTCTGGACCCCCTTCAACAGTGTGCTGCCTTCCAGGAGCCTCAGTCAAGCACATCACTGAGAATGTGGACAGGCTCCTAGAACGAACAGGAGACGACCCGGTAGTAGTCGTCCACATTGGTACAAACAACATTGGAAGAGACAGGCCAAGATCCCTGCAAAACAAATTCAGAGAGCTAGGAAGGAAATTAAAAGACAAGACCAAAACTGGTATTTTCTGGGATACTGCCGGCGCCTTGCAAAGGACCATATGGGCAGCTGGAAATACAAAATCAAAATGCATGTCTGAAATCGTGGTGCACACAGGAAGGCTTCACCTTTCTTGAACATTGGAGCACATTCTACAACAAGGACTATCTATACAGGTGGGACGGACTGCACTTAAACAGAAAGGGAACCAATCTACTCGGAGAAAGGATCCTTCAGGAGGTCCAGAAGCATTTAAACTAGAAAGGAATGGGGGAGAAAACAAAAAAACAGAAGGGAGACCACATCAAAACAAGGGCAACAACTCAGGTAAGACCACTATTAAATGTATTTATCTTAATGCTAGAAGTCTCAGAAACAAAATGTTAGAACTTGAAGCTACTGCACTAACAAGTAACTACGATGTGATAGGTGTTACAGAAACTTGGTTGTCTGAGAGTGATGGAGATGAATATAATATTAGTGGGTACACACTATAGGAAAGACAGGCAGGACAGAAGAGGCGGAGGGGTAGCGCTATACATAAGAAATAGTCTTCAAGCCCAGGTGTTAAATCAGGACAAAGAAAACAATGCAGAATCAATAAGGGTCAGAATAATGGACACAAATTCAAAGGGCATAATAATAGGAGCATGCTATAGACCGCCAAATTCAGACGCTGAACAAAATAATCTGTTGTACAATGACATTCGAAATGCGTGTAGAAAAGGAGAAGCCATACTAATGGGGGATTTCAACTTCCCCCATATAAAATGGGAAAACCCGATGGGGGCACGACAGACAAAATTGAAATGGTGGAAATGACAAATGACTGCTTCCTAACGCAATTTGTCAAGGCACCGACTAGAGGGGAGGCATGCCTTGACTTAATCTTTTCAAATAATGAAGACAGAATAACTAAAACAGAGGTCAGAGAGCCATTGGCAAACTCAGACCACAACATGGTCTCATTTGAAATATTTTTTAAAACCCCCAAAGTAATGACTAAAGTGAAGGTTTACAATTTTAGAAAAGCAAACTATGAAGGTATGAAACGGAGACTAACAGAAGTAGATTGGAGTAAAATAGAGAAAACATCCACAGAAAAAGGATGGCTGTTTTTTAAAAATGTAGTACTAGAGGCGCAAAACAATTACATCCCAAAAGTAGACAAATCTAAATCTAAAACAAAATGGCCAAAATGGTTTAATAGATCAATTAAAAAAAAAATATTCAGCGAAAAAAGGCACTTTACAGAGCGTTTAAAAGTGGCCAAAAACAAAGTACACAGAAAGAGTACTTGGAACTGCAAACACAAGTCAAAAAGGAAGTTAGAAAGGCCAAGAGAGAGATAGAAATCAATATTGCTAAGGGGGCTAAAACCAATTCCAAAATGTTTTTCCAATATTATAACAGCAAGAGAACATTCAAAGAGGAGGTTAAATGTCTAAGAGACACAAATGGCAAAATCATAGATGAAGAAAAAAATAGCAAATATATTAAATGATTACTTTTCACAGGTTTTTACAAAGGAGGACACGGACAACATTGCCCCACATGTCGACCTGTTCCTATCCAATTTTAAATAACTTTAGCATAACAGAGGCAGAAGTGTTAAAGGGACTAGGAGCTCTTAAAATAAACAAATCCCCTGGGCCAGATGAGATCCTCCCAATAGTACTCAAAGAAATGAAAGAAGTTATTTACAAACCGCTAACCAAGATCATGCAACAGTCTCTTGACACAGGGGTTGTACCGACAGACTGGAAAATAGCAAACGTAATACCAAGCCACAAAAAAGGGAGACAAAACCAACCAGGTAACTACAGACCAATAAGCCTGACTTCTATTATATGTAAACTTATGGAAACTATAATAAGATCCAAAATGGAAAATTACCTATATGGTAACAATATCCTGGGAGACAGCCAGCATGGTTTTAGGAAAAGGAGATCGTGTCTCTAACTAACCTACTTGACTTTTTTTGAGGATGCAACATTGAAAATGGACAACTGCAAAGCATACGACATGGTCTATTTAGATTTCCAGAAAGCTTTTGACAAAGTCCCGCATAAAAGATTAATTCTCAAACTGAACGCAGTAGGGATTCAAGGAAATGCATGCACATGGATTAGGGAGTGGTTAACAGGTAGAAAACAGAAAGTACTGATTAGAGGAGAAACCTCAAAATGGAGTGAGGTAACCAGTGGAGTACCACAGGGATCAGTATTAGGTCCTCTGCTATTCCTAATCTACATTAATGATTTAGATTCTGGTATAGTAAGCAAACTCGTTAAATTTGCAGACGACACAAAAATAGGAGGAGTGGCAAGGTATAGACAATGTCAACCCGGGGGACTTCTTTGACTTGAAAAAAGAAACAAGGACCAGGGGTCATAAATGGAGATTAGATAAAGGGGCATTCAGAACAGAAAATAGGAGGCACTTTTTTACACAGAGAATTGTGAGGGTCTGGAACCAACTCCCCAGTAATGTTGTTGAAGCTGACACCCTGGGATCCTTCAAGAAGCTGCTTGATGAGATTCTGGGATCAATAAGCTACTAACAACCAAACGAGCAAGATGGGCTGAATGGCCTCCTCTCGTTTGTAAACTTTCTTATGTTCTTATGTATAGTACTTTAGATTATATATGTTTACATATATGCATTCGAATTGGGATTATTTTGTGTTTAACGAATATGATCATCAGAAATACTGTAACGGCAAATAAGCAGCCTACAGAATGTGTGCATTGCAGAAACCCTTTATTATTAAAACATGACGAGGCATCTCTCAGGTTTTATTAATAAGCACCAGTATTCTATCTGAGTGACAAGTTACAAGGTGCACAAAACCGTCAAAATGTAAGTGATTCAATGTATCCAGTAGGTGGCACCAAAACACTGTTCAGCTTTTACATTGTACCGCTTAGACTGCATTGGTTGATAATGTACATTCCTCCTTGAATGAGCTCAGTAAAAAGGGTTGGACCTAGATATTTCAAACAGAATTACTGATATTTTTGTGATACAATACTGAAATGATCAGGTATTTTTACCACAATATAAAACATTCTTTAATTCTTAAACGGCTGCATAATAAAGTGAATGTACACAAACATCTTTGTGTAGTTAAGTTAAAATAATTTTGATCAAAACATTTTGCTTTTTAAATGAACCTTCAATGTATCTTCTAAGATATCTTCCAATTTTTTTATCCTCTGTAAATTACCTCCTCACCCAGTTCATTGCTCTGTGTGTGTAATCTCCATGCCTGCAATGGTAATGACTAGAGTTAAATCATCTCCTCACCCAGTTCATTGCTCTGTGTGTGTAATCTCCATGCCTGCAATGGTAATGACTAGAGTTAAATCACCTCCTCACCCAGTTCATTGCTCTGTGTGTGTAATCTCCATGCCTGCAATGGTAATGACTAGAGTTAAATCATCTCCTCACCCAGTTCATTGCTCTGTGTGTGTAATCTCCATGCCTGCAATGGTAATGACTAGAGTTAAATCATCTCCTCACCCAGTTCATTGCTCTGTGTGTGTAATCTCCATGCCTGCAATGGTAATGACTAGAGTTAAATCACCTCCTATTGCTCTGTGTGTGTAATGCCTGCAATGGTAATGACTAGAGTTAAATCCCTCCTCACCCAGTTCATTGCTCTGTGTGTGTAATTCCATACCTGCAATGGTAATGACTAGAGTTAAATCACCTCTTCATTGCTGCCCTGCAATGGTAATGACTAGAGTTAAATCATCTCCTCACCCAGTTCATTGCTCTGTGTGTGTAATCTCCATGCCTGCAATGGTAATGACTAGAGTTAAATCACCTCCTCACCCAGTTCATTGCTCTGTGTGTGTAATCTCCATACCTGCAATGGTAATGACTAGAGTTAAATCACCTCCTCACCCAGTTCATTGCTCTGTGTGTGTAATCTCCATGCCTGCAATGGTAATGACTAGAGTTAAATCATCTCCTCACCCAGTTCATTGCTCTGTGTGTGTAATCTCCATGCCTGCAATGGTAATGACTAGAGTTAAATCACCTCCTCACCCAGTTCATTGCTCTGTGTGTGTAATCTCCATGCCTGCAATGGTAATGACTAGAGTTAAATCCTAGTGGTCAGGTGTAACCCCTTTTCATTCTCTTTTATTGAAAATATATTCTGATGCTGCAGCAATTTTAATGTGCCCAGCAAAAGTCAATGTAAAGAGTGTGTAAACAGAACACACGTCTCCTTTTCTGTGGTCAGTCAGCTCTGCGTTCATTTCTGAGAAGGAAATGCGTGTCTGTGGTTAGTGAGAGGAAGTGAAGGCAGGCAGGGTTTAAATTGAGCCTGAATAGTGGAATGCAGCCCTGCACCCCCTGTTAAACTGACAAGAGGGGATTCTGAAAAGGGGAGATTGAGCTGAGCAGCTTCATACCAAACATGCCCTCAATCATCTTTAGATGACGAGGTCTGCTCTGCTCCTTAGAAAAGTTTACTGGAAAAGAAAACCATGGTAAGAACATGGCAAAATAAAGACAATTCTAGATAAGTTTGATATTGTATGATGATAAACTGATTATGTACACAGATGCATGTAAAAAGGAAAAGAAGTAGACAAATATGTTAACAAAAGAAAATAAGTCTTAATTAATTAATTAATTAATTAATTAATTAATTAATTAATTATTATTATTATTATTATTATTATTATTATTGTTGTTGTGACTAGCTTTTTGCGGTTGCAGCACCCCCTAACAGTCACAATCAAAGATCTGTTATAAAGCTGTGGTCTAATGAAAAACAATTCATGTGAAAATCTGAGGGGAACATTGAAGCAGGTTTCACTCTAACTATTCTCCTGTTGAATGCAAACCTACAAGTGTGGTGTTCTGTGTGTCTCTGCTCTGGGGGCTCTTGCCACCCCTCCTCAAAGGCTCAGCCGCTGTAGAGCCTCACCCCTCTGAGGGAGACTCCCTGCTGGGACAGAGGGGGACCCCCTGGACAAAGAGTCACTTCAATCCAGCCTGAAGCTGCCCCTGCCTCGTGCATCATTGCAGGCAGCCTCCAAAAGAGATGACACAGACTGGCTGGGCAGTGAGACATGGTTCCAGTGGCAGAGTGGGGGAGCTCTCAGGTAGCTCACATTACCACTGCTCATGCTATCCCAGCTGTCTGGATTAAAAACCTCCAGTGATGCCAACCCAGCAGCTTCATGAGCACCAAAATAAAACTTGGTGAGGGTGTTCTTTAGTGTATTGAGAGAACCAGAATCTGAGAATATGAAGAGATGTCTGCCTGTCACATTCACATTGTGCACATTCAGTGGATATAGGTCCTAGTGGTGCTTTTTCATCATACTGATAAGATTTTTGATTTTACACAGTATGTTACTAACATATTATTTCAATGATTTCTTTATGGAGCATCTCCATGTAGAGCAGGTGCAGTGTGAGTGTTTATGTTACAGTGTGTCACTGTGAGGGGGAGGGTTTGTCTAGTTGATGTATTGAATTCATCATCTAAAGCTGTGTGAGTTCAAGCTTTCTGAATCCTCTGAGTTGCAGCATCTCTTGTCCAGGGATGTCCTGCCCCGTTTACAGGGATTGAAGACCTTAACATTAACATCTCCTCTAAATAATAATCTAAAGTGTCAGTTTAATGCCTTGCCATCACTTCCTGTGCACCCTGCTGTGTGTTCATCCTCCAGCACTTCCTCTCACTCAACCGCAGCCCCTGAAGCCCTTGACTGGACTGAATGCTGTGCAGCAGCTCAGTGGCCTCTGATGCTGTGCACAGAGGAAGGGGCTCGCTCTCATGTTCTCATTTTAAAATGACAACTTCCTAACTGCTAGGAAACATACTGTCTACCCACCCCCTCTCTCCTGCTTCATGAATTCAACGATTAACACATTGAATTGTTAAAACAAGCATTGCACTGATCAATGAGAATGATCTCGTTATTATAAATTAAAAAACATAATGTAATAGGAATCTGATGCATATAATTATTAGGGGTCAAGTCTAAAAGAAGAGATTTGAGTGTGTGACCAACCTGGCCTCTACGAGCACCGTCAAACAAAGTATGCATGGTTTATATGGCATTGCTGTGAACTGTTCAACTCTGCAGAGACATGCAGATTATATATATATATATATATATATATATATATATATATAAATATATATGTATATATATATATATATATATATATAACATTTAAAATCTGTATTTATGCTTGGAGGTGTATTTACTATTGACAAGACTCAATATACAGTGGCTCTCAAAAGTATTCTCCCCCCTTGGACTTTTCCACATTTTATTGTGTTACAACATGGAATCAAAATGGATTTAATTAGGACTTTTTGCCACTGATCATCACAAAAAAAGTCCATAATGTCAAAGTGAAAAATAAAATCTACAAATTGTTCTAAATTAATTACAAATATAAAACAGAAAATAATTGATTGCATAAGTATTCACCCCCTTTGCTATGACACACCTAAATAAGCTCTGGTGCAACCCGTTGTCTGTAGAAGTCAAATAAGTAGTTGAATGGAGTCCACCTGTGTGCAAATAAGAACATAAGAACATAAGGTGTTTCAACCTGAGGAGGCCATTCAGCCCATCTTGGTTTGTTAAATTATTGATCCCAGAATCTCAAGCAGCTTGGGATCCCAGGGTCCCAACAACATTACTGGGGAGTTGGTTCATTTCAATTCTCTGTGTGTAAAAAGTGCCTCCTATTTTCTGTTCTGAATGCCCTCATCTAAGACAAAGAAAGAACATTGTCTATACCTTTTAGGATTTTGAATGTTTGAATCAGATCGTCAGGGAAGACCAAGATTCAATTCTTTTTAGCCTGTCTGCAACATGCCTTTAAACCCGGATAATACAGTCTTCTTTGCACTCTTTTCTGGGCAGACATATCCTTTTGTAACGAGGTGATCAGAACTGTGTTTCCCCTGGTGTTTCACCTGATTTCAAAATGGCCTTTCTGGGAGGTCCCACAGCTGGTTAGCAAAACAAAAAACTACATCATGAAAAAAAGAACACCCGGGCAAAGGACACTAGTCAGGAGGCCCCAAGAGGCCTATGGCAACTCTAAAGGAGTTACAGTGTTCCACGGCTGAGCTGGGAGACACTCTATGGTCAATAGCCCAGGTGAGGCCTTTACCAAAAAAGAAAGCATTGTTGAAAAAAACTCACATCAAATCTCGGCTAGAGTTTCCCCTTAAGGCATGTGGAAGACTATGAGACCAAGTGGAAGAAGATTCTATGGTTTGAGACCAAAATAGAGCTTTTGGCCACAACGCTGAGAACACCTTCCCTGAGAACACCATCCCTACCGTGAAGCATGGTGGTGGCAGCATCATGCTATGGGGATGCTTCTCTGCGTCAGGGCCTGGAAAGCTTGTGAAGATAGGAGGGCAAAATGGATGCAGCAAAGTACAAAGAAGTCCTGGAGGAAAACCTGCTGCAGTCTGCAAGAGACCTGGGACTTGGGAGAAGATTCATCTTCCAGCAGGACAATGCCCCCAAACATACAGCCAAAGCCACACTGGAGTGGTTTAAAAACAAAAAGGTCAATGTCCTGGAGTGGCCCAGTCAAAGCCCGGACCTCAATCCAATTGAGAATATGTGGAAAGAGTTGAAAATTGCTGATCACCAAAGGTCCCCATCCAACTTGATGGAGCTTGAGCAATTTTGCAAAGAAGAATGGGCAAAAATTGTAGTGTCCAGATGTGCAAAGCTGGTAGGGACTTATCCAAATAGACTCATTGCTGTAATTGCTGCCAAAGGTGCCTCTACCAAATATTGACTCAAAGGGGTGAATACTTATGCAATCAATTATTTTCTGTTTTGTATTTGTAATTAATTTAGAACAATTTGTAAATTTTATTTTTCACTTTGACATTATGGACTTTTTTGTGTTGATCAGTGGCAAAAACTCCTAATTAAATCCATTTTGATTCCATGTTGTAACACAATAAAATGTGGAAAAGTCCAAGGGGGGTAAATACTTTTGAGAGCCACTGTAATTATATGATAGACATTCCTATAAACTTGTACTAAACAATATAACAATTGTATACAGGTAGAGTTATACAGAACAGTAGTGTTATTCCTATAGTTTTGTACTATGTGTTTGTTTGTTTATGTGTGTGTGTTTGTGTATGCCTGTCTGTGTGTGTGTGTGTGTGTGTGTGTGTTTCTGTGTGTGTATCCATGTGTGTGTGTGTGTGTGTGTGTCGATGCATTTCTTATTCCATTTGCCAGTACAGGTTTTTTTCGACCCCTCAGTGCTCATCCAGTTCTGAGTGCTGTTTGATCACAATATTTTGTCAAAGGATCCCAATGATTCAGCATCAACAACATGGCAAGGAAACCCATTCCATACCCTCAGCACTCTCTGTTTAGAGAAGTGTTTCAATCCACTCAACATGGCAAGGAAACCCATTCCATACCCTCAGCACTCTCTGTTTAGAGAAGTGTTTCAATCCACTCAACATGGCAAGGAAACCCATTCCATACCCTCAGCACTCTCTGTTTAGAGAAGTGTTTCAATCCACTCAACATGGCAAGGAAACCCATTCCATACCCAGCACTTCCATACCCACATGGCAAGGAAACCCATTCCATCCCTGCACTCTGTGTAGAGAAGTGTTTTGATCCACTCAACATGACAAGGAAACCCATTCCATACCCTCAGCACTCTCTGTGTAGAGAAGTGTTTCAATCCACTCAACATGGCAAGGAAACCCATTCCATACCCTCAGCACTCTCTGTGTAGAGAAGTGTTTTGATCCACTCAACATGACAAGGAAACCCATTCCATACCCTCAGAACTCTCTGTGTAGAGAAGTGTTTCAATCCACTCAACATGACAGGAAACCCATCCCATACCCTCAGCACTCTGTGTAGAGAAGTGTTTTAATCCCCTCATTTAAACAGTGGTTTCACCAGACAAGTTTTTGAGAAGAGTGTTCTTGAGTAAAGTGTAAAAATAAATATTTCTTGAAATGAGATCATGTGGCTATGCTCTATCAGATGACAGAATCAGAGGTTTAGATGTTTCTGGTCATTTAATAACGAGGTGTCGTGGGAGGAGCCTGTATGTTTAAAGAGGCATCGTGGGAGGAGCCTGTATGTTTAAAGAGGCGTCGTGGGAGGAGCCTGTATGTTTAAAGAGGCATCGTGGGAGGAGCCTGTATGTTTAAAGAGGCGTCGTGGGAGGAGCCTTTTTAAAGGTGTGAAGTTTCTCATCTCTCAAAAAAAGTCTCCAGACAGAATGCAGGCTTGTGAACTCGCTGCACTGATATGTCAGTATTAATCCTGGTGCTTTATTAAACATTCTGCTGATTATCCATCTGGTTTGGGAACAGTTAGAGTGAAAGCTTCCAGGTTTGTAGGGAAAAAAACTGTTAGGTAGTGTCTTGTGGTCATTTTATATACAAATAAGCACAAAATCAGTTAAATTAAATAGATTATTGTAAAACAAGGAGGCACATGGGCACACGATAAAGGTGAGCATGTGCTTCATGGTAATGTCATGCTAAGTGTGTAGGAGTGTAGTAAAATAAAAGGGTGGTTGGTACATGCATGGTAAAGCTATGACCAAACATGGTAAAGGACAAGGTGACTTGGTAAAGAATAATAAATGCATGTAGAAGCTTTGTAAGAGTGATTAATTATCAATTACTATCTATGATGGATTATAGGAACCTGAAAACTGTGCATATTATTATAATTAGGGCTTCTATTTTTCAGTTTTAGCCTATAAAACCTGTTAAAAACCCCTGATACAAAAAATGAAATCTGTGTATAGCCAATAAACACTGGAAAACACAGGAAAAACACTGAAATGGTTCCTCAGTTCATGTTGACCACCCCTTTCCCATTAAAAAACAAAACAAAACAAAAAAACCTACTACTACTACAAAAAAAAAACTAGAGGGGGGAACAGAGAAGCCTTGAGGTGGAAAACGCATGCAGACTTCGAAGTGAGTGCTTCCTGTGAGACTGAGGGACAGTGAGGGAGGCACGAGAGGAGCCTTGAGGTGGAGAAGCACGCAGACTTCGAAGTGAGTGGTTCCTGTGAGACTGAGGGACAGTGAGGGAGGCACGAGAGAACACAGACTTGAAGTGAGTGCTTCCTTGAGGAGGGACAGTGGGGAGAACACAGGTGGAGAACACACAGACTTCAAGTGAGTGCTTCCTGTGAGACTGAGGGACAGTGAGAGAGGCATGAGAGAAGCCTTGAGGTGGAGAAGCACGAGACTTCAAGTGAGTGGTTTCTGTGAGACTGAGGGACAGTGAGGGGCATGAGGCACGAGACTTCAAGAGAGAAGGAGGACCTCCTCTAGCTGTGAAGCAGTGAAAGAGCCCAGAGTGAGTCTGAAGAGAATGAGAGTGCGTGAGAAGAAAGGAGAGTGCATGTGAGGGAGAGTGAGATGAAGACCGTGAAGTGAGAGGGCAGGAACTTTTTATTATTTTGGAGTGAACCCCGGCCCCAGACAGGGATTCGCTGTCCTGTCAGTTTGTTTGGAATCCCATCTGGTCTCCCTGAGTCTTACTTCACTGACGACGCGAAGATCGTTACAATACTTTAACCCTTTCCGGTCCATTGTCGGACTGGGTCCGACATTGCAATTATTCCTATCAGGTCCTTTGTCCGACATCATTATAGAAACGCAAAAAACGGGTTTCTAGTCGTTTTTTCTCCGGAAAAAGCCGAGAAAACCATTCAATTGCCGAATGGGAGCGACAGGAGCCGAGACAAGTCAAAAAAAAAAAAAAAAAAAAAAGGCGATCTCATGAATAGTCATACATGGCCCTGGTATCAGATAACGGGCGGTCGTAAATAAACAAGCTGGCTGACTGTGAATCAGCGCACAGAGAACACGGACATTTGCAGAGCTTTTTTGAGATGTTATAGTAATAAAATAATGACTTGGATCGCATTATTGAGGAGTTTGGTGATAAAACGAGTGATCAGGAGATGGTTGATCGGTATGTACGACTATTATTATTATTATTATTATTATTATTATTATTATTATTATTATTATTATTATTTATTTCTTACATAGGTGAAAGCTATAGCGAATCTAAAGGGTGGGGGCTGGAGATGCCTAGTGAGTGCTTTGTTGATATGCAGGGCCATTTAAACCCGTTTGACTGTGGGAAAAAAATACTTTTAAACAGCGCGTCTAAAATTAACTGCGCGTGTGAAAATTAATTAGACCTGGCGTGCCTGACGTGCAATTAATAAATGGACTGCAAAGGGTTAAACCCACCCCAACTACTGGATGCCAGCACATTCCTACATTTCCATTGGAGACTCCGCTTTGTCGCAGGTGATGCTGAACTAGTTATTCCGTGTAGTAAAACATTGGACTCCTTTGCATGGAGGATCTCAGTGAGCTACAGTGCACGGTTCATCAACTGATTCAGATTCAGTTATGTTAAGTCTGCCAACTGATGATATAGGGCAAGGCAACAACTGAGTGCCCAAAAATATGAATCACAGTGAGTTTTGACCTCCTTTAGTATTCTGGATGGAGCGCATACCTTGCAAAATGACCCAGTGTGAACAAAAGGAAATATATAGAAATAATATGTACAGCTAAACGTGTCCAAGTATCTTATAGGAATGAAGTCAGACCATGGAAATCCACATCTGTGATGGAGAAACATTGGATCAAGGGACTTCTTGTGGAAACAACTAGAGCGAAACCTGGTACAGAAGCTGAATCCTGCTGGGAACGTGTGGATATGCTGGACATGTACTAGGCAATTTCAAATATGGAATGTACTTTGATATAAAAATGAAGTGTTAGAGGTTTTTTGGAAGGAAGGATAAAGAGAGAGTATCCTTGTACCGCCAGTAGGTGGCTTTCTTGCTCCATGAAATAGGTCAGTCTACACATGTTTTTAATTAAGTACTTAGTAATCTGGGAATTTCTAAGAAAATATATAATGAACGATTTACCGCTTGTATATCTTATCTTCAGAAAGCATGACCCTTGATAAAAAGCACCATTCCGGCTAAAAAGTGAATGTTAATCACACCTACAAATATATGTTTCTAAAAAACAAGATAAGAAAGAGATTCTTTACAACATATAAATTAACATTAAAACTTAACAGCCAAGGTCTTAAGAAAAAAACCTGTCTCGGCTGGATTTTGTTTTTTATAATGACTCAAGCCTAGTTGAGTCATTATAAAAAATATAAGAGTCGAATGCAGTTATACTGGCCTGTATTTGGATTTAAATCTTAGAGGGATAGTCGACGAAACACTGAGGAAGGTGCCCACTTGAAGACCCCAGAGATGTACCCTACTTAGCTCAATCCAGACAGTTGTCATGCTGATGCGCTGAGGAGGCCGCACTGTGGTTGATCCCCGGAGCCAGCATCGCAGCCGTTGTGTGTGCTGATGCGCCAGGGAGGCAAAATAAGCTGATCCCTGGAGCCAGCATTACACTTCAGCCATTAACACCAGACAGAAGGATATCTACATCATCATATGGAAGGAAACGTAAATGGATGGAGACACATATGGATCACATTAGTTTACTGTAAAGCTACGTCTTAGTTGGTGCTTATCTTGGCGAGAGCCGAGTTCAAATCAGCATGAAGTTTTAACATCTACTCTCGTGTAATGGAAATCACCAAAGAAATAAAGTGATATTATAAATTCTAGGAGCAACTGTTAAACTGAAGTAAATTAATTAAAAGTTTATCTTATAATGCCACAAAGGTATTGTAAATTAATAAAATTAATGATCAAACCCTTTTTTAGACAGCATGATATATGATTTCATAAGATTAATAATATGTTTTAAGTATTTGCTATAATAAGAAAACATATTATTTAAAAACTTTATTGCTTGTTCATAACTTTACTGTATTGATAAGAAGATTAAAAGCTGGAGCAGTATTCGATTTAATTAAATGGGAAAGTGGTACAGTTTCTTTCTCCTTCTATTGAACAACAAGACCTCTAGACATTATGATATCCATTGAATTATAGAATTTAAAAGGTGTTGTGTTATGTTTTTGTGTTAAGTTTGTAATAATATACTATAATGTACCTTGTTGTTAATCCACTATACTATTGTCTAATGATGGTAGAAGGAGTCCTTATAATGTGGTTCTTTGAAACTGCTGCATTGAAAGAGGGGCCTCTCTCCTTATCAAGATGTACAGGCTGTAGAGAAAAGGAGGGGTGTCCTTGAGTTTCACTTCGGCAAATGCTGCAGATTTTGCAGATTCGGAACTTAAGGTTTATGGAGTTAGTGGCATAGCACAGATAAGAATATATCTTGAAATAATATGCAAAAATCATGGCTTAACAGACATTGATAGGTCATAAAGTGAGGTAAAGTGTAGAAAAGCTAGTCAATGTATGGTAAATGAAATGGCAGTGTGGGACTGCATGGTCCATGGTAAATGAAATGGCAGTGTGGGACTGCATGGTCCATGGTAAATGAAATGGAAATGTGGTACTGCATGGTCCATGGTAAATGAAATGGAAATGTGGGACTGCATGGTCCATGGTAAATGAAATGGCAGTGTGGTACTGCATGGTCCATGGTAAATGAAATGGCAGCGTGGGACTGCATGGTCCATGGTAAATGAAATGGCAGTGTGGTACTGCATGGTCCATGGTAAATGAAATGGAAATGTGTGGTACTGCATGGTCCATGGTAAATGAAATGGCAGTGTGGTACTGCATGGTCCATGGTAAATGAAATGGCAGTGTGGTACTGCATGGTCCATGGTAAATGAAATGGCAGTGTGGTACTGCATGGTCCATGGTAAATGAAATGGCAGTGTGGGACTGCATGGTCCATGGTAAATGAAATGGCAGTGTGGTACTGCATGGTCCATGGTAAATGAAATGGAAGTGTGGTACTGCATGGTCCATGGTAAATGAAATGGCAGTGTGGGACTGCATGGTCCATGGTAAATGAAATGGCAGTGTGGTACTGCATGGTCCATGGTAAATGAAATGGCAGCGTGGGACTGCATGGTCCATGGTAAATGAAATGGCAGTGTGGTACTGCATGGTCCATGGTAAATGAAATGGAAATGTGGTACTGCATGGTCCATGGTAAATGAAATGGCAGTGTGGTACTGCATGGTCCATGGTAAATGAAATGGAAATGTGGTACTGCATGGTCCATGGTAAATGAAATGGAAATGTGGTACTGCATGGTCCATGGTAAATGAAATGGAAGTGTGGTACTGCATGGTCCATGGTAAATGAAATGGCAGTGTGGGACTGCATGGTCCATGGTAAATGAAATGGAAATGTGGTACTGCATGGTCCATGGTAAATGAAATGGCAGTGTGGTACTGCATGGTCCATGGTAAATGAAATGGCAATGTGGTACTGCATGGTCCATGGTAAATGAAATGGCAGTGTGGTACTGCATGGTCCATGGTAAATGAAATGGAAATGTGGTACTGCATGGTCCATGGTAAATGAAATGGCAGTGTGGTACTGCATGGTCCATGGTAAATGAAATGGCAGTGTGGTACTGCATGGTCCATGGTAAATGAAATGGCAGTGTGGTACTGCATGGTCCATGGTAAATGAAATGGAAGTGTGGTACTGCATGGTCCATGGTAAATGAAATGGCAGTGTGGTACTGCATGGTCCATGGTAAATGAAATGGAAGTGTGGTACTGCATGGTCCATGGTAAATGAAATGGCAGCGTGGGACTGCATGGTCCATGGTAAATGAAATGGAAGTGTGGTACTGCATGGTCCATGGTAAATGAAATGGAAGTGTGGGACTGCATGGTCCATGGTAAATGAAATGGCAGTGTGGTACTGCATGGTCCATGGTAAATGAAATGGCAGTGTGGTAG
This sequence comes from Huso huso, assembly GCA_036884735.1. Classification (NCBI taxonomy): domain Eukaryota; kingdom Metazoa; phylum Chordata; class Actinopteri; order Acipenseriformes; family Acipenseridae; genus Huso; species Huso huso. The sequence continues at coordinate 6,062,622 of CM072711.1, read as the reverse complement.
TGCATGGTCCATGGTAAATGAAATGGCAGTGTGGGACTGCATGGTCCATGGTAAATGAAATGGAAGTGTGGTACTGCATGGTCCATGGTAAATGAAATGGCAATGTGGTACTGCATGGTCCATGGTAAATGAAATGGAAGTGTGGTACTGCATGGTCCATGGTAAATGAAATGGAAATGTGGGACTGCATGGTCCATGGTAAATGAAATGGAAATGTGGGACTGCATGGTCCATGGTAAATGAAATGGAAGTGTGGTACTGCATGGTCCATGGTAAATGAAATGGAAATGTGGTACTGCATGGTCCATGGTCCATGGTAAATGAAATGGAAAATGAAATGGCAGTGTGGTACTGCATGGTCCATGGTAAATGAAATGGAAATGTGGTACTGCATGGTCCATGGTAAATGAAATGGAAGTGTGGTAGTGCATGGTCCATGGTAAATGAAATGGAAGTGTGGTACTGCATGGTCCATGGTAAATGAAATGGAAGTGTGGTACTGCATGGTCCATGGTAAATGAAATGGAAATGTGGTACTGCATGGTCCATGGTAAATGAAATGGCAGTGTGGTACTGCATGGTCCATGGTAAATGAAATGGCAGTGTGGTACTGCATGGTCCATGGTAAATGAAATGGAAATGTGGGCATGCTAAAGAATAAAACATGGTCCATGGTAAATGAAATGGCAGTGTGGTACTCTGAATGCTGGTCCATGGTAAATGAAATGGAAGTGGGATAGCATGGTCCATGGTTGAATGAAATGTAGAAATCAAACAACTGGATGGTCCATTACTAAAAACTGAAATGAACACACTGTGGTTAGTGCATGGTCCATGGTCTAATGAAATGGCATTTTACTTTTTTTTCCATGGTAAATACTTTTGCTAATAGTGTTAGTACCTTGGTACATGGTCCATGTTTTAAATTTTTTTAATGGCAGTTCTGGTACTGCATGGTCCATGGTTGTAATTAAATGGAAGGATGGTTATTTCACATGGTCCATGGTAAATGAAATGGCATTTTGGTAACTACCAGCATGGTCCATGGTAAATGAAATGGCAGTGTGGTTACTGTGACACCTGGTCCATGGTTAAATGAAATGGTTAACAGTGTGGTACTGCATGGTCCATAGTAAAACAGTGTCATGGTTAATACTGACAGGGTTAACAGGCATGCTAAAGAATAAAACACCTTTTTCTGCTGATGAAAGAAAATCTTTCTCGGTTACATCCTCTGAATGCTGTCTTTAATGTCAATACTGGTGATACAGTCAGCACAGCTGGGATAGCAGCTAGTCTCCGGTTTGAATGACAAGATGTAGAAATCAAACAACTGGATGCAGACTGATTAACTGAATAAACTGGGTTAATATGAACACACTGTGAACACGTCTTTACTGGGTTACAAACAGCATAGACCAACACTGACACGCCTAGTCTAGATATTTCCAATTACTTAAACGTTCATTTTACTTTTTTTTTTTAATACTTTTGCTAATAGATGTTAGCACCTTGGTACTTTTATTCTTTTACATGTTTTAGATTTTTTTAAGAGGTAGATTCTTAAATAATCGCTTATAAAAAGAGGTATCAAAAGGGTCTGTACTGGGTTAATATGTATAGGATAACAGTGTCTTTATGGTCACATTTACATATCTGTTAATACGGGATCGAGTGTTCAATTATAACTGTTTTGGTCATTTTAATAACTACCAGCAAACAGTGTCTTTACTGGGTTAATAGTGTATACAAGTTAACAGTTACTGTGACACCTCCAAACAATGTCTTTACTGGGTTAATACTGTATAGAGGTTAACAGTGTCTTTACTGGGTTAATACTGTATAGAGGTTAACAGTGTCTTTACAGGGTTAATACTGTATAGAGGTTAACAGTGTCTTTACTGGGTTAATACTGTATAGAGGTTAGCAGTGTCTTTACTGGGTTAATACTGTATAGAGGTTAACAGTGTCTTTACTGGGTTAATACTGTATAGAGGTTAACAGTGTCTTTACTGGGTTAATACTGTATAGAGGTTAACAGTGTCTTTACTGGGTTAATACTGTATAGAGGTTAACAGTGTCTTTACTGGGTTAATACTGTATAGAGGTTAACAGTGTCTTTACTGGGTTAATACTGTATAGAGGTTAACAGTGTCTTTACTGGGTTAATACTGTATAGAGGTTAACAGTGTCTTTACTGGGTTAATACTGTATAGAGGTTAACAGTGTCTTTACTGGGTTAATACTGTATAGAGGTTAACAGTGTCTTTACAGGGTTAATACTGTATAGAGGTTAACAGTGTCTTTACTGGGTTAATACTGTATAGAGGTTAACAGTGTCTTTACTGGGTTAATACTGTATAGAGGTTAACAGTGTCTTTACTGGGTTAATACTGTATAGAGGTTAACAGTGTCTTTACTGGTTAACAGTGTCTTTACTGTATAGAGGGTTAACAGTGTCTTTACTGGGTTAATACTGTATAGAGGTTAACAGTGTCTTTACTGGGTTAATACTGTATAGAGGTTAACAGTGTCTTTACTGGGTTCATACTGTACAGAGGTTAACAGTGTCTTTACTGGGTTCATACTGTACAGAGGTTAACAGTGTCTTTACTGGGTTAATACTGTACAGAGGTTAACAGTGTCTTTACTGGGTTAATACTGTATAGAGGTTAACAGTGTCTTTACTGGGTTAATACTGTATAGAGGTTAACAGTGTCTTTACTGGGTTAATACTGTATAGAGGTTAACAGTGTCTTTACTGGGTTAATACTGTATAGAGGTTAACAGTGTCTTTACTGGGTTAATACTGTATAGAGGTTAACAGTGTCTTTACTGGGTTAATACTGTATAGAGGTTAACAGTGTCTTTACTGGGTTAATACTGTATAGAGGTTAACAGTGTCTTTACTGGGTTAATACTGTATAGAGGTTAACAGTGTCTTTACAGGGTTAATACTGGGTTAACAGTGTCTTTACATAGTATAGAGGTTAACAGTGTCTTTACTGGGTTAATACTGTATAGAGGTTAGCAGTGTCTTTACTGGGTTAATACTGTATAGAGGTTAACAGTGTCTTTACTGGGTTAATACTGTATAGAGGTTAACAGTGTCTTTACTGGGTTAATACTGTATAGAGGTTAATACTGTATAGTGTCAGTGTTTTACTGGGTTAATACTGTATAGAGGTTAACAGTGTCTTTACTGGGTTAATACTGTATAGAGGTTAACAGTGTCTTTACTGGGTTAATACTGTATAGAGGTTAACAGTGTCTTTACTGATACTGTATAGAGGTTAACAGTGTCTTTACTGTTAATACTGTATGATTAACAGTTCTTTACTGGGTTAGATGTTTTTAAACGTTTTAAAACTGTATAACATAACATGTGGTTAAGTTAAATGCATCACTTACACAACAACTGCTATAAACAAGAATCAATAATTAGATATATACAATTAACAAATCATTACACACACATAACAACTGCTATAAACAAGAATCACACAAATATATACAATTACAGATCATTACACACACACAACAACTGCTATAAACAAGAATCACACAAATATATACAATTACAGATCATTATACACACACAACAACTGCTATAAACAAGAATCACACAAATATATACAATTACAGATCATTACACACACACAACAACTGCTATAAACAAGAATCACACAAATATATACAATTACAGATCGTTACACACACACAACAACTGCTATAAACAAGAATCACACAAATATATACAATTACAGATCATTACACACACATAACAACTGCTATAAACAAGAATCACACAGATATATACAATTACAAATCATTACACACACATAACAACTGCTATAAACAAGAATCACACAGATATATACAATTACAAATCATTACACACACATAACAACTGCTATAAACAAGAATCACACAAATATATACAATTACAGATCATTACACACACATAACAACTGCTATAAACAAGAATCACACAAATATATACAATTACAGATCATTACACACACACAACAACTGCTATAAACAAGAATCACACAAATATATACAATTACAAATCATTACACACACATAACAACTGCTATAAACAAGAATCACACAAATATATACAATTACAGATCATTATACACACACAACAACTGCTATAAACAATCACACAAATATATACAATTACAAATCATTACACACACATAACAACTGCTATAAACAAGAATCACACAAATATATACAATTACAAATCATTACACACACACAACAACTGCTATAAATGGACCCCAGTTAGACAGATTTATACAAAAACACAAATGCATACAAAATGAACTTTCAAAAATACAAATGAATATAAAGGACAAAAATACACACTGCATTAAAAAAATAAGTTGTAATTCTTCATAGATACTTACTCATAAAAGTCATCAATAATCTCTCTAGAATCAGACAACTGTGATTATAGCACAAGCAAACATTACTTTGAGATCTGTTTATTGTTAGATATATAAGGATGTAAACTGTGGTGAATTAGACACCACAAATAATAAAAACAAATGCATATATTGAATTATATATAAGCGATTTACTGTAAGACACACATATATATATATATATATATATGTGTATATATGTGTGTGTGTGTGTGTGTGTGTGTGTGTGTATATATATATATATATATATATATATATATATATATATATATATATATATATATATATATATATATATTTAAAACAATAGTTCAGAATTCTTTCAGCCAGACTACCAGTTTAAACGGCTTACCAAAAAGTTTTCGTAGAGACATTCATGGTCGCACTCTCGTCATTTTTCTTCAAAAGGATGAATTATTTAACTCCTGCTCATTTATTTTCTTAATAAAATGTAGCTTTATTAATTTAAAACCATGATTGTAGCAAACAACGCGTTTCTACACCAGCGTGTGTTGATTGTAACAAACAACGCGTTTCTACACCAGCGTGTGTTGATTGTAACAAACAACGTGTTTCGACACCAGCGTGTCTTCATAGACACGCTGGTGTCGAAACGCGTTGTTTGTTACAATCATGGTTTTAAATTAATAAAGATACATTTTATTAAGAAAATAAATGAGCAGGAGTTAAATAATTAATCCTTTTGAAGAAAAATGACGAGAGTGCCACCATGAATGTCTCTACAAAAACGTTTTGGTAAGCCGTTTAAACTGGTAGTCTGGCTGAAAGAATTCTGAACTTTTGTTTTTCAGTAGAGACTTCACTTATTGTTACATTATATATATGTGTGTGTGTGTGTGTGTGTGTGTACAATTTCCATTAAAAAGAATGCTAATTGTTTCATTATTTGGTATTATGAAGGTACTTCTTTTATGAAATATGAAAATGAAACACTATTTGTAAGGCTTTTTGAATTACTTTCATAATTAAAGCACTTGAACAAAATGTCTGCAATTTTTCCTGCTTTGGTCACAATCGAGCTGAATCTTTTGAAGATCTCACAGTGATTTATGCAGGCCCTTAATTATTTTAATGTTAACTCATGAATGGTGTTTCGGTGGGAACACTATAAATAGCATGAGGAAGCTGCACCCCTCTCAATCGTAAAAGCCTCTGCAGGTGTCATGGCAAATTACTCCCCCCCCCCACCAAACTGCTACGGATTGGGAGTCTTATTTCCATCCCTGCTTACAGATCACAATTAATAGACTAATAGATAATCGTGCTGCCAGTGTAACGGGCTGTGTTGTGTGATGCACTACCATTGTGGATTCTGATCCCTGCTGGTGAGATGAGGTTAAAAGCTCTATAAGCACACATGCAGAGGAGCCTGGCTCTTTTGCATAGGGGTTAAGATGCTCACCTGCGGTGTGTGTGGTCAGCAGTGTGTGCCCAGCCTTCTCCCTGTTACACTTATCATACCCATTATTGAACTGAATTCACAACTCAAGACTGCTTTCTTCTCTTCACTATGAACACTGGAATCAGTATGAATGCTGAACTACAGCTACAGATCTGTCAGTTTCCTAAACCCCATGCGTGTGTCCAAGTTAATGAAGGATTATTATTATGTGACATTGTCTTGCTTTGTTTTAACTCTTCCCTCACCTTTACAATCATTCACAGGGTTCTTATTGAAATGACTCAAATCTTGTGTTTGTATTATTTGGTAAGTCTGTGTTAAGGTGCTTTGACTATGAGTTCAGGAGCTGCCTGTCATATACATATTTAATATAGGCTAGATTAGAGTGTCTTTATATTATTATATACACCAGCACCAAGTAGTGCACAGCAGTGTGTTACTAACAAAACAAGAGAAGGAAACCTGATCAAAAGTGTCAGATCACTAGATGGCGCTGGCTCTTACTTCTCCCTATGTTAGCACATGTTACATGTATGTATGGCAGGCGCCTATAACTGATGAGCATGGTATAACAATGGTAAAAGCATTGGAAACAGCAACATGACTGTGGTGCTTTTATAAGGGTCTAGTCCCTGACTGTCTCTTTTGTGATTTTCAGTGCTGACTGTAGTGAGCTGCTCCAGACAGTATGAAGGTAAGAGAACAGTTTACAATGTGAACACAGTTTAAAAACAGGATTTACAATTCATGGGGGAAAAGCATGAAGCTAGTTTGAGAAATGCCACTTTTCATGTTAGGTCTGTGTGTTGAAAACAGGCTGTGGCAATTCAGTCACAAAGTGAAGAGACTGGTAAAGATTCTCATCCTGCTTCCTGATCATCTATAAAAAACACACACACTTTTGAAATCGGCTTTCCTTTTCTTCTGTCCAATATAACAATTTAATAAAACAAAGAATGACTCGAGCAAACACTAGCCATTACAGTGCCGTACTGTCCTCCACCTAGAGGCTATGTGTGGTATTGCTGGAAAGCTTTTCAATAAGAATATTACATTGGCTGACTGCTAATCAAGGTTTTAAAATCCAGATTCTTACATTATTATAGCATGATTATCGGTGGTTCCCCTTTTCTTCCTGTGTTCTTCTTAGTTCTGAACCCAGGACCAGAGGACACAGTTCTTTACAGTGGTGAGGGTATGGAACGGGTTACAGAGTCTTGTTGGTGATGCTGAATCTTTGGGATCCTTTAAGACCTGACTTGATAAAAGCTACTATACTGTAAAAACAAGTTGAGTTTACTGAACAAAACTGAGGAAACTCAGTGAATAATGTCATGAACTCAATAACACTAAGTTAGTACATCTTAACCAAAGCAATGTAATTCAATTTCTGCAACTTGAATAATGTGAGCTTCAGTAAGTTCTTATGTGAATACATTAACTTTAATCACATTTTATTAGAAAAAATGACTCCAGGGTGCCTGCTATGTTAATAAGAAAGTAGATTTTACAGTAGTTCCAACAGGGAATCACTGTGAGCTTTGTTTGATCATTGTGTGTGGGGTTGAGGGGGGTTCTACTGGCTGGAAATATCTCTGGTACAAAGACAGCGAGGACACTCCAGTGCTACAGACTGCTGGCTGCAGTATAACTGGTGACAGCTACACAATCACTGCAGCTGGTGTATCTGACCAGGGCCAGTACTGCTGTCGAGGACAAAGAAAAAGTCGATCAAGTTCCTCTAAGCTCAGAAATCCTGTGACAGTAACTGTGTCTGGTGAGTTTATTAACTCAGCTGCTACTGTAAACTGGACTAATTGCTGCCTGATTGACCACAGACATCCACTTTATATGTTTGTGGTCAAGGTCATAGTCATATTGAGAGAGATTCCTTGTGAATTCTTTTCACTCAAAACTCACAAGTAGAGCCTGCAATGGGTCACACTGCTGCTATTCCTACTGTATCACAAGTAGAGCCTGCAATGGGTCACACTGCTGCTATTCCTACTGTATCACAAGTAGAGCCTGCAATGGGTCACACTGCTGCTATTCCTACTGTATCACAAGTAGAGCCTGCAATGGGTCACACTGCTGCTATTCCTACTGTATCACAAGTAGAACCTGCAATGGGTCAAACAAGTCATTAGTAGAATATCAACTTGAAGAGGACGACTTTGTAGACTTGAAGTAATTTATAGTCATTTGAAATAATTTCAAGTTATCAAATATATATATATATATATATATATATATATATATATATATATATATATATATATATATATATATTTACAATTCAGGATATTTAAGCACATTTTTTAAGGTTTTCAGTAATTCCTAGTAATGGCTGTTATAATTACTTTTTATTAAGTAAACAAAAGTAATTCCAGTAGATTCAAGTCATTTGTAGTAATTATTCACAATGTTCTAGTAATTATTTTAAGAAAGCTAATTAAAGATATGAAAATTAATTTTAAAAGCATGGTTTAGCACTCAAAGGGCAGCAGTGTGGAGTAGTGGTTAGGGCTCTGGACTCTTGACCGGAGGGTCGTGGATTCAATCCCTGGTAGGGGACACTGCTGCTGTACCCTTGAGCAAGGTACTTTACCTAGATTGCTCCAGTAAAAACCCAACTGTATAAATGGGTAATTGTATGTAAAAATAAATCAATATCTTGTAACAATTGTAAGTCGCCCTGGATAAATAAATAAATAAATAAATAAATAAATAATAATAATAATAATAATAAATAATAATAATAATAAAGGGTGTATGCAGCAAAACCCACCCTTAGGGGGTGTTTGTCTGTCAGTACAGCCGTCCATCTTTATGTCACACTTCCATGTTTGCAGATATCTGGAGAGCTTATTTTTAACGGTGATTAAGCACCTCTGCAGCTGACACAGAGTTAAAGGTGTCGCTATTATGAGTAGAAACAGGTCACTGAAACACTCTAGTTGTTGTATAGTGTATTAATAATAGATAGATTCTTACCATATTGTATTTCATTGTGGAACAATATAGGATAAACACAGGAGAGGGAGAGGAGTGCTGAGTGCTGTCTGATCTTCTCTCAACTTCTGTCTCTACAGAACGACCCCAGGCTGTCCTGACCCAGGAGCCTGCATGGACACAGATATACGAATCAGAGAGAGTGACACTGAGATGTCAGGTTCAGGGGGGTTACACTGACTGGAGATTCACATGGTACAAAGCTGAGAGGAATGCTCCAGTAACCCAGGATTACTACAGCAGGATAGATGGTGACAGATACACAATTAGCTCTGCTACTAGAGACCACAGTGGGGAATATACCTGTAAAGGTGAAAGGACAGGTAACCCATCGTACTCTAAAACAAGCGATGCTCTTACACTGAGAGTATCAGGTAAGTCATTTCAAACACTCTGAATTCTAACATTCTGATCCTCTCCTCTATTGTAGACTCTAGACAGGGCTCTCTGTCTCCCGACTGCCTTCCTACCTGAGTGCTGTCTGCCCTTCCCCCTCTCTTTCTCCCTGCATTTGTACCACAAACACACTGAGAGAGTTCCTCTATTTACACTGCTCCTCCACCCTTCTCTCCTTCTCTCCCTGCATTTGTACCACAAACACACTGAGTGCCAGTGCTGTCTGCCCATCGGTGCCAGTGCTGTCTGCCCCTGCCCCCTCTCTTTCTCCCTGCATTTGTACCACAAACACACTGAGAGAGTTCCTCTATTTACACTGCTCCTCCACCCTTCTCTCCTTCTCATCGGTGCCAGTGCTGTTCCTCTATTTACACTGCTCCTGAGAGAGTTCCTCTATTTACCACCCTTCTCTCCTTCTCATCGGTGCCAGTGCTGTCTGCCCCTGCCCCCTCTCTTTCTCCCTGCATTTGTACCACAAACACACTGAGAGAGTTCCTCTATTTACACTGCTCCTCCACCCTTCTTCCTCATTGCCAGGGTCTGCCCCTGCAGCATTTGTACCACAAACACACTGAGAGAGTTCCTCTATTTACACTGCTCCTCCACCCTCTGTCCTCTCATCGGTGCCAGTGCTGTCTGCCCCTGTCTCTCTTTCTCCCCCTGCATTTGTACCACAAACACACTGAGAGAGTTCCTCCATTTACACTGCCTCTGTGTCTCTGTCAGTGCTGTCTGCCCTCCATTCCATTCCTGTCACCTTCACACACTGAGAGGATTCCTCTGCACTCTGTTCTCTCATCAGTGACACTGAGCCCCCTCTCTGTCTGCCTCTATCCTTTCACAAACACACACTGGGAAGGTATTCATGTCCTCTGTGTCACATGCACATGTAAAGTAGCCATAACAAGCGGTTTTAAAAGCACAATTACAGAATCTAGTGGGTGTTTTTCTTTGAATGAAAGCCTCTATGCTCCAATGCACTTGTCCTCTATTTCTCTGTTCCCATTTACACAACTATCAATGATTACATAAAACTCCTGTTCTTAGTGGTTTGTTAATTAGACCTTATTGTATACGTAACACAGGTAAGTATCTAATGTTGCCATCTTGGTTTGAATATCTTATAGTCCCCAGACACCAACACCAGCATAAATCATGTTAAAATGAACCTTTTAATCGGAGACTCATCTGTCTTCATTGGCAAGATGGTCCACTGTAACCCCAAGACCCTTTAAACAGTCTTCCTGGCTATTCATTTTCTCCAAATGTTCAGGCCCAATGTGCAGCACGATTACATATCAAAGTGGGATTGATGAGGGCTTCTCCAGGACTTTCCATATCAAAGTGGGATTGATGGAGGAGGCTTCCATAACCATATCTGTGAGGCACTGCAGTGTCTCTCTAACCTCTAAACCCCACTGCCCTGTGTCTCTAACTCCACTCCAGCACCATCTGTCTCTCTAAGGAGCCTCTATACTCAGCACTGCCTCTGTGTCTCTAAGGAGCCTCTATACCTACCAGCACTGCCTCTGTCTCTAAGGAGCAGAGGGCTCTGGGGAATCCCACTATATGGAAGACGCTGGTTCTGATTGATTTGAATATCTTGGTCAGACAGCTTCACAATCACTCATCTGTCTTCATGTTATCACTGTACAGCATCTCCAGGAGCCACAGTGAAGGAGAAGAGCCAACCTGACCTGGGGCAGCTAACAAAACCCCCGCCCTGAACTCCACTGTGAGAGACGGGAGCCTGTGACTAGCAGCACTGACTCTGCACTGTACAGCATAGCCAGCGCTGAGAAGAGCCACACTGGGAGCTACACGTGTGCTGTGGAGTCACAGGGCGTGAAGAAGAGCAGCCAGGAGCTACACATTGAAGTACAAAGTAAGATTGCAAACCCATCCTAAATGACTATCCTCACAGTAAAATAGGTCACATTGTGACAGAATAAACAGACCACAGAATTATCAGCAATTACAAGACAATGATTAATATAATCCACTTTTTAAATGCAATCACTAAACTTATATATATTTGTAAATGTGAACCAATTATATTCCTGTGTGAAGAGATAAAGCCTAAACAGACCACTGAATTACCAGCAATTACAACACAATGGATTGAGAACAAATACTGCACAGTACAGACACTGTTTTTATACAGTGCCGTGAAAAAGTATTTGCCCCTGTCTGATTTTCTGCATTTTTGCATATTTTTGACACTGAATGTTATCAGATCTTCAACCAAAACCTAATATTAGATAAAATGGACCCTGAGTCAACAAATAACACAAAAAAGATACATATTTCATTTATTTATTAAAGAAAGTTATGCAACACCCAATGCCCCTGTGTGAAAAAGTAATCGCCCCCTTAGACTCAATAACTGGTTACGCCACCTTTAGCAGCAATAACTGCAACCAAACGCTTCCTGTAGTTATTGATTAGTCTCTCACAGCGCTGTGGAGGAATTTTGACCCACTCCTACATGCAGAACTGCTTCAACTCAGTGACATTTGTGGGTTTTCGAGCATGAACTGCTCGTTTCAGGTCCTGCCACAACATCTCAATGGGGTTTAGGTCTGGGCTTTGACTAGGTCATTCCAAAACATTAAATTTCTTGTTCTTCAACCATTCTGATGTAGACTTGCTTGTGTGTTTCGGATCATTATCTTGCTGCATGACCCATCTGCGCTTCAGCTTCAGCTCACGGACGGATGGCCTGACATTCGCCTGTAGAATTCTCTGATACAGAGCAGAATTCATGGTTCCTTCAAAGATGGCAAGGCATCCAGGTCCTGATGCAGCAAAGCATCCCCAAACCATGACACTACCACCACCATGCTTGACCGTTGGTATGAGGTTCTTACTGTGGAATGCAGTGTTTGGTTTTCACCAGACATAACGGGGCCCATGTCAGCCAAAAAGTTCCACTTTTGACTCATCTGTCCATAGAACATTGTTCCAGAACCCTTGAGGATCATCCAGGTGCTTTTTGGCAAACTTGAGATGAGCATTCATGTTCTTTTTAGTGAGCAATGGTTTCCGCCTTGCTCCTCTGTCATGAATCCCGTTTTTGCCCAGTGTCTTTCTGATGGTGGAGTCATGAACACTGACCTTAGCTGAGGCGAGAGAGGCCTGCAGATCCCTGGATGTTGTTCTAGGGTTCTTTGTGACTTCCTGGACGATTTTACACCTTGCTCTTGGAGAGATTTTGGCAGGACGGCCACTCCTGGGAAGATTCACTACTGTCCCAAACTTTCTCCATTTGGACAATATGGCTCTGACTGTGGTTCGGTGGAGCCCCAGAGCCTTAGAAATGGCTTTGTAACCCTTTCCAGACTGATAGGCATCAACAACTTTTTTTCCAGAGGTCTTCAGGAATTTCTTTTGTTCGTGGCATGATGTGCCTCTAGAACCTGTGTGCTGACAACTTCACTCTGATGGTAAGGACCAAAGTTAGTCAGATTTATATTGGGCAGGGCTGGCCCAAATCAGGCCTGGTTTTTAACCAAAGTACTCAAACAGCTGACCCTAATTATCCCTTTAATTGGGTTGAGTTAACTAGGGGGGGCAATAACTTTTTCACACCTGAAGATTGCATGTTTGATTACCTTGCACACCAAACAAATGAAAGAAGCACCAAACTTTGGTGTCATTTTTTCTTTCAGACTCCCTCTATATACTACTACAACCCACAAAAATTCTGACCAAATACAATGTGAACAATGTGCAAAAATGCAGAAAATCAGACAGGGGGCAAATACTTTTTCACAGCACTGTACTTTGTAAATTCAGTGGTGTATATTTCCCACTAATGTTTTAGCTTCACGTATAGGTTTGAATACATTTTAAACAAATCATTATTTTCTACTTTCTGACAATCAATCAAATGAAAACACATTAATTCCCTGACTGAGTTGGTTTAAATTTAAATGCAGTTACAGCAGACAGCCATTCAAGTGACAGAGTGGCTGAAGGCTGTTCCTATAGAGCGAGTGTGAGCAGGGTAATGTTCTTGAATCCCTATCAGCTCAGTCAAGGTGTATGGAAGTCACTAGCACACACTCATACTGTACCTTCCTTCCCCCAGCGTCTGGCACAGCGCTGTTGCTATAGGCTACAGAGTGAGCTTCTCTCTGATTCATTTCATTGTGTTCACTCTGCTGCTCCTTCAATACTGCAGGATCCAAGGTGAGACTCCCAGTCAGTGCACACATTTCACCTGGCCTGTCACAGCACACATGCAGGCTTCTTCTTAAACAGCACAGCCCAGTCTTAGGGATAGTTCATTAAATATGCACAGCTAATTTACAAAATAAACATTTTGGAAGTTTGTATTTATTTTTGTTAACACCATTATAAGAAACAAACTGAACAATCTGTATATATTTTTCCAGGTTCCCCGTGTCTCGCTGGTGGTAAGTCAAGGTAAGTCAGTATTAGCCAGTATGTGTATCCTTTAGACACTGAAAATGGAGATGCAAACTTTCTGATTAGCTATCTCTAAACCTAACAGTCATCATCCTTGTCCAGATGCACTGAAAATGTTTTGAGATATTGGACTCATAATTTCTGATTCACCATCTTTAAATAATCCCTTTGTCTTGTCAAAAAGCTCTAACAGTGTCTTCACTTGAAATGCACCTGTGTCCTGAAGATGCTCATCCTTTAAAGTTTTGTTATTGGGCTCATGTGGTTTTGTTGCATCTGTCTCAGGAAAACCTCGGGTCAGGATCATAAATTGATCTACTGTTTTGAGATGGATTGGACTCATAATGCTGCATTACCATAGACTGGAGTGGAACTTAGTTCTTTGATTCTTCCATCTAGACTGGAGTAACTAATAATAACCCTTTGTCATTAATGACTGGAGTCTGGAATAGTGCAAAGCTGCTGCCTACCATGGACCACACAGTGTCTTTATAGTTGATACCATGGACTGGAACTGGAATAGTGCCATTACCCTGAAATGCACTCTGGACTGATTTGCATTACCATGGGACTAGTGATTACCATGGACTGGAAGACTAGATTACCAGAGACTGTCAATCATCCTTTAAAGCTTTTACCATTACTGGAGTGGAACTTTTGACTTAACTGCTGCATTTAAACTCTGGAATAGTGCTGCCCTCCTTGGAACTGAATCTCTGGCATCTGTCTCAGGGAAAATAGTGCTGGTCAGGATCAGGAACAATAGTCAGCCAGGACTGGAGAGGAACTGAATAGTGCTCTCCAGGACTGGAATAGTGGAACTGGAATGGAGTGCTGCATTACGTGTGCAGCACATTACCATGGACTGTGGAACCGAATAGTGCTGCATTACCATAGACTGGAGTGGAACTGGAATAGTGCTGCATTATCATAGACTGGAGTGGAACTGGAATAGTGCTGCATTACCATAGAACTGGAATAGTGGAACTGGAATAGTGCTGCATTACCATAGACTGGAGAACTGGAATAGTGGAACTGGAATAGTGCTGCATTACCATAGACTGGAACTGGAATAGTGCTGGAACTGGAATAGTGCTGCATTACCATAGACTGGAGTGGAACTGGAATAGTGCTGCATTACCATAGACTGGAATAGTGGAACTGGAATAGTGCTGCATTACCATGGACTGGAATAGGAACTTGGAGTGGAACTGGAATAGTGCTGCATTGCCATGGACTGGAGAACTGAATAGTGCTGCATTACCATGGACTGGAGTGGAACTTCGTGTACCAGCAGAGAAATTTTAATCCCTTAAATGCAGTGCTTTGCAAGTTTGAGAATTGCATTTCACACTTAGACTGAATATGAAGTGAATAAGAAGCCAACTTCAGCCACATCAAATAATAAATAATGAAGTTTCTAGATCTTATCAGTAAAAAAGAAAATTAAAGGTGTGTAAAATATTACAACTTTTTGTGCTGTAGAATTTGGTCCCCCATTAAATAATAGATAAAAAAAGTCTACACATTAAGCAAGTGTCTAGTTCTGATTCCTTTGATACACAGCTAATTAACTCACCCCAATATTAAAATTTCACCCCCACTAGTATGCTTGATTTCTGCACATTAATCCATGATTTTCTCATTATATATGCTAATTTAGATTTTGTTAGATTGAGAAGCTATCTTGTGTTTTGCTTACAAAAAGCTTTCTGGTAGACTAACTGTATTATGCCATATGCTTAAATGTGGTATCCTCTAAACATTTGTAATCTAATACTGGAATCCAATTGTATTTAGAAACTATGGCAGGGGATACAAATTTTTCAGCTTCTCTGCACTGTAAAAAACAAAACATGATTTAATATCTCAGCATTTCTTTAGTTCTTTCTGCTTTACATTTTGTATGTTTCCCAAATGATATTTGGCATCCCCTGTCAGTTTAATTTTACCTTTGAGAAGATGGGATGCCAAATATTAGTGAATAAGTGAATAAGCTATAATATTTGGCATCCCGTGTTCTCAGGGGGGGGGGGCAAATATTATATACTGTAATATTTGGCATTCCATCTTCTCAAAGGTAAAATTATCAAAGGTATCAGAACTAGACACTGGCATAATTTTTATATTTCTTAAATTTGCAGATACTAAAACAGGTGGTGTTGCCAGCATTATTAGGTGCATTAAAATAGGCCTTTAGATTCAATAAGATCTTGCCAGGCATCTGGCAAATTATTTTTATTTAAAGTGTACATAAGTGAAAAAAAAAAACCAATTATACAAAATAGAAAAAATAAATGAGAAGAAAACAAACAAAAGAAAAAACTAGAACAATCCAAAGTAACGGCTAAGGTAATGGCTGGCGCTCTTTTTTTCTAAATGTTTTTGCACTTGTTGCAGAAAAACACGCAGCTGTCCAGATCTCCATCTCCAGGCTGGTTGCTTGGCTCGATGCACAGCCAGTGAAACCATAAGCTGCACCCATCACAAGCAACCTGTAAAAGCAGAATTTACTATTAGAACCTTAATAGTTTTGGCAAGTGATAGCTAGACATTTGAAACATCCATCCATCCATTATCTGTAACCGCTTAATCCTATTGAGGGTTATGGTGAGCCGGAGTCTAACATGGCTGATACAGGGCGAAAAGCAGGACTGCACACTGGACTGGACGCCAGTCCATCGCAGTGAAACACACATTATATCCTTATTAACAAAAATGTATTCTAACATAATGTGATACATCATTATAATGTTATTAATACGTCTTCCTTGAATATTTAGTGGCAGTTTCTTTTGAATAGCACATCATTACAGAAAGTTTGTAGGAAAAACAAACACCCATTTCTCAATGGACTCTCTAGCCTCCATGCCCGAAGAACTGGTCCTTTCGCCACAATAGCGGCACACATCATCTAAACTGTCTGTGAAGTCAAGATGAGAAATTAAATGTCAGCATATTAGTCAAGGTTCAGAGTTAATTTATAGGGTAAATACAAAAGCTTTTATTCCAAATGTCAGGTTCAATAAAAAAACACAAATCTCAAAAGGCCCTAAAAGTAGAATTTATCTTAACCATTTTCTTCAAAAGAAAAAATACAAACATCTTGCTCTAAATACCTAGAATCATTACTTTGTATATTCTGCACTATAAAAAACCTTGGACAATTACCTGCATGCATTAAAATAAAGACAATTACATACCTGGTAACAGCTTTGCACTTTTCAATTTGCCATGCATTTTCTCCAAGTGGGTTTAGATACAGTGCCTTTTTCTCTCTTGGATAAATAACCTAACAAACAGTAATGTGAAATTTATTTACACAACTCTCCATTAAATTATACTAATCAGAGCATATGGGACACACACTTTGGGGAGGATACAATATACAAGTCAGTCAAAGGAAAATGAACCTCACAAGTTTGGTGAAAATATTTCTCCATTTATAATATTTCAGAAAGTACCCCAAGCTGTTTTAGGCTGCCAGTATTATGGAATATAAAAAACATTTAAAATAATTTAAAATTATTATGTTATCAACCAGTATGCACTACTTACCACCAATGTCCAGTGATGATGATCACAAACTGCCCCAAGCAACATGGTGTATTTATCCAAGTCAACCTGGAAAGAATGGAGTGTCTTTACTACTATTTATGAGTTAAAATAATAATAATAATAAAAAAGACAAACAAAATAAACAAACCTGTCTCATCATAGGTGGTTTGCCCTGCCAAATCTCAGTCATGGCAAAGGTGTCAATAAGGCATGCCTTCTCTTCTTTTATTTTGTTCCACCTCTCTACAAAGACACTTAGATATCAATTGATCACCTGAAACAATTAGGAACTAGCGTTAACTTTTAGTCTAATTAAAAGTAAATGAGTGCTCAGTGAGACCAAAAAATAACTTCCACAGCAGTCCACCAGGAATGCACTTTGCCACCCCACTATTAACACATACCCCAATATTGGCTGTTAATTACCTCACTCTGCAGTTCCTGTCCTGGCTGTAGATTTTGTAAGTCAGCGTCAAAGATTTTATACTTTTGAATTTTTGAAATCACTATGCGTCCGGTTAATCCACTCCATGCATCTGAAATGTCTAAATAAGAAATTCTTAATCAAACACCAGAAAATAAATAAATAAATAAAAATAGATAGATAAATAAAGCTTTATATATATATACATAATCTTCAATTGTTCTGCAGTTGTATAGGATTCCAGTGCGGATGTTTGTTCCACATCTGATGCATCTAGTGCGGGTGGTTCTTCCACATCTGATGCATCTAGTGCGGGTGGTTCTTCCACATCTGATGCTTCTAGTGCGGGTGGTTCTTCCACATCTGATGCTTCTAGTGCGGGTGGTTCTTCCACATCTGATGCTTCTAGTACGGGTGGTTCTTCCACATCTGATGCTTCTAGTGCGGGTGGTTCTTCCACATCTGATGCATCTAGTGCGGGTGGTTCTTCCACATCTGATGCATCTAGTGCGGGTGGTTCTTCCACATCTGATGCATCTAGTGCGGGTGGTTCTTCCATCTGATGCATCTGATGGTTCTTCCAGATGCTTCTAGTGCGGGTGGTTCTTCCACATCTGATGCATCTAGTGCGGGTGGTTCCACATCCAGGCCTTCTGTCATCAGTGGCTTTTCATGTGCTGAGTCCACAGGCTTAGGCATGATTACCTTCTGTGGTTCTTGCTGCTCTCTTGCCACAAAATGCTTTAGGTGGTTTATATGGACTCCATGCACAATTTTTCTGCTTCCTTGATGAAGATCCACCACATTTCCCCTCACATGTTCTATAGTAAATGGCCCTAATAAGTCTGGTTCCAACTTTCCCCCTTTTCTTTGTTGGCTTCTGATATTTTGCCGAAGCACTTTCTCTCCAACACTGAAAACTGGTGGCACACCTGCTTTTCTTTGATTAATCTTTTCAGATGCTCTTTTCACATTTGTTTTTACAATATGACTTATGTGTTCATGCCTTTTCATGCTTTCAGCAATCTCTTCTTTTGCTACGCATCCTTCCACATCAATTGAAGAAAGTTACAAATTTGAAATATTTAATTAATCCTTCATGTTTTAAATTCTTTAAAACAGAATTCCACCAAAACTAATTTAAAATTTACAGATAACAGCTGAATAAATTAGAAATTAGAATTAAAATAGAATTAAGAATTGCATAGCTGTGTACCATACCTCTGGCACTTCAGAAGAATACTAAACTAGAGTTGCGAGCAACTGTACGGCTTCCAGGCTGTTATCGTGAAACTTGAGTGCATTGCTTGTTATAGATCAATGTCCATTATGTGACCAATGAGCACCATCAAGATTCATTTTGATTCTATTTTTTATATTTGCATATACAGTACTGTGCAAAAGTCTATGTTGACTGTGACCTTTGACCTTTTTTGGATACTATTTGCAGATAAGGTCATTGATGCTATGTAACACATATGTGCAAAACAGTTTTGACCTTTGGTTCAATTTTAAAAAATGCTTATTAAAGTAAAGATTGCATATACAGTACTGTGCAAAAGTTTTAAAAAAAAATGCTGTAAAGTAAGAATGCTTTCAAAAATAGACATGTTAATAGTTTATATTTATCAATTAACAAAATGCAAAGTGAGTGAACAGAAGAAAAATCTAAATCAAATCAATATTTGGTGTGACCACCCTTTGCCTTCAAAACAGCATCAATTCTTCTAGGTACACTTGCACAAAGTCAGGGATTTTGTAGGCATATAGTCAGGTGTATGATTAAACAATTATACCAAACAGGTGCTAATGATCATCAATTCAATATGTAGGTTGAAACACAATCATTAACTGAAACAGAAACAGCTGTGTAGGAGGAATAAAACTGGGTGAGGAACAGCCAAACTCAGCTAACAAGGTGAGGTTGCTGAAGACAGTTTACTGTCAAAAGTCATACACCATGGCAAGACTGAGCACAGCAACAAGACACAAGGTAGTTATACTGCATCAGCAAGGTCTCTCCCAGGCAGAAATTTCAAGGCAGACAGGGGTTTCCAGATGTGCTGTCCAAGCTCTTTTGAGAAGCACAAAGAAACGGGCAACGTTGAGGACCGTGAGACGCGGTGGTCGGCCAAGGAAACTTACTGCAGCAGATGAAAGACACATCATGCTTACTTCCCTTCGCAATCGGAAGATGTCCAGCAGTGCCATCAGCTCAGAATTGGCAGAAAACAGTGGGACCCTGGTACACCCATCTACTGTCCGGAGAAGTCTGGTCAGAAGTGGCCTTCATGGAAGACTTGCGGCCAAAAAGCCATACCTCCGACGTGGAAACAAGGCCAAGCGACTCAGCTATGCACGAAAACACAGGAACTGGGGTGCAGAAAAATGGCAGCAGGTGCTCTGGACTGATGAGTCAAAATTTGAAATATTTGGCTGTAGCAGAAGGCAGTTTGTTCGCCAAGGGCTGGAGAGCGGTACACGAATGAGTGTCTGCAGGCAACAGTGAAGCATGGTGGAGGTTCCTTGCAAGTTTGGGGCTGCATTTCTGCAAATGGAGTTGGGGATTTGGTCAGAATTAATGGTCTCCTCAATGCTGAGAAGTACAGGCAGATACTTATCCATCATGCAATACCATCAGGGAGGCATCTGATTGGCCCCAAATTTATTCTGCAGCATGACAACGACCCCAAACATACAGCAAAAGTCATTAAGAACTATCTTCAGCGTAAAGAAGAACAAGGAGTCCTGGAAGTGATGGTATGGCCCCCACAGAGCCCTGATCTCAACATCATCGAGTCTGTCTGGGATTACATGAAGAGAGAAAGCAACTGAGGCTGCTTAAATCCACAGAAGAACTGTGGTTAGTTCTCCAAGATGTTTGGGCCAACCTACCTGCCGAGTTCCTTCAAAAACTGTGTGCAAGTGTACCTAGAAGAATTGATGCTGTTTTGAAGGCAAAGGGTGGTCACACCAAATATTGATTTGATGTAGATTTTTCTTCTGTTCACTCACTTTGCATTTTGTTAATTGATAAATATAAACTATTAACATGTCTATTTTTGAAAGCATTCTTACTTTACAGCATTTTTTCACACCTGCCTAAAACTTTTGCACAGTACTGTATATGCAATCTTTATGGAGTAATAAGCATGTTTTAAAATTGAACTTTAGTAGAGGTCAAAGGTCATGGTCATTGAACTGTTTTGATAGAGCATAAATGTGTTCCCATATGTGTTACATAGCATCAATGACCTTATCTGCATTCTCTAAGGAGTTAGTATCCAATTTTACATTAAACCTGTAAGAGAGGTCAAAGGTCACAGTCAATGACATTTTTTTTATAGAGCATACATGTGTTCCTATGTTTGTTCCATAGCAACCATGTCCCTATCTGCATATTATATGGAGTAATAATCATGATTTACAAATGACCTTTAGTAAAGGTCATGTTCAATGACATTTTTTGATAGAGCATGTATGGGTTCCTATAAGTGTTACATAGTATCCATGCCAATATCTGGACTCTCTAGGGAGTTATTAGCTAGTTTAGCATTTGACCTTTAAGACCGGTCATAGCTGAAATTTGATTGGCTTGTGGCAGCCATGTTTTTTATTGCAGCGCCTTACCTTGAACAAATTTAAACAGGACCCAGCCATGAGTGTGTGCCAATTTACGTGCCGATCGGCCTAACCCTTTCGGAGAAGAAGATCTTTGAATATTTTTGGCCAATCCTAGTATGGCCGCCAAACCAGTTGACCAATTGACCTCTCCTGAACAAATCTTATTGTAGATCATAAGGGCACTCTGTACAGCAAGTTTCAGATCTCTACCTTTAGCCGTTTTTGACAAGAAGACTTTTGAAAAATGTCAATTTGTCACAAAATCCAATATGGCTGCCATACCATGTGACATATGGCCTTCATTTTTCTTGTGGGTCAAATACCCTTAGGTATCTACCTCCATAGCAATTTTCCTGAGTTTTCGTCAAGCGGTTCTCATTTTATGGCCATTTAGCAGATATGGTGGAATAATAAAAATCAGAACAATAACAATAGGTGTCCAGCAACTTCGTTGCTTGGACCCCTAATAATAATAATAATAATAATCAACACAAAAACAATAGGCTTCCTCAGCCTATGGCTTGGAAGCCTAATAAGCGTAACAAACACATTTTTGGTTGTGGTCTAACTTATTAGAATGTCTTTTCACAAAGCACTTACCCATTTTCCAATGTCAGAGGTCATGCTGGCCCAATAGTATCTCCCTGAAATGGCATCTGTAGTTTTAAAAATACCACATCATTAGCACTAGGAGACTGGAATAAACACTCCTTTATTGTTAACTATTTAACTTTTTGCTGCACGACATATTGAACTTATTATATTTCTGTTACTTAGCTTATCTTGTATATATAACATTTTACAGTATTATCATAAGTTAACCCATATGATAACAGTAATACTGGAAGCACAGCAGAGACTGGCAGAACTCAGCACACTTAAAGACTATGGTCCAAACTGCTATGCATTAGGATTTCTATCCTTGCATATGCAATTAACAACAAAAGTAATATCTAATTAAATAGCAGTAAAGGTAACAGTAACTATAGCAATAGAATTCAAAATGATAGATGTATCAACAGCAGCAATGTTAGCAATGGCTATAGCAATAGAAGTAATACAGCTATATCAACAGCAGCAAGAATGAACAAAATAATAAGAGTTTAAAACAATACAAATATCCAGAATCCCTCTTCTCAGTGTCCTGAAACAGTTTGGACTCAAGCAGGCTGTAACAGCTCTAGAGGGAGGGGTGTCAGCTGGACACAGAAGTGCTATAAATAATAGTGCAGAGTGAATATACAAAATCATGTCGTGATTAAAGTAAAATAAGCAACAATGCACGTGAACAAAAATAATACAAATAAATCAATAATAAAGTGCTAAAGCAGACCTGCAACACTTGCAGTCCTAGTTTTGATATGTTGTCCAAACAACAACTAGATTTACAGTAGTTTTTTATGTTGTCCAAATAACAGCCTACAGTAGTGTTTTGATATTTCCAAGCAACAACTGTATTTGCAGTCCTATTTTGCATATGCTGTCCAAACAACAACTATATTTACAGAACTATTTTGTATATGTTGTCCAAACAACAACTATATTTACAGTATTATTTTGCATATGCTGTCCAAACAACAACTATATTTACAGTACTATTTTGCATATGTTGTCCAAACAACAACTATATTTACAGTACTATTTTGTCCAGTCAATTTTATTTTCCCTTTTCTCTTTGCCATCTCCGCTTTTCGATGCCTGGAGTTCAGACCAGGTCATTTCCTGTGTCATTCCCTGATCTTTGTAAAGGTTAAACACCCTGGCAGGACAATAGATGTATTTTTCTGTTTGGTCCCTGTTTTAATGCCAATCTGCAGAACCTGCACAGTTGGCCAGACGGCTGAGGTTCTGTCTGCTTCCTCTTTTTCTGCTCTAATCTTTGCTTTGTGGTATCTCAACACTTTTGTAGAGCAGTAAAAGTACCTGATGGTCCTTTTTTGGTTTTCTTGAACTGCTGATGTTCTTGTTGCTGTCTGTCCATAATTTCTTACACGGTTTTTTCAATTGATTCGGGTGTTAAGGCAGTGGATGGAGCAGTAAGTGTTAACAGCAGTGCAGGTGTGTATGTCAGTTTGTGTGTGTGTGCCTCAGTGTGTGTGTGTGAGTGTGTGTTGTGTGTGTGTCTCAGAGTGTGTGTGTGTGTGTGTGTCTGTCTCAGTGTGTGTGTGTGTGTGTGTGTCTCAGTGTGTGTATGTCAGTTTGTGTGTGTGTGCCTCAGTGTGTGTGTGTGTGTGTGTGTGTGTGTGTGTGTCAGTGTGTGTGTGTGTGTGTGTGGTGTGTGTGTGTCTCAGTGTGTGTGTGTGTCTCAGTGTGTTTGTGTGTGTGTGTGTGTGTGTCTCAGTGTGTTTGTGTGTGTGTGTCTCAGTGTGTGTATGTCAGTTTGTGTGTGTGTGCCTCAGTGTGTGTGTGTGTGTGTGTCTCAGTGTGTTTGTGTGTGTGTGTGTCTCAGTGTGTGTATGTCAGTTTGTGTTTGTGTGCCTCAGTGTGTGTGTGTGAGTGTGTGTTGTGTGTGTGTCTCAGTGTGTGTGTGTGCGTGTGTGTGTCTCAGAGTGTGTGTGTGTGTGTGTGTGTCTCAGTGTGTATGTCAGTTTGTGTGTGTGCCTCAGTGTGTGTGTGTGTGTGTGTGTGTCTCAGTGTGTGTGTGTGTGGTGTGTGTGTGTCTCAGTGTGTGTGTGTGTGTGTGTGTGTCTCAGTGTGTTTGTGTGTGTGTCTCAGTGTGTTTGTGTGTGTGTGTGTCTCAGTGTGTGTATGTCAGTTTGTGTGTGTGTGCCTCAGTGTGTGTGTGTGTGTGTGTGTCTCAGTGTGTTTGTGTGTGTGTGTCTCAGTGTGTGTATGTCAGTTTGTGTGTGTGTGTGGGGGGTGGGTGTGGGTGTGTGTGTGTGTCTCAGTGTGTGTGTGTGTGTGTGTGGGTGTGGGTGTGGGTGTGTCTCAGTGTGTGTGTGTGTGTGTGTGTGTGTGTGTGTGTGTGTGTGTGTGTGTGTATGTGTCTCAGTGTGTACTGCCTCGTCTGTTTATGTTCCTGCTTCTGGCCTGACGTCACCACACAGCTATCCGTGTGACGTTACAGCTGGCTCAAACACTGCCCCTTCCCTTTGATCCAGCTCCCTGGTAGTCTCTCTCTAATGGAGCTTTCGATTCTCTTTTTACAGGATATGGCTGTTCCCAAATAGCACCAGTTATTCCAATTGGAAACAGCCACATTCTCACATGTTTTTGGCAGGGACAAAAATTAACACTGTCCCTGCCAAACACCACCAAAGCACATACAAGCAGCGACAGTATTTACAGGCAGGACTCGTTCTGCCACAGGCACTATAAGGAAAAATATATGAATGCAATCAACTGCAGTAAAACAATAAAACAAACAAACAAAAAAACCTTAAAAGGCCATACATCTCAATAATAATAATAATAATACAGCTCTCTAGCTTCATAGTATTATTATTATTTATTTCTTAGCAGATGCCCTTATCCAGGGTGACTTACAATTGTTACAAGATATCACATTATTTTTTTACATACAATTACATTATTTTTCACACATTATTTTTTACATACAATTACCCATTTATACAGTTGGGTTTTTACTGGAGCAATCGAGGTAAAGTACCTTGCTCAAGGGCACAGCAGCAGTGTCCCCCACCAGGGATTGAACCCATGACCCTCCGGTCAAGAGTCCAGAGCCCTAACCACTACTCCACACTGCTGCCCCATTGATTCTTTGTCACTCAGGATTTGGTGTATAAGAAGTTATGGATGTATTAATATGGAAGTATGTTAACATAATGCTTCTGTCCCTGTACTTGTTAGAGGAGTAGTCTAGTCCCTGAGGGCCGCATTTTGATTCTGGCAGCACTGTCCTAAATTACCATTATTGTTGTTTTGTGCTTTTTAAAATTCTAAAAGGATGACTACAATAAATTAGAAAGAAAGAAAGAAAGAAAGAAAGAAAGAAAGAACACTGTGTCCAGCACAGAGAGCCCTGAGTGACTCTCACACCTGAAAGAACACTGTGTCCAGCACAGAAAGCCCCGAGTGACTCTCACACCTGAAAGAACACTGTGTGCAGCACAGAGAGCCCCGAGTGACTCTCACACCTGAAAGAACACTGTGTCCAGCACAGAGAGCCCCGAGTGACTCTCACGCCTGAAAGAACACTGTGTCCAGCACAGAGAGCCCCGAGTGACTCTCACACCTGAAAGAACACTGTGTCCAGCACAGAGAGCCCCGAGTGACTCTCACGCCTGAAAGAACACTGTGTCCAGCACAGAGAGCCCCGAGTGACTCTCACACCTGAAAGAACACTGTGTCCAGCACAGAGAGCCCTGAGTGACTTTCACACCTGAAAGAACACTGTGTGCAGCACAGAGAGCCCTGAGTGACTCTCACACCTGCACACCAGCATGGGGGAGCGCGGTGCTGGATGGAGTTGCAAAGTTTCAAAGTAAAGAAAATATATGAAGTGCAGCGATCATGCTGTGTTTGTATAAATATATGAAGTGCAGCGATCATGCTGTGTTTGTATAAATATATGAAGTGCAGCGATCATGCTGTGTTTGTATAAATATATGAAGTGCAGCGATCATGCTGTGTTTGTATAAATATATGAAGTGCAGCGATCATGCTGTGTTTGTATAAATATATGAAGTGCAGCGATCATGCTGTGTTTGTATAAATATATGAAGTGCAGCGATCATGCTGTGTTTGTATAACCAAGCCAGTAATATACTTTGCTCTGGTTTTAATTTTTCATTTATTTAACTGAGCTGCTCACATTGCAGTATTTAAAACATCTGATTTGTTTGCCATGTCTACAGCACACACTTGTTGTTACTGCAGATAGAAATCAGAGAGATTTGAATGTCTCCATGGCAACATGTTTCTAATACAGGTCATGTGTTGAGCAGGTTGGTTTCTACAGAATTAGCAATACTGATACAGGGCACAAACAGCGCGTCGAACTCCACTAGCTCTACAATGGGGGCAGGGGGATTTTAAACCATGTTCTTAACCTGAATACATCATCGAGAGTGCCAAGACTGGTACAGCATTCAGTGTGATCCCTGTCTGGACAGCCACCATTGAGAAACCCACTGAAGAGGTGCAATGAAGAGCAGATATCCCATCCAGTCATTGTGCATTATACATGGATAGGGACTGGAGGGCCATTGCACTTGTGGGGCGGCTTCCTTATTAAAATCTATTGACTGTTTTGGAAGAGGGGATGCTTATCCACTCAGGGATTCCAGTAAGGAAGCAGGCAGTCTGAGTCAGGTAACATGGGACACAAATGCCACCCCAAGCAGCACAAACCAGCAGGGGTGGTCAAGAGTGCCTGTGTTATGTTTAGTGTCGCATTACAGCAGTGGTTCTGAACTGCTATTACTTTGAGAACCATCACCATGGTTATCGTAAACAGACAGCAACGGTTTTACAGCAGTCGTAAATGAGCGAACAGACATGTTGGTCTGAGTGTTAGACACAAAAAAATTCAGTCTTGAATTACTCAATCTTGTCCTGTGAGTATGTTACATTTTGGCGACGTGGATGGCTGAATTTACCTTGCCCCCGCCCGCTCCGTCTGTCCCGTAGAGCCGCTGGATTGACTCCTTTAACATATACTTGCTGGCACTGGATCTTCATGATGTGATGGCCCCCCAGGAAGCAGGCCATCCTACTGCATTGTCTGGGCACAGAAGGACAGCGTGTCTTCTCTACTCTGCAGCCCACAGATGACAGCTTGAAGCAGCTACCGCAGCGCTCGCTGTACACTGCAGCTCCGGTCAGAGTGTCCTCATGCACCGCTTCCAGTTTAGGCAGACAGATTAGATAGAGCCCTGGTGAGTCTGGATTGCAGTTTGTGTCGTCATTGCAGGAGCTCGTTAAACACTGTAAACCCAGGACTCTGCAAGACAAACTTATTAGAGATCAGCTGATTGAAAAAAACATCCTAGTTGATAGACTGCTGCTTGAATCGGATGATTTAATATTGGAAGAAGCACTTGCTATTGGGAAACAAGTGGAGGCTGCATTCGCGGGTGCGTGTAAATTAACCAGTATGGAGAATGCCCCAGTGTCGCACATTCCAGCCCAGGTTCCAGTTCAAAAAGTTCACAACTTCAAAACTCAAGTTCAAAACTCGTTTATTCATATAAATCCGTGTTCTTTAACGTTTTAAAATCTCACTCAACGAGTTAACTCGAAGAATTCAGCTGCTAAAGCCAGCTTGTCTCAGCTCCCCCTTCTCGTTCACTAAACTAGAACCGAAAGTTTCACTTTACCTAGCAACAGCACAGGCAGCCACTCTGATAGGCTGCACCGTCACAGCGCTTGCTGGAATTAAATAAACCTGCGCTTCACACATAGCGCCCTCAATACAACTTACAGAGATACAACAATCATACAGGAAATCACTTTTTTTTAAAAAAAAAAAATTGTGCAAATGTTAAAATAAGCACACCTCTGCACTGTGTGTAGTTAATGAAGTGCTGTTCACAGTGACGGGACTCGCGTCCTGATACCTCTATCTCACTCAAATAGAAAAGACGACAGCTGGCACACAAGCACACTGCAGTGAGCCTCACACGGGTACAGTGCAGTGAGCCTCACACGGGTACAAAGTAGACGCCTCTTTAGATGAAGTATTTGGATTGAAGTACATCGGACCAAGTTATAAACTCAGAGGCTTTATTTTTTGCAGATTATCATTTCGTTTGTTCCTTAGATAGTTTAACATTTCTATTTCATATCTACACTGTTGTCTGAATCATGTTGTGTGCCATTTTATAATGTATTGAAGCACATATATTAAAACGTGGGGTAATTGTCTTAATCATTCTTGGTGCTGCTGTATATTTTAATATATATATAAAACGTGTACCTTTTTTTAAATGGGCGTGACTATCACTGCTTGCTGAATGACGTCACTGGCTGTGCTGGTTGTCTCCACCCATCATGCTCAGTATATCACAGCATGTCTAAACTGAGCGTCACAGTGTCAGCGCGTTTCAGACCAGGGAGAACACTTTGGCACTGCTTTGCGTCTAAGGTAAGACTTTCCAAAAACATTATCGAGATGTATTTGTCTGTATGTAGATTACTAAATATCCATTAAAAACAACAGCATGGTTATATGTGAAAGTCCAGTGTCCCAATAGGTTTTAAATATAGATTTTAAGGAGGCAGTTTCCTCAATAGCCCACGTTGAACATATTAGCTTTATAGCTGCTTCTTGCAGAAGGAGTTTACTACTCTATAGGAAATAAATTTAACAAAATTATTATTATTATTATTATTATTATTATTATTATTATTATTATTTTATTGAGATGTATTTCTTTTTTTATTTTTTATTTTGTATTGTTTTACTGCAGATGCATATGTGTTTCTTATACAGCCCTATTCTGTTTAAGTCTGTTTTGATGGGTTAAATGCGGGAGTCATTGGAGCAGGAATTCTTCTAAAAATATATAAACTGTTGAAATATATTCAATTAAATCTGTAGCAGCATAAAAAGTCATTTGGTCGATGGACTGTGCTGTGCTTTGCACAGCTTTGCTTAGCTCTACTCAAACCTGCCAAAAAACATTCAAATCAGATGTTTTCTATACTTCAAAGTGCAATATTGGGTCTTTATGCAAACATAGTGAAACGAAATCATTATAGATGATGTGTATTCCATATATTATTGTTTGCTTCATGCAATAGTACTTGTATGTTTTTTAATTTCCATCGCATAACAACCCAATAAGTGACTGATGGTGTGAAGCAGTTTATTTGATCAATATATCTCACAGGGTTCCGGTGCAGCAGCACAACTCCGCTCCTTTTTCCTTTTCACTGTTTTTGACGTCCAGTCGGGTTTTGATACTGAATGCATCAGAGAAATAGAAAAGGGATTGCAAAATAAATAAATAAATAAAAATACAATGTTAGAAACGTGCACTGAAGAGTAGACGCGCTGGTATAAATCAAAGCCGGAACGTAAACCGCTTTCTTATTGTACTGTTATTTTTTATTGTACTGCAGATGATATCATTCGAGAGACTGGGATGTCTCTTTGTCATTATACAGCCCTATGCTGTCTATTGCCATCGCGTTTGGTTAAAACATGTATTCTGAGTAAAAGTGATTCACCTGGAGTGGATTCGGTATATTAATATATGAATGTCTGTTGCAGGCAAATGTTTTTGATGTGTTTAATTTTCATCGAGTTAGTGACCGATGTGTAAAGCGCCTGATTGTCACAGTGCCGGCGGCATGATAGCAGCTTAGCAGCGGAGCTGCAAAACTGTGGAGTTAGACTTGGAACAACACCTGTTACAAACTCGACTCGTCTTTTAAATCTCAACAAGTTAACACAACAAGTTAAGTAACCCCATACTCTTTAAAATCATATTTGCCATTTGAAATACTAAAGCATTGTAAAGTATTGACATGTCCTAATAAATGTGAAATTCAAACAATTCATACGAGACAGTCCGCTAAATGATAGGAGAAACAAAACAAGGAAATTCATTTGTAAAAGCAGTTACAATTATTACCACAGTAATGATCTGATTGGATCTTTACAAAGCTTGATCCTGTGTCTCAAACAGCTTGGCGTAGTGTGTAATCATATTGTTATGTAGATAACAGAGCGAATAGTATTTTTAGTTAGGTCGTTTAATCTTTTATTTTATTTATTTATTTTTTTTATTTGAGCAATTAATATTCAGTATTAAGGTTAATATTAGTTTTCCATGTCTCCGATCAACACACACAAATAAACATTCTTTTGAAACACGCAACCTGGTGAAACATGTACCCTGTTCTGTAGTGATGGAATGACAATCACAATTCTACACTTCTGAAGATGATTATATTGTTAGTACAGTGAAAGCCAGAGACTTTGAAAGTGTTTGCGCAGTTCATTTAAAGTATTTTAAATAGAAAACGGAATAATTCTTCCATTCGCTGCAAGCTGCTTGTCTCAACTCTCGCTCTCTCTCGCTCACTGGACGGAAGATTTGATTTCTGGCAGGAACACGCGCAGTCTGTAGCTGTGCAAGGATGGAACAGTGTTGAAAGCTTCATTAAAGCCGCAGTTCACAAACAGCGTCCTCAGTACTACTGAACTATACACACAAATCATAGCACATTATTTAAGAAATGCAAGGCTATATTTGCATCCTGAGCCATTCAAAAATAAAAGGCATAATAGCACAGTAGTGACATCAATAAGTGATAATTCATCTAGAGCAGTGGTTCCGGTCCTCAAGTACCCCTGTGTCTGTTGGGGTTTGTCCCAACCGAGCTCTGTTACTTAATTGAACCCTTAATTGAACTAAGAATTAGCCTAATCAGAGCTTTTTAATTATTTTAGACAGTTGGAGATTTCAAGTTACATATAAAATTGTATAAGGAACTTGAATTCTCCAACCATTTATAAACTAAACAATTTAAAAAATAAATTTAAGCAAATTCTTAGTTCAACTCTCACCCAACCTCTCCGTGTCATTGCCATGATTGACAGACAGATTCTACGTTGCTCTCGACCTCCCCCTACAGGATCATGCATGCGTCAGATAGCAGCACAGACCTCCCCCTGCAGGATCATGCACACATCAGATAGCAGCACAGAGCTCCTCCTGCAGGATAATGCATGCGTCAGATAGCAGCACAGACCTCCCCCTGCAGGATCATGCATGCGTCAGATAGCAGCACAGACCTCCCCCTGCAGGATCATGCACGCGTCAGATAGCAGCACAGACCTCCCCCTGCAGGATCATGCACGCATCAGATAGCAGCACAGGCCTCCTCCTGCATGACCATGCCATGCAGCGACCTCCCCTGCAGGATCATGCAGCATCAGATAGCAGCACAGGCCTCCTCCTGCATGACCATGCACGCGTCAGATAGCAGCACAGAGCTCCTCCTGCAGGATCATGCACTCGTCAGATAGCAGTACAGACCTCGCCCTGTTACACAGTTATTGAAACTTTTTTTTATTTTCTAAATCTTTTTACTTTTTCTTTTTTCTAGTAGTAGGGCATCTTTTTGTTAAAAAAAATCATTTTGGTTTTATTGGTTAGTGTTTTAAAAAAACACTGTTTCTTTTTTCTTTTGCTCTGCCTGCACATGCACTGTTTCCAAGTGCAGGAGAGCAGCCATTTTCCTTTGTTTTCCTGTGTTTGTTTCTATTTTGTTTTCTTCATTGAAGCACTTTTAATTTATTTTTGCTTTTTAATTATAAAGCACTTTTTTGTTTCTTTTAATTTTATTTGTAGTTTTAATAACAAAACTTTTTTTTAGTTTTTTTTTATATTTTAGTTTCAATCCCCTGCTTCTGCCTTGTGCAGAGTGGGGGAAGGGCAGGCACATTGCTCTGCCCTGTTTTCTTATTTTTAATTAATTTTAATTACCTTTAACTTTGTTTGGTTTGTTTTTGTTTTTTGAGCCAACCTCCCTCCCTACCCCTGGCTCTCTGGTCCTGCTGATCGAACCAAAGGTGTTGGACCCTCCTGAGCCTCCCCTAGAGAACAACCTGAGCAGGATCTCTGATTTCTCCTCGACCCCCCCTCTGCTCCGTGTTGAGGAGAACCCTGTAAGCGATGGTGCTCCACACTCTCCACTTCCTCACCCTTGTCTCCCACCGAGAAACCGCTTGGAGGGAGCCCTTCCTATCCCCGGAGGGCGAGTCCCCGGTGGGAGGCCCTGTACTCCCCGCTGGTCCCTGGAGGAGCCGGGGAGCTAGGATGGAGGGTGCTGCACGGAGCGCTCGCGTCAGGAGAGATCCTGCGTCACTTCACCGACTCGGACGCTGCATGCTCTTTCTGTGGTCAATCTGAGTCGGTGTTCCATAGTTATTTTTTGTGCACCAGGCTGCAGCCGTTCTTCCTCTTTCTGAAGAACCTCCTGCTGCAGTTCTGGCTGCACTTCTCCCCCTCCTTTTTATTTTCAGGCACCCTATTGGTGGCAGTTTACAAGACCAGAAAGCGCAAGATCATCGGGGAGGGTCTATTTGACTGTGGAGCCATGTTCAGGGCCCTTGTCCAATCAAGGCTTACTTTAGAGTATGCCAATGTGGAGTCCGCTGGCGACATGACAGCTTTTGTTGACCAGTGGGCTCTAAGTGGCGTGCTCTGTTCCATTTATTTTGGTTCATTATTACAGTTGAACATTTAATTTCCAGTTTGGAAAACATTTATTTGTTACAATTAGTTGACGAGTTTCTGTTAGCACCTCCCTTTTGTTTAGGGGATGTTAATTTGTATTTTTTTTTATCAGCAGTTACATCAGCCTGAGTACATCTTGAGTAAGCCTCATCTCGTCTGAGCTCAGACGCTAAGCAAGGCTGGGCTTGGTTAGTACTTGGATGGGAGACCACCTGGAACACCATGTGCTGAGTGAAAGCTGATATAGTCCTCCTATTGGTCATCAAATAGGACGACTACTAATAATAATACCAACATTTCTATTGCGGTTCCAATGTGATTGAGTGTTGTGTTTTTATTGTTATTTTGTTTTGCTGTGTTTTTTTATATATTTGAAGCTTTCCCTCTATGAAGGTGATTAATTGAAAGTCTTCTCTTTCTAATGCAGAGTCTGCTGTGATGGAGAAGAGGGGGTTCCTCATCCTTCTGCTTGCAGGTGGGTTTCCTTTATTTCTGTTTTTCTCACTATTTGCTTTGATATTTTCCACATTCCCACTCAGAAAAGTTAATGTGGTTCTTAAAGCTGCAGTGTCCCTCAATCACGTTCAATGTGAAACTAACATGTGATTCCTGGGTGTGTGTTTTTACTGCACTGCTCCACTTCTACAGAGCAGACCTGGCTGCTATTATATCTGCTCAGCTCAGCACAAGCCATTGATCGGTACTGTGGGAGATATATGGAGGCTTTCTGTCTGTCTGTGACACCTACATTGTTACAAATTTGTAGAGAATCGCTTGTCCTCTTAAGAAGACAGGGACTTTTTAAAGTAAAAATAAAATCTGGTTTTATTCCCTAAAGGTGTATTTATTTATTTATTTATTTATTTATTCTATAGCTTTTAAACAGATCTTAATCTGAGATATACAGTATATGGAGGCTGTCTGTCTGTCCAAAGTTATTCTCAGAATCCTGGGGTATACTGGGGCAGTCTCACTGGGCTCTATGTATCATTCATTTTTCTCACGTACCTTGACTTTTCAGAGGTTTTTGTGGCTTTGTAGATTTACCCACGTTGTATTAAAGTCATTTTCATTCCCGTAACTCAGTTTCATGGCTGCAAACTACTTTCAAACTACTTTCATATGCAAATGTGTTTCCGAATCTCATGATAGTATCGAAGTTTTGTGCTTATCCTTGATGTAGTATTATTTTTTTCTTTAAACCTGTTTTTTTTCCTGACTTCGGTTTGTTATTTTTACACAACTAAAATATACAGAGACTCAAACAAAAGCATGCCTCTCACTGGCGTAGATTCAACTAGCTGTTCGTATGTGAAACTTCCTGTTTAAACGTTTCCGTAACTTTTTAGTTACTTTATGTTTTATTCCTTTACACATCACATTCAGTTTGTTCTGTTTGTTTTTTTTATTATTTTCTGCTGCTTTTTTTGTAATAAAATATCACCTTAAAATATAAAATAAACCAAATAAATTTCTTGATTTCTTTCATTTCATTTTGTTTTGGTTTCTTTTATATTGAAAGGTGCTTTCCATTTTAAACTGTACATTAATAACGGAAGGGAAGCAATCTTGACTTTCGAAACAAATCATTGCAGAGTTCTTTAAAACACACACTGAAATCTTCTCTTCTCATTAGTTATGTAGTGTATAGAAAACTGAATTACAATGAAAAGTATTTTACTTTATCAAAGCCTACATTCTGTAATACTTTACATATTCCTTTTTACAACTAAAAAATATACAGAGACTCAAACAAAAGGGTTTTTCTAAAATGTCTTCGATATTCTTAAATAAATCTGTCACTGAAAGCATAGGGAAGCATGGTCAGGGCGTACAACATTATTATAATGACAAACAATTGACTATAAGTACAAACATGGTAAACTTTGAACAGAAATGAATTACCTCAAAAACAGTAAAAAAATGAAATAAGCATTTTGAAATGGTAAATGCGTCCATACATAGAAACAAGCTTAGTTTTATTTCTCTTTCTGTTTTTTAAGACCCTTTCTTTTAGATCTACCCGTGTTGGTTTGTTTTTAACCCTCCTGCTGTGTTTATATCCCCTCCTGGGTTATCTTAACCCCCCTGCTATTATGTTTAATTAACCCTCACATTCAGTTTGTTCTGTTTGTTTTTTTTTATTTTCTGCTGCTTTTTTTTTCCTGCTAATCCTCATGCCATTTTTCTAATTATCATTAACCCTCCTGTGTCTGTTTATTTCATTAACCCTCAGTGTCCCAGTGAATTAATGTTGTTAGTTATTTCTGTTTATATCTTTCCATGTTTCTTTTCTTAATGTTTTGGCCCTCCTGAAGTGTAAATAATATTTCTTTTATTTCTTTCATTTCTGTTTACTATCAGGTCCCAGTTTTGTCTTTCATTAACCCTCCTGGAAATGTGGTTTCCTTTTACTTTTGTTTATATCATTAACCCTCCTGCTAATACCCCGTATTCTGTTTATATCATTAACCAGTTGCATTCAAGGTTTATATCATTAGTCTCCTGCTATTCTGTTTAATCCAGAGCTCCATCCTATTATACTGCTTCTGTCTCTTCACTATACCACTCATGTATCTTTTCTGACAGAAGGAAGTTCTAAATCTTGTTTACTTTCTCCTGCAAATCTATTTGTTTAATGAGATGTAAATTTGATCTTAACCCTCCTGTAATGATGAGCAGTAATTTATTCTGTTTATTCATTAACCCTCCTGCTAATACCCCACTATTCTGTTTATATCATTAACCCTCCTGCTAATGATATTAACCCTCCTGCTAGTAATATCATTAACCCTCCTGCTAATACCCTAATTCTGTTTATATCATTAACCCTCCTGCTAATACCCCACTATTCTGTTTATATAAAACCCTCCTGCTAATACCCCGCTATTCTGTTATCATTAACCTCCTGCTAATACCCGATTCTGTTTAGGCTATTAATTTGCATTCTGTATTTAACCCTCCTGCTAATACCCCACTATTCTGTTTATATCACCCTCCTGTAATACCCCGCTAATATTAACTACATAGTTTATATCATTGCCTGTTTATATAATTAACCCTCCTATTCTGTCCCATCTGTTTACACATTATTTTACATTTATCTAGAGAATACCCGCTTTCTGTTTATTCCTCTTGTATTCTGTTTACATTAACCCTAATATTCTTTTATATAAATCAGAATAGATTTCAAAATATCTTGCAATATATTTAAAAATGAATATATCATTCTTTATGTTAAAATATATGTCAATATGTTTCTGAAATATTTTTTAAATACAAATAACCCTCCTTTAATACCCCGCTATTCTGTTTAATCATTAACCCTCCTGCTATTTTTTAACCCTCCTGCTAATACCCTGCTATTCTGTTTATATCATTAACCCTCCTGCTAATACCCCCTTTCCCTGAGCATTCTGTTTAATATCCCTCCTGTCTCAGTTCTATTAAACCCTCCTGCTAATACCCTGCTTATCATTAACCCTCCTGCTAATACTATTCTGTTTATATCATTTTAACATTCTGTTTATATCATTAACCCTCCTGCTAATACCCGCTATTCTGTTTATATCATTAACCAATACCCGAACATTAACCAATGATTCTGTTTATATCATTAACAATTTGACCGCTATTCTGTTTAAAAACAACATTATTATAATGAAAGGATTCTGTTTAAACAATTGACTATTCTGTTTAAGTTAACCCTCCTGCTAATAACCCGCTATTCTGTTTATTCAGGAATACCCCGCTATTCTGTTTATATCATAACCCTAAAGCATTCTACACAAACCAAAACATTCTGTTTAATAAACCCTCCTGACATTTGAACATTAACCCTCCTGAAATGTATTCTGTTTATATATTAACCCTCCTGCTAACCCTCAAAAAACAGTAAAATATGAAATTAACCCTCCTGCTAATATATTTGTTTAAAACCCTCCTGCTAAATTTGTTTATATCATTAACCCTAATATGCTATTCTGTTTATATCATTAACCTCCTGCTAATACCTGTATTCTGTTTAACATTAACCCTCCTGCTAATACCCCTGGTTCTGTTATCATTAACCCCTCTAATACCCCACTATTCTGTTTATATCATTAACCCTCCTGCTAATAACCCCGCTTATTCTGTTTATATCATTAACCCTCCTGCTAATACCCCGCTATTCTGTTTATCATTAACCCTCCTGCTAATACCCGCTATTCTGTTTATACCCCCTGCTAATACCCTTCTATTCTGTTTTAACCCTCCTGCTAATACCCCACTATTCTGTTTATATCATTAACCCTCCTGCTAATACCCCTATTCTGTTTATATCATTAACCCTCCTGCTAATACCCCGCTGTTTATATCATTAACCCTCCTGCTATTCTGTTTTCTGTTTATATAATTAACCCTCCTGCTAATACCCCGCTATTCTGTTAAACCTCCTGCTAATACCCCGCTATTCTGTTTATATCATTAACCTCCTGCTAATACCCCACTATTCTGTTTATATCATAACCCTCCTGCTAATACCCCACTATTCTGTTTATATAATTAACCCTCCTGCTAATACCCCGCTATTCTGTTATCATTAACTCTCCTGCTATTAACCCCTCCTGCTAATACCCCACTATTCTGTTTATATCATTAACCCTCCTGCTAATACCCCGCTATTCTGTTTATATCATTAACCCTCCTGCTAATACCCCGCTATTCTGTTTATATCATTAACCCTAATACCCGCTATTCTGTTTATATCATTAACCCTCCTGCTAATACCCCGCTATTCTGTTTATATCATTAACCCTCCTGCTAATACCCCGCTATTCTGTTTATATCATTAACCCTCCTGCTAATACCCTATTCTGTTTATATCTATTCTGTTTATATCATTAACCCTCCTGCTAATATCATTAACCCTCCTGCTAATACCCGCTATTCCCCCTCCTGCTAATACCCAGCTATTCTGTTTATATCATTAACCCTCCTGCTAATACCCCGCTATTCTGTTTATATCATTAACCCTCCTGCTAATATCCCCTCCTGCTAATTCTGTTCTGTTTATATCATTAACCCTCCTGCTAATACCCGCTATTCTGTTTATATCATTAACCCTCCTGCTAATACCCTGCTATTCTGTTTATATCATTAACCCTCCTGCTAATTATTCTGTTTATATCTTAACCTTTAATATCATTAACCCCTCCTGCTAATACCCCACTATTCTGTTTATATCATTAACCCTCCTGCTAATACCCCGCTATTCTGTTTATATATTCTGTTTATTAACCCTCCTGCTAATACCCCGCTATTCTGTTTATATCATTAACCCTCCTCCTGCTAATACCCCTATTCTGTTTATTTAACCCTCCTGCTAATACCCTGCTATTCTGTTTATATCATTAACCCTGCTATTATTCTGTTTATATCATTAACCCTCCTGCTAATACCCCGCTATTCTGTTTATATCATTTTATATCACCCTCCTGCTATTCTGTTTATATCATTAACCCTCCTGCTAATACTATTCTTGCTAATACCCTGCTATTCTGTTTATATCATTAACCCTCCTGCTAATACCCCACTATTCTGTTTATATCATTAACCCTCCTGCTAATAACCCTCCTGCTAATTATTCTGTTTATTCTGTTTATAATACCCCGCTATTCTGTTTAACCCTCCTGCTAATACCCCGCTATTCTGTTTATATCATTAACCCTCCTGCTAATACCCTGCTATTCTGTTTATATCATTAACCCTCCTGCTAATACCCTGCTATTCTGTTTATATCATTAACCCTCCTGCTAATACCCCGCTATTCTGTTTATATCCTCCTCCTGCTAATACCCGCTATTCTGTTTATATCATTAACCCTCCTGCTAATACCCCCTCCTGCTATTCTGTTTATATTAACCCTCCTTAATACCCCTATTCTATTCTGTTTATATCATTAACCCTCCTCCCCTGCTATTCTGTTTATATCATTAACCCTCCTGCTAATAACCTGCTATTCTGTTTATATCATTAACCCTCCTGCTAATACCCCCGCTATTCTGTTTATTCTTAACCTCCTGCTAATACCCGCTATTCTGTTCCTGCTAATAACCCGCTATTCTGTTTATATCATTAACCCTCCTGCTCCTGTTTATCATTAACCCTCCTGCTACCCGCTATTCTGTTTATATCATTAACCCTCCTGCTAATACCCCCGCTATTCTGTTTATATCATTAACCCTCCTGCTAATACCCCCTATTCTGTTTATCATTAACCCCTGCCCTGCTGTTTATATTAATCTGTTTGTTTATATCATTAACCCTCCTGCTAATACCCCGCTATTCTGTTTATATCATTAACCCTCCTGCTAATACCCCGCTATTCTGTTTATATCATTAACCCTCCTGCATTAACCCTCCTGCTAATACCCCGCTATTCTGTTTATATCATTAACCCTCCTGCTAATACCCCGCTATTCTGTTATCATTAACCCTCCTGCTAATACCCCACTATTCTGTTTATATCCCCTCCTGCTAATACCCCTATTCTGTTTATATCATTAACCCTCCTGCTAATACCCCATTCTGTTTATATCATTAACCCTCCTGCTAATACCCCGCTATTCTGTTTATATATTAACCCTCCTGCTAATACCCCGCTATTCTGTTTATATCATTAACCCTCCTGCTAATACCCCGCTATTCTGTTTATATCATTAACCCTCCTGCTAATACCCCACTATTCTGTTTATATCATTAACCCTCCTGCTAATACCCCGCTATTCTGTTTATATCATTAACCCTCCTGCTAATACCCCGCTATTCTGTTTATATCATTAACCCTCCTGCTGTTTATATATTAACCCTCCTGCTAATATTCTGTTTATATCATTAACCCTCCTGCTAATACCCCACTATTCTATTCTGTTTTTCTGCTTATATAATTAACCCTCCTGCTAATACCCCTATTCTGTTTATATCATTAACCTCCTCTAATACCCCACTATTCTGTTTATATCATTAACCCTCCTGCTAATTCTATTCTGTTTATATCATTAACCCTCCTGCTAATACCCCTAAGTAATTTATCTATTCTGTTTATATCATTAACCCTCCTGCTAATACCCCGCTATTCTGTTTATATTCAACCCTCCTGCTAATACCCCACTATTCTGTTATCATTAACCCTCCTGCTAATACCCCGCTATTCTGTTTATATCATTAACCCTCCTGCTAATACCCCTATTCTGTTATTCTTAACTTCCTGCTAATACCCATGCTATTCTGTTTATATCATTAACCTCCTGCTAATACCCGGCTATTCTGTTTATATCATTAACCCTCCTGCTAATACCCAACTATTCTGTTTTTTATCATTAACCCTCCTGCTAATACCCCGCTATTCTGTTTATATCATTAACCCTCCTGCTAATACCCTGCTATTCTGTTTATATCATTAACCTCCTGCTAATACCCCACTTATTCTGTTATCATTAACCCTCCTTAACCCCCCGCTATTCTGTTTATATCATTAACCTCCTGCTAATACCCCACTATTCTGTTTATATCATTAACTCTCCTGCTAATACCCTGCTATTCTGTTTATATCATTAACCCTCCTGCTAATACCCCGCTATTCTGTTATCATTAACCCTCCTGCTAATACCCTGCTATTCTGTTTATATCATTAACCCTCCTGCTAATACCCCGCTATTCTGTTTAAATCATACTTATTCCACAAAATGTTCCTGTGTTTTGTTCATTCCCCGTTGGTCTGATGGTGTCCCCCAGCTTCCCCCCAAGCAACTCCAGATGAGATTACACCGGTGATCGAGCGAGCAAGCCGTGGTGGCGCAGGCTGACACTTTCCTCGACATGGTGAAGGACATGCTAGCCAAGGCTTTGAGGCCTGTTAGGGAGGCAATGCACGATAATGGTGTGCTCATTCGTTCCATGAGAGCAGACCTCGATGCACACAGAAAAGCAGTGGAGAAAGTTACTGCAAAGATGGACACCCTTAGGATACGAACCATTGCCTTGACCATGTGGAGGCATTTCAAGACAAACTTAATGATTTGGAAGACCAATCAAGGCGCTGCAATGTGTGTGTGGTTAATCTACCAGATGGACAAGAGGGGAGCAATCCCATCCAGTACCTCTGTGGATCCCCAGCCTTGCTCTCCCTTCATCTTCTTCAGCGATCCCGATCGAGACAAACGAAGCACACTGCATGTTCAATAGCTCAACACATGGCTATAACAAACCATGTACACTGATGTTTAAGTTACTTTGCTATTTGGATCACCAAGCTATTCTGCAAGGATATCGGAAATCACAACTTCTTTGTGGATTATTACCCGACTACAGCTAACAAGAGGAAGGCCTTCACACAGGTCAGAGCTAAGCTTCACCAGAGAGGACTGGATGCTTTCCTGACTTCTATTATATGTAAACTTATGGAAACTATAATAAGATCCAAAATGGAAAATTACCTATATGGTAACAGTATCCTGGGAGACAGTCAGCATGGTTTTAGGAAAGGGAGATTGTGTCTAACTAACCTACTTGAGTTTTTTGAGGATGCAACATCGACAATGGATAATTGCAAAGCATACAACATGGTTTATTTAGATTTCCAGAAAGCTTTTGACAAAGTCCCGCATAAAAGATTAATTCTCAAACTGAACGCAGTAGGGATTCAAGGAAATGCATGCACATGGATTAGGGAGTGTTTAACAGGTCGAAAACAGAAAAACCTCAAAATGGAGCGAGGTAACCAGTGGTGTACCACAGGGATCAGTATTAGGTCCTCTGCTATTCCTATTCTACATTAATGATTTAGATTCTGGTATAGTAAGCAAACTTGTTAAATTTGCAGACGACACAAAAATAGGGGGAGTGGCAAACACTGTTGCAGGAGCAAAGGTCATTCAAAATGATCTAGACAGCATTCAGAACTGGGCAGACACATGGCAAATGAAATTTAATAGAGAAAATTGTAAGGTACTGCACGCAGGCAACAAAAATGTGCATTATAAATATCATATGGGAGATATTGAAATTGAAGAAGGGATCTATGAAAAAGACCTAGGAGTTTATGTTGACTCAGAAATGTCTTCATCTAAACAATGTGGGGAAGCTATAAAAAAGTCCAACAATATGCTCGGATATATTGTGAAAAGTGTTGAATTTAAATCAAGGGAAGTAATGTTAAAACTTTACAATGCATTAGTAAGACCTCATCTGGAATATTGTGTTCAGTTCTGGTCACCTCGTTACAAAAAGGATATTGCTGCTCTAGAAAGAGTGCAAAGAAGAGCAACCAGAATTATCCCGGGTTTAAAAGGCATGTCGTATGCAGACAGGCTAAAATAAGTGAAAAAGACTAGGCGGTGATCTGATTCAAGCATTCAAAATTCTAAAAGGTATAGACAATGTCAACCCAGGGGACTTTCGACCTGAAAAAAGGCACATATCGTGGGTTATTTACTCTGTAAACCCTGTATTAACTAAGGGAGGCGGGATCCCTCGGGCTCTGGTGGGGGGTTGGTGGGAGGGACATATCGTGGGTTCTTTACTCTGTAAACCCTGTATTAACTAAGGGGCGGGATCCCTCAAGCTCTGGGGGGTGGGAGGGACGACATATCGTGGGTTCTTTACTCTGTAAACCTTGTATTAACTAAGGGAGAGGGGCTCCCTCTGGCTCTTTTGGGGAGGTTGGTGGGAGGGAGGGACATATTGTGGGTTCTTTACTCTGTAAACCTTGTATTAACTAAGGGAGAGGGGCTTCCTCGGGCTCTGGTGGGGAGGTTGGTGGGAGGGAGGGACATATCGTGGGTTCTTTACTCTGTAAACCTTGTATTAACTAAGGGAGTGGTGATCCCTTGGGCTCTGGGGGCAGGGGGTTGGTGGGAGGGACATATTGTGGGATCTTTTCTCTGTTCTTGTTCTTTTGGGAGTTCTAAGTACCTTCTGTGTTTTTGTAAACTTGCTGTAATCTTGCCTGCCCTTTATTTTGGTATGGCGCTGTTGGGTGGATTTCTCAATGCTTTCTTATCTATATCATACTGTGTTTTTATGACAATGGCTAAGTTCTCTGTTGTATCTTTTAATGTATGAGGTTTGAATTTGAGATTTAAATGTGCAAAGGTGCTTGATTATTTATGTAGGCAAAAGGCTGACATAGCTTTGATTCAAGAAATGCATTTAAAGCCAATAGACACATTTTGATTTCAAAATGGTCGTTCTAAGTTAATTATAGCTTCCAGCGGTGGATCAAAGACAACGGGAGCTTCAATCTTCAAGAAACGCAACATGGATATGTCTATCGATAGGATTATTTTTGATCAAATGGGTAGACTGGCACTCTGCTATGCTATAGTGAATGGCGGAAAAATTGCTTTCACATCGATCTACGCGCCTACAGTATATGAGGCTGCATTTTTTCCTTGGCTCACAAATGAATTGCTATCTTTGGGAGAGTATAAGTTAATAGCGGGTGCAGACATGAATGTGTGTGTTTACAATCAATTGGACAGATCCTCAGCCAGTATTTCTAATACACAGTCAGCAGCTTCTAAAGCTCTGTGTATTTTCATTAAGGATTTGAATTTGACTTACTTATGGCAATTTCAAAATCCATCTGGCAAGGATTTCACATATTTTTCTCCATATCAAAAAACATTCTCTAGGGTTGATTTTATTCTTTCCTTTGCTAATATTTCATGCTGCTCTGGTAACGTGGATATACTGCCTTGAAATATTTCTGACCACTATGCAGTTGTGTCTGTATTTAACCTGGCTCCCAGCCAAGGCAAATTGACCAGGTAGAGATTCAATACATCACTTCTCCAGAATCTGGATTTTCTGGCTCAGTTTAGATCAAAATGTACAGAATTTGTTAATATTAATGTGGGCTCGGTAAACAATCGAGCAATGAGTTGTGCTGCTATCAAGAGTTTTATGTGTGGTAATGCGATTTGGTTTTCATCCCATCTAAAAAAGTCAAAATTGCAATTGATATCTCAGCTGGAGTCTGGCTGTAGCAACTTAGAAAACACTTTAAATTCTCATTACAGTAGTGCTGTTGATTCCAAACTGAGGGCAGAACGGGCTGAATTGAATAATTTGTTAAAACAGAGGGTTGAATTTTGCATGCACTCTACCAAGCACAAATACTATACAGACAGTAGTAGACCATCTCGTCGCCTTGCTATAAGTTGAAACGCCAGGAGATTTACCATTCCAAGAACCAATTCTCTAACAGAGGGGCTGGTTTCTGATCCCAAAGTAATTAATGAAACCTTTCAATCCTCTTTTGCTAATTTTTACTCCTCTGACATCTCATCCACTGTAACAAGCATTTCTCTGGAAGATGCAATGATGCTGGACTCTCCAATATCTCTAGATGACTTGTTACAGGCAGTTATAAAAGGGGTTGTACTCCAGGAATCGATGGACTGCCTGCCGATTTTTACCTGGCATTCTTGGATTTGCAAGGTCCGATTTGGCCTGATACAATAAATGCTGCAATAACATCTGCTGGTTTCTCCCACGGGATCTCCTGCACCCTCTTCACGCACTCAGTCCTGGCACTTCGCTGGCATCCTCCTCACTGTCACTGCTGCTGGAAGATTCATCTTCGCAAACCCAGTCTGCTTCAGAGCCAGACTCGTCATTGTCCGTCTCTGCTGCATCACAAGCGTTGTTTGGTAAATGTTGCAGTAATTCCAAACACTGCTTTGCTGTCCTGCGTCTTCCGTGATCCATTTTCAATGTGTTAGAAAAACGTGAATTATATAGTAACATGTGCATCTAAAACATAGATCAGAGCAGAGCCAGATTAACCTATGCGCAATTTACGCTCTATTATTATTATTATTATTATTATTATTATTATTATTATTATTATTTCTTAGCAGACACCCTTATCAAGGGTGATTTACAATTGTTACAAGATTATTTTTCACATTATTTTTACATACAATTACAGTATTTTTTACATACAATTACCCATTTATACAGTTGGGTTTTTACTGGAGCAATCTAGGTATAGTACCTTGTTAAGGGTACAGCAGCAGTGTCCACCACCTGGGATTGAACCCTCCGGTCAAGAGTCCAGAGCCCTAACCACTACTCCACACTGCTGCTCTAACATAGGGCCCCCAGCAGAATTGGAGCTCCGCGAGGTCACCGTTTGTTTGGGACATTTGAGAAAAACTGCATGCGGGCGGATGGGCCCACACACACTGGAAGAGAGGCGCACAAAAGCTTGCTTTTGGTTAATTTGGTTCTTTTTTGACGGCTATGCATTTCTTTCTCTATATATCAAATGCCCCACGCACTCTATTTGTCCCTAGTCCTACTACGTCAGAGGCATCAGTCTGCAGGATACAATGTAT
The DNA here is from genome assembly GCA_036884735.1 of Huso huso. Lineage (NCBI taxonomy): Eukaryota > Metazoa > Chordata > Actinopteri > Acipenseriformes > Acipenseridae > Huso > Huso huso. The sequence continues at coordinate 6,017,773 of CM072711.1, read as the reverse complement.
GAATCAGGCTCAATTTACGTATTCACTTATTTCAGTTTTAGGGCCAATTGAAACACCTGTCCTGTCTCAGATGTGCACAGTATGCCTCTTTAAATTTTAGAAACTTTTCTTTTTCATTTGGGGGTTGGAATTTTAGAAGAAAGGCAGGTAAAGGTAAACATGTACAATGCGGGAGGCTGAAGGAAATTCAAATGTGGATTTCTGCAGCCGGCAAGAAGGGTTTCAGGCCATAGTGTTTGATTCTCTCGCTACAAAAAAACCCCAAAAAGAAGCAAAGGACAGAAAAGTTATTCCCCCTTTTTTTTAACCTACATTGTTTTGTTCTATCGAATGCAATGCTGCTACTGGTCCGTTCTGTATTGGTGTGTGAACAGGCTGGCTGTAGGGATGACATCAGGCCAGAAAGAAACAGACACTAACACACAGGGACGAACACTAAACAAACAAGTACCGTGCTGGTCCTCCAGCACCACGTAGCAATTGCTGCTTCTTTTTCTTCTCCTTCTTATTATTATTACTACCTCCTCACTCTCTCCCGTTCTTTCACCCTGAACACACAACCCCGAGTGAGTGAAACGTGCCCCTACACTGAGTGTACACAACATTAGGAACACCTGCTCTTTCCATGAAATAGACTGACAAGGTGAATCCAGGTGAAAGCTATGATCCCTTATTGATGTAACCTGTTAAATCCACTTCAATCAGTGTAGATGAAGGGGAGACAGGTTAAATAAGGACTTTTAAGCCTTGACACAATTGAGACATGGATTGTGTACTGTATGTGGGCCATTCAGAGGGTAAATGGGCAAGACAAAAGATTTAAGTGCCTTTGAACGGGGTATGGTAGTAGTTGCCAGGCGCTCCGGTTTGAGTGTGTCAAGAACTGCAACGCTGCTGGGTTTTTCACGCTCAACAGTTTCCCGTGTGTATCAAGGATGGTCCACCACCCAAAGGACATCCAGCCAACGGCAGGCCAGTGGTCGAAAACGGCTCATTGATGAAAGAGGCCAAAGGAGGCTGACAGGAATTGTGCAGAGCAACAGACGGGCTACAGTTAGTCAACTGACAGTCCAGTACAACATTGGTGCCGAAAGACCCATAAAAGAATGCATAACTTGTCATACCTTGACACGAATGGGGTATGGCAGCCGAACTCTAGAGTAGAACTCTATAAGAACAATATAGGCTAGGTAATAACTGCTGACAGATGGACACACTGATGACGTTTCTCACATTTTTATATGGGAGCTCCACCATCGGGAGAATATATATTTTTCCCTCCATAATGAATTATAAAGTGCAATGCCAATCACATTGAATATAAAGGGTTTAAAAAGAAATGCAATTCTCATGTCTGCAAAACATACAAGTGCCTAATTTTGGTTTGCAACCGGAAAATGACCAGGCACAGGCATGATGTAAAATACTGTATAGTGACTGCTTCTTTTTTCTTTAATTTCCTGTACAAACTCCATGGCCGAACATGTATTTAAGAAAAATCAAACCGTGCTCAGTTGTTAGTGCTGTGAAAGACCAGACTGGATATGTCTGCTCCGCTCCCCCGTTCCATATACAATGGGCCTGCTCCGCTCCGCACACGGCCTGGCACCGTGAGCTGTCAAGGCTGATTGATGGCCTATCAGGAGGCTCATTGAAACAATAGAAATGTCAACAGACCGCTCACTTGAGGAATGCAGACTGATATAATCAAACTTCAATACATGACTGCAAGTCCTGACTGATGAATACAAATAATACCGCAACACCTCATTGTTATAATATGTTTTCTATGTAGCGGTGGATTTGTCCGCTCCTGGTCGGAATAGGTATGACATTATTTTATCGCGCTAATTTTTGCAGCTACACGATTCTTTCTTTGTCAGGGTAATTAGTATATATATTTAGGAAAAGTCAGGAAAGCACAGCTCCGTATCTTAATATTTAAATTTAAATCCAAAAACCGGTCAAAATGGCCGCCTTGCTCGTTCTAGTGTTAATCATGTTGTTTTTTCTTTATCAGGGTTTTGTGTGCCTGCGTACAACCAGATCAGAAAACATGTGTTTGTGAAAACTGTGAAGAGCTGGTCTGAAGCTCAGAGCTACTGTAGAGAGAAGCACACAGACCTGGCCACTGTGCGCAGCCAGGAAGAAGCAGAGCAGCTCTTAAATATTAGAGAAGCTTCTCTCGGGGATTCCTGGATCGGGCTGTATCGTGATGACACACAGAACTGGCAGTGGTCTAACAGCGATGATGTCATCTACTCCAACTGGAGGGCAGACCTCTTCTGTGCTTCAGTCAATTCAGAGGGAAAGTGGGTTGATTTACCCTGCCACCTTCAGAAAGCCTTCATGTGCTACAAAGGTAAAGGCATAATTATTGTTATATTGCAATTGATTATTCATTTATTTTAGTTATTATAATTAAGCATCCCTGTGAGGGGAGCTTGTATGAGTTTGCAAATCCACCCACTCCTACAGCTGCTAATATCTCATAAAATATTTCAGCTTGCAAATATTTTCAGTCAAAACCCTGAATCCAAGTTGCCCTTGAAAGGATACAAAAACATACAGTTATTAGATGTGTTTGGTGTGTTTCAGAGGCAGTTCAAAAAGATACCCACATTTCGTTAGTGATAGATGGATGGCTCTATAACACTGTGTTTCCCCCCCTCTGGTGAGGTGTAGGGCTGTCAGGTTTACCTTCCCCTCTGGGCTGGAGTTTGCTGTGTGAAGGTTGAAATCTTCTCTGGGAGTTCTGTGGCAGTTCATTTCTTTCAGATCCAGGAAAGTCAGGCTCTGCTTCATCTCCTAGTACCTGAGTGCTCCTGGTATTGGGCCTGGGTATCTGTATATTTCACCATACTCTCGGCAGCTTCCAGGATGGTGGGCATTAAGTTGTCTGCATTTACCACTGTGCTCATGGCAACTCTGACCTCTGCAGACAGGTTATGTATGAACAGCAGCTTGACGCTCTTGTCTACATTGTCCCCTGGATGTGCTTCACCTGCATAGTCAGTCCCCAGTCGTCGATAATATCCTGGATATGACTGATGTGTCCCTCAATGGTGATGTTCAAACTTGCTGATAGTTGACGCTAACTTGTGGGCTTAATGTAAACCATTAGTTCTCAGTTCTGGTTGAAAAATCAATGATACATAAAGCCCTTAGAGTTTATCTTCTGGACCATGTCCTTTTGAATTTCAACATCTTTGAGGGCCTGTCCCCATCGACAGGAGCATAGTGGGCAACTCTGGATGCAGATCTCATCTTTGAGGGCCTGTCGCCATCGACAGCAGCATAGTGGCAACTCTGGATGCAGATCTCATCTTTGAGGGCCTGTCATCCCCGACAGCAGCATAGTGACAACTCTGGATGCAGATCTCATCTTTGGATTCTTCTCACATTGCCAGGCATTGTCTTGCTGGTAGCTTTCCAGCTCTGCAGTAGATTGACTTTGCCATTCGATCATCTCAGTGTGTGTCTGTCTGTCTGTGTGTGTTTGTGTGTCTGTGTGTGTGTCTGTGTCCTGTGTGTGTCTGTGTCTGACTGTCTGTGTGTGTGTCTGTGTCCTGTCTGTGTGTGTCTGTCTGTCTGTCTGTGTCTGTGTATGTCTGTCTGTGTGTGTCTGTCATGTCTGTGTGTGTCTGTCTGTCTGTCTCTGTCTGTGTGTGTCTGTCATGTCTGTGTGTGTCTGGCTGTCTGAGTCTGTCTGTGTCCTGTGTGTGTCCTTTTTGTGTCTGTGTCTGTGCGTGTATGTGTGTGTGTCTGTGTGTGTCTGTGCCTGTCTGTCTGTGTGTGTCTGTTTGTGTACGATATATATTACCAGCAGTGTGGAGTAGTAGTTAGGGCTCTGGACTCTTGACCGGAGGGTCGTGGGTTCAATCCCAGGTGGGGGACACTGCTGCTGTACCCTTGAGCAAGGTACTTTACCTAGATTGCTCTGTATAAATGGGTAATTGTATGTGATATCTGTATAATGTGAAATAATGTGATATCTTGTAACAATTGTAAGTCGCCCTGAATAAGGGCGTCTGCTAAGAAATAAAATATATCTATATATATATATATATATATATATATATATATATATATATATATATATATATATATATATATATCATACCTCTGCATTTGCATACTGAGTAAATTATCTTGATTAATTAGTGATAGCTAGGGGTCTACTTAAATCGCGGTAAATTTACGTATTTTTCACGGGTATGTTGCGGAATAAAATTAGGATTTCGCGGACATGTTTAAACATTAAATACACCTAAGTAGACAGTATTTCAGAACACTATAAAGCCTAAAAATAGTGGTACTTGCTTCCTTACTAAAACAGAGCACTGGCATTTGTTAAAGGCGAGTATGCAGCATCCCCCTGCATTTGACTTGCCCATACATTGAGACTGCACGTCTGCATCCACTGAATTGGTTGGAAGTTAAGGCAAAGCTTGCCAAGTTATACAGATGTGGAAATCGATTAGAAACAGCCCAAACACTCGGTTACACAAGGGCATCTGGCATACTTTAATAAAGGCAATGTATGCAGCACGTTCGTTGTCATGTTATTTGTCCCATCCAATAATTTATTTTATTAGTACCGAGTCAAAACAAAGAAGACGTGGCTATTCGGGTCTAAAATTCCAACTGTAACAGCAGGTTGAAGCGAGGTGGCTGTGCTGGATCATTTTAGTACTTATTTAACTTGCAGACAGGGATACTTCTTGTCTGCGCTGACTTTCCAGTTTGGTTTCTGAAAGCTGTTTATTTTATGTTCTGTTCAGCAGCCTCTGAAGTAGCCTTTTGTTTAATGTGTGATTCTGAAGCTAAATAGCGATCGATTGTATTTTCTCCAAATACACATTAAGATATGGAAAACAATTACCTCAGTCTGCATGTAGTTTCTTTGGGAAATATCTTGAAACGATCATCAGCCGAAATATACTTTGCTTTTTTTGTCGTCCATTTCTACTATTTTCCCTCCAATGCTGAAAACTAGATTTTAGCAACCTAAATCAAAACAATGCAGCACCAACTTTGTCCCGCCCCCTCCTGCACAGTACAGGTCACATAAAAGCAGTACAGATGCACTGATAGGCTGAAAACTTTGTCATTTGAATAGTAAACAAGAACGTTAACTGCTTTGGAGAATTTATTTTGTAAATGTTACTTGTGGACGTTTTTTGTTTGTTTGTTTTTTGCTAAAGTGCAATGCACACGGGACGCGAAGGAATAAAAAAGGGCTATCTGCAGAAGGAAGACACGTAGTTTGCGTCACTTGCATTGTGCAGTAGTTCATTTAAACAAGGTTTATTTTTTTTTCCTCTCCGTACTTGTTTGTATGCATTGGCCCCTAAGAGGTGAATTTCGCGATGAGCCCTCAATTTCACGATTTCCGCGAAATCCGCGAAATCGCGATTTAGGTAGGTCCCTAGTGATAGCCAGTGTCTACACATTAGCAGACTTAAACTCATTACTGAGAATACCAGTCTGTCTGCAATGTGAGCTAAAATACCAAACTGAGAACACCAAAACAGGAGTAAATTAGCCAATTAAAAAATATACTTCTGGCATAACAACTTTCTGAGAATTTTGCCCCTTATTTTTAAATAACACACAGATGTACTTGATTGTGGACAAGACACAGTTTTTTTAAAATTGTAGGATTGATGAAAACACAAAGTTTGTTTTGGGTTCAGAGCCAGCTCACCTCCACAGCTCCCAGCCTCTCAGCTGCTGTTTGTTTGTGTTTACAGAGACCAGCAACATCACTGAGAGATACACACTGATTGAAGAACTGAAAACCTGGACTGAAGCTCAGCAGTACTGTAGAGAACACCACACCGACCTCGTCAGTATAAAGAACGCCAGTGAAAATAAAGACCTAGTGAAGAAAGCACAGGGCAAGCCCTTCTGGATAGGCCTGTTCAATGAGCCCTGGAAGTGGTCACACCAGGGGGATAGCTACACATTTCACAACTGGAGCAAAGGGGAACCAGACAACTGGGGAGGGGTTGAGAACTGTGTGAAGATGAGTAACACTGGTGGATGGCATGATGCTTCCTGCTACAATCAGAACTCCTTCTTCTGCTGTGAGGGTGAGGACCCTGTTCAGACTGTGTTCTCATTTAATTCAGTGTAAACCTTCAGGTTGAAAGAGGGAAGCATGATTAGATCTCTTCAGTAGGTCCTGGTGGTGACAAATCTACCAGTTTCCACATTGAGAATCAATCACAGAGGGTCTAAATGGGTTTAAAGAGTAAACAAAACCCCAGTTGTATTTCCTTAGGCTTTAAGGTATTGTGCTGTGCTGTGCTGTGCTGTGGAATATCCTATAATAACAAGACATGTACCTTTACACATTCTAAAATAACATTAACATTGATTGACAGTGAATTGAGTTTTTATCACAACTATTTCTTTGGCTACCTGGTGTTTCCATGACCTTCGTCACTCATGCCAGAATGTTACTCATGTTATAGTACAGACCACAAGCATGTTGTTAGTATATTTATTATCACCATACAGTTATTATTATTTATTTCTTAGCAGACGCCCTTATCCAGGGCGACTTACAATTGATACAAAATATCACATTATTTTTACATACAATTACCCATTTATACAGTTGGGTTTTTACTGGAGCAATCTAGGTAAAGTACCTTGCTCAAGGGTACAGCAGCAGTGTCCCCCACCTGGGATTGAACCCACGACCCTCCGGTCAAGAGTCCAGAGCCCTAACCACTACTCCACACTGCTGCAGTTCTACTAGTGTCCTACATTCTTACAAGCCCAGTAATCTGTGACTGTTGGTTCCATTTCCAGTGGAAATCTTTTCTCTGAAGAACATGTTTTCACTCATCTTTATTGTGCTGTCCCCTCTCCCCAGGCGGCTCCTCTGGTCAGTGTTTCTATGAAAGAACTGAGAAGACATGGCAGGAAGCTCAGAGATACTGCAGAAACCAAGGCAGAGACCTGCCCACCATTCAAGACCAGGCCGGGGTTAATAAGCTTATAGGTCTTATATCTTCAGTTAGTAACTGGTATTGGATTGGGCTGTATCATGACAAAGAGAACTGGCAGTGGTCCAGTGGAGGTGATGTCATCTACTCCAACTGGGAACCATACCTCTTCTGTGCTTCAGTCAATTCAGGGGGAGAGTGGGAGGATTCACTCTGCAGTCAGGGAAACTATTTCATGTGCTACAGCAGTGAGTTGAGATTCAATTCCTTTGTTAATGAAACAGCTGACTGGACTGGGGGTTGAAGCCAGGTCCCCTGGATACTGCACAGGGGCCGTAATCTTGAAACGTTCAAAAGAAGAAACATCTTAAATCCAGCATTTTTCTAAGTTTGTTATTAAGAAAAATGGTAAGAAGGTGTGTTATTCATAACACATTTTCTTATGATTTTTCTTTCCTTCATAAGCAACTTAGAAAATGTGTATTCAAAGAAATTTTCTTATTTTTTGTTTAGATTGTTTATATTCCAGACAGCAAAATCCTCGTCTCAAATATGTGGCCCTTATTAGATGTGAGGAAGGAATATGTTTAACAGTTACAATAACTATTTGTATTGGAATAAAAGGTGATAAAGACGGTTGTAGCTTTGCTGTATTATGTGTAGTGGGCTGAACCTCACATGACTGATTTGTTTGTTATGCAAATGAGGTCTGACAGGTATTCTGCAATATTTACAAGTTGCATCTCCCTGTTACAAGTTAGTTCCAGTCACTATGAGCAGAGGATCTGACAGGCTTTCATACACAGCTGATAGCACAGCAGGTGCTTGGTTGGCAGGTGCTTCCCTAACCAACACTAGGCTGCATAAATGCCATGTTTCATGAGGTACAGCCTCCACAGTGATGAGCCAGTCTTGTTGCTCGTGACAAATGTAACTTCTCTTTCTCTTTAAACAGTGTTGTTGTGTTCATGTACTGATGGTAGAGTTTGTTTTTAGAGATTGAGGTTAGCAGTTTTATCATCCCGCTTATCATACACAGGCAATCTTATGACACACGGGTTTCACATCACCACCATGTACAATAAGACTGTACAATAACAACGATTATAGGACATTATTATTCACCATGAATAATAATAATAAATACCACAGCCACCTGAACTAAACAGTCATTGCACTGCCTCAGCCAATCAGGTTCCTAGTAGAGTGCTCATTATCATGCAGTCGACACCCTCAGAGCTTTAGAATGTTGAAACTGTCATTGGAACAGGCTGACTTCAAAATAGAAAAATAGCAGCCAGTACAGGAAAGACATGAAAGCACATGGGGGGGGGGGGATGTGTTCATAATGATACTGTTTGCTTCATATTGATTTTGCACCGTGAGGAAAATATGAATGATCAAAGAACAGTCATTATTCCTAAATCATTAAATAGACTCCCCCACCCCCCACTTTGCTATTAAATACTTTTCAGACATAAAGTAAAGAGACTCCCATGCACTGCTAGAGATGCTGCTTTTCATGACCTTGATAGCTGAGCCAGGTGTGACTCGGGTAAAATCACTATACAACAGGAGAGCCAGCGCACCTCCACAGATGACATTGATTTTGATCTGCTGTTTGTGTTTACAGAGACCAGCAACATCGCTGAGAGATACACCCTGATTAAAGAACTGAAAACCTGGACTGAAGCTCAGCAGTACTGTAGAGAACACCACACCGCCCTCGTCAGTATAAAGAACGCCAGTGAAAATGAAGAAATAGTGAAGAAAGCGCAGGGCAAGTCCTTCTGGATAGGCCTGTTCAATGAGCCCTGGAAGTGGACACACCAGGGGGATAACTACACATTTCACAACTGGAGCAATGGGCAACCAGACAATAGGGGAGGGGGTGAGAACTGTGTGATGAGTAAGACTGGTGGATGGCATGATGTTTCCTGCAACAATCAGAAGTCCTTCTTCTGCTGTGATGGTGAGGACCCTGTTCAGACTGTGTTCTCATTTAATTCAGTGTAAACTTTCAGGTTCAAAGAGGGAAGCATGATTAGATCTCTTCAATAAGTCCTGGTGGTGACAAATCTACCAGTTTCCACTTTGAGAATCAATCACAGGCTCCCTGCTCAGGCTGATAGGTTGGTTAATATCCTTCCAGAGGTAATGGGGTGATGTGGATTGCAGCTATCAATATCCCTTGTTCTGCTGTGATGAAGGCTCCCTGTTCAGTCTGTGCTCTTGTTCAGCTCAGTGTTTGTACCCCAGTCTGTGAGCAGGGACTTAGAGGTTCAGTCCATCTGATCCTACAGTAGCTGTCTGACCTCCAGAGCAGGGCAGGGTGTAGCCTAGAGATCTGAAGAACCAGAAACCAGCCTGGTCATTAAGAGTGTGAGAGGGAGCAGCTACCCCTCATTGTTATACCCAGGAGAGACGTGTGCTGTGATATACATTCTTACTGTCTATTTATTATATTATTTGAAAACAATAAACCATGTCATTGTCAGCATTGCCCTGGTGGAGACACAAGCATAGACACAGTTTCATTTAAATGCTTTTGAACAATACACTTGAAACAGAAAACACTAAATCTTGTTGTTGTGTGTTTTCTTTACAGATTCAGACCCCACAAGCCCCCCCTTCCACTCCGGTCTCTCAAGGTATGCAGTGTAATCACTTCAGTGGATTCAGAACCACTGCAGCAATCTGGCTTTGTTATAAACTTTCTTTTTTTCTCTTTTCTGTTTACAGAAACAGAATCCTCGAGCCCCCCTTCCACTCCGGTCTCTCAAGGTAAGTGCAGTTTGAAGATGGCAGTCTGTTCAGTGTGATTGACAGCCCATCTCACGTGTCATGTGATCCACTAGACCAGGGGCGGCCAAAGTGGTCCCTTTCACTCCTGGTCTTTGTTCCAACCCTGTTCTAAATTGTTTAATTGAACCAATTAAACCTGCATCCAGACCCTGTAGTAGTTACTAATCTCATTCCACCTGTTAAAGCTGGATTGGAATGGTGCTCCAGCACCGTGATTGGACACCCCTGCACTAGAGCTATATAAGTGTGTGAGAGTTGTGTGCAACTATTCAGCAACAACACTAGGAGAGCAGAAGGTTGTCTTGTGGCTTGGAATCCTAATGTATAGAGTTACATTATATTGTACAGTACAAAGAATATGTCTTTAAACAAAATCTACTGCCTGACAATGTCACCCTGCACTCAAATGATTTTCTCAGCAGTAGGCTATGCTGCAGTATGTACAGGTTACATTGTTGCATGTGAGATGCAAGTGCGGTCTGGCTCACGGATAAGTAATAGGCTTTTAGATGTGTCACACATCTAAAAGCCTATTAAAGTCAATGAAATTATTATTATTATTATTATTATTATCATCAGCAGGCACGCCAGTCCCTGAGGAGCTCCACCTGATCTCTGACAGTATGGTCTGGCCGGAGGCTTGGCAGTACTGCAGGGATCGCTACACTGACCTAGTGAGCCTCACAAGCCTGGCTGCACAGAACAGAGTGTCGGAGCTCGTCAGGAACAGCACTGCGTCGCGATTCTGGATCGGCCTGCACAGAATCGTTGTGTATGATAACTGGTACTGGGTTGCTGGTAAGGATAAGAAGGCCTGTCTAAACTACACTAACTGGGCCCCCGGGGAGCCCAACAATCCTTACTATGAGCACTGTGGGGAGATGGTGCTGCGGGAGGATGGGGGGGCTGAGTGGAATGATCTGTGCTGCTATGAACAGCTCCCCTTTATCTGTTTCAAAGATTAAAAACATCCTGAAAAGCTTTTACAGCAGTGGCTCTCAAACTAGCTCCAGCTGGGACCCCTTTTAAAGTCACTTTAGTCTGAAAAAAAACATTTACTAAAAAAATTATAGAAATACCTAAATCTAAATTGTATGAACATGGAATGTGTGAATAATAAAGCATAAAGAAATCTCGTATCTGACAGAGTTTGCAATGCCATGTCCGCTCTCTATAAAGAGCTGCTGCAATGCACTGCAGTCATCGCGGATGGTAGGTCTGCTTGTGATGTGGTCGTTAAAAACCTTTCTGTGACCTCCAGGGGGTCCCAGCCCCCAGTCTGAGAACCACTGTCTCCACAGAACCCAGAGCTTTACTATAGGAGTAGTGCAACAAAATACTACACGTTCCTATCGAAGAGAATCCTATGTAGCAATCTTTAATGATCTACATCACTGTGATACTCCATTCCGTACTTGTTTAATATCCTATTGTGTTCTGTACAAGGCTCGAAATTAACATATATTTGGTAGCATTTTGATACCAAAACTCTTAATTTGCTACTACTACTATTTTTTTATGCAGTAGCATTTTTCTGATCCCTTACGCTGCAGTTTATATGACCGACCCTGAGTGAACAAGAACACAATTACCGCTATTAGTTTTTTTTACACACATACATTACTAGTATCTTTCATAAAGCAGGACACCATTTCTAATAGAGCTTCCCGATCTGCAGATGCCTGAGGTTTGTACCGCTGTCGTGCCGAATTCTGCCCCTTGCTGAATTGAGACATGCGCATGAGTGTTTTGTTGAAGTTTGTCTGTGTGATTTACTTAAGCTATTAATTTATTCATCATCGTGGTTTACCGTGAACTTTCGCTATATCTAGCCTCAGACTACTCATGTAAAAATAATGTGATGTCTTGTAACAATTGTAAGTTGCCCTGGATAAGGGTGTCTGCTAAAAAGTAAATAAATAATAATAATAATAATAATAATAATAATAATAATAATTTAGAGACTCAAATTAAAGGCAGACCCATTTAAAATCACCTAGACGTATAAATCATGCGCCCTTTTCCACACACTGCATGTGTAATACGAGTAGTGTTAGTAGTGAGCAGTAGTCTTATTAGCAGTGCAATATTGCACCACTGAATTGTGAATAGCAGCATGAAAAGATTGACGCAGAATCCAAACAATGTTAGCATGCTATGAAATGCTTAATGCAATACAGAGCAGCACGGTTTAGCATGAAACACGGGAACGCAAACGCACACGAATGACAGTAATGCAAAAGAATATATTTGAACAAAGTATACGTTTGAAGGAGGTATAACTGCAGTGTACAGAAATGAAAGATAGAAAAATGATTTTTTTTTTTGGATGTACACAAGGTTTTAAAGGTTTTAATGATTTAAATGGTTTATATATTTCAGGATGTTTCGGGCAAAGCCCTTCTGCTGTGTAGAAAGATGCATGTATATAGATGTACAGTATATGGGGTCTAAATGTACATTTAATGTGTAGTAAGGAAAGTTAACAGCAAGCCACGGCGATGAGTAAACTATTTAGATTAAACAGAGGATCACTTAACTATGCCTTATTACCAGGGATCCTAGTTTTCCGCAATAAAAAAATGAAACTCTTCGATAAAAGAGAAAAATCTATGTTATTAAAATAAAAGGGCTAAAATGAGTTTTCCTGCCACAGTGTAAGACACACAAACACAGTACTACTGGGTAACAGTTAACACAGGAAGTATTTCTTCTTGTTACACTTGCTGTGTCTTTTTATGTTGTATTTTAGTTTATAACTTTAATTATTCTTGAACTGTAACCTTGTATTACAGTGTAACCTGTGTACGTCGCTTTGGATAAATACACCTGCTAAATAAATAAATTCTAAGCAAGTTTACAAGTTTACCAGCGCCATTAAATCAATAAAACAAACAAAACATTTTTTTTTTTTTTCAAATATTATAAATAGTTCCCTGTAAAAAAAATATTCATGTTAGTTCAACTGCTGTTTGGGCCTCGTCTTGTTTACGTTTCCTTCCATTCAGTGTATGTTTAGCGCTTCCCATGTGTTCTACATGGTCTGCCTGCGAGTGTAATCTGCAGCCTTGCTGCATGAAGTACAAAACAGCACATTACCATCGACGTGGAATTGGTTCTTGTCAAACTCATTGACCCAATCTTTAGGGGTGATTGTTATTGTTTTCGGCCTCTCTGAACAGCTCCGAGTACTGAAGTAAACTGAACTTGAATACCGGAAGCAGTTTTATTAGACAGGTATGTTTATGTAAATTTCAAGCATAGTTGCCTGTGTTCATGTTTAGATAGTATACGTGTATTGATTCAGTTATTATTATCAAACAAACAAAGCCTTGCATGTTTTTTTGCCCCTCCCTAAGTGTAAAACAAAAAAAATCTCCAGAAACACACAAAATCCGCGTTTTTCCGTGTTATCATAGAAAATGATTCTGCAGCAAATGGATTCCTAGGATCCCTGCCTATCACTAAAATATTAAAATAAAAATCTCATCTGATCAGTTTTAAAGAAACGTAATGTGAGGAAATGGCTATTTTGTATTTTGACGTTTTTATACTGTTTTGCTGTCTAAAATGTACATTTAATTTGTAATACCAAAAGTTCATGGTGAACCACGTCGATGAATAAATGAATAGCTTAAGTAATCACAGAGACAAACTTCAGCGAAACACGTACGCATGTGCATATCTCGAAGCAGTGCAGAATTCAGCAAGACAGTGCCCGATGTAGATACGCGCGAGGCCCACAATGCAAATAATATTGAGTACAAATACTGTCTCTAATCACAATGCGGATACAATTTAAAAGTTTATTTTGTAGACCAAAAGTAAAATTAAATAAGTGTTAAAACATTACAATGTTATCTTATAACAGGCAATGACCTAAAAGGATATGAGGTTTATTCAGTGTCTATAAAATGCTAATTTAATCTGTATGGAGAATGACAGCTCCAGTTTTGTTTTAATGTTAATCCTGGTTTCACCCACGCTAAAAATGAACACATAGTAGGCAGATAATTATTACTTTATCAAAATTCTGACTATGAAAAAAAAAATATATATATAATAAATAAAATAGGAGCAAATAGCTAGCTATAATGCTACCATGATCCAAGTAACGTCTTCCTTGCTTTATCAGTATGAATAAGAGACGAAATACAATCTTGAGGTGCATTTATTTATCTATCGGGTTTCTAGTGAAACGTGCTTTTTAACTGCATGAATCTTTTAAATGAGCGGTACCGTGCTGGAATTAGCTTTCATTTTCAAAACAGCTTGTTTGTGGTTGTAACCTTATCAATCAATCAAATCAATCTATTTTATATAGCGCCTTTCATAGTGGACCCCCATCACAAAGCGCTTTACAAGACGCAGTAACAACAAGAAAAACCATTATCATTGTAAGGTCATACAATGCAGGATTCAACGATAATGTGGCACACGTTAATTTTTTTTTTTTTTTTATAGGTGTGTATGATTCGTTAGTTACGGAAATCTCAGTCAACAACTGAAGACAGATAAGAGGATAATTTCATACCACTTAATGTGCACAGATGAAACATAACCTGGTTAACTGTACTGATGGCATATCAAATGCTTAGATGACAGACATGGTTGCATTCTTGTAGAACTTAAGGATAAAACTAAATACATTTTGACAAGGAATTGCATTAGTTCCATTACTTAGTTGAGCACAAGGTGGTTTCAATAAATACTTTCTGATTTAAATATAGGCCTACTAGGTGATACTTTGGGTTATTCAGTCTGTTTAAAACAGTCTGTAGGTGTTTATTTTAAAATTATTTTTATATATAATTTATTAGTTGAATAAAGACCATTTTGCTACCTACTTTCCAGGCAGGTAGCAAATCCTCACTACTGCCTTAAAAAGATAACTTCTAGCCCTGGCTCTGTATGATTCTCTATTGTTTCTGCTCAGAGCATGATCTGCCATGCTTACGAACTATTCCGCAATCACGGCTTCTGAAAAGACTCCTCAAGGCTGATTGTGATGAAGCGAGGTGGGGATGCATACAAGTGTTGCTCATACTTCAGTGTACAATGCTTCAGGGCTTCAGTGCGCTGCGCAACGTTAATATGCTTCCCCACCTCACTTCCTCACAATCAGCCTTGAGGAGTCTTTTCAGAAGCTGCTTCACTTGTTTATTTAATTCAGGATCCACAGCTGTTTAAAATGCAGCGTGTAGATAAACTGCTGCATCCTGGTACCTTTGCTGTGGCCCACTTGGTCTGATTGAGGATGCATCAGCAACTTGGTTTTAGTTCTTATCATCAAGAACGCTGCCTTTGAAATAACTACATGTTCCAAACTGAAGTATAAAACACAAGCAAAAAAAAAGGGTCCAGTGATAATACTGTGGGGTCAGTAAGCTTTCAGAAAAGGAATCTGACCACCTTGGTTAGCAGTGCTTTAGTATAGGATGTAGGGGAGAAGCACAGAGGAGGAACGGGTTAGTTTGCTATTTTCATTAGTGCTTCTTTTAAGCACTTTGTCTTTAAATACAACAATAGTTTTACAATATTGTGTTAGTTTTTACATATTTAGAAGTTTTTACATATTTAAGAACGTGTGTCTGTAATCGGGCCTGTATGAGGTCATCAGCACCAGTATACAAAAACTCCACTTGGAAAACAAAAGAGAAAGAAACTTTTAATTTTCCTTATTTGCACTTTTGTGTTGCTTCCCTGAGCTGTAGCGGGGCGGACATTCATACCCCACTGCTGCTGCAGGTAGTGGCAGGAGTGAGCCTGGTTAGGGTTAGTGGCAGGAGTGAGCCTGGTTAGGGTTAGGGTTGTGGTTAGGCCTGTTTAGTGTACATCAGAGTGACACAAAGAATGGCCAGAAAGCTTCAAGGAGGGAGGAAGCTTGTGTGCCTGCCTGCCTGCAGCTGAAACGACCTGCCTCTAGGGAATGCAAACAAACTGGTCAGCCAACAGTACCTGGTCTCTGATGAAGCAGATTGCATCTAATGCTATTCTATTGAATGTAGTAAACAGGCACACCGTAGTTATATTTGAATATGATGCTGCAGTTTTAACTAAACAGGAAACATATAATAAATGGAGTCATAGCTCACTGTTTATATTCTGTATTTCTGTGTGTATTTCTTGGGATTATAAGATTAATAAAGGTTTACAGTTTGAATCATCAGTCTTTTTGTTTCTTGATTTCTGTATATATAACACATATCACTATATCTCTAAGAACTTCACAACCTTTTAATCATCCTGAAATATAATCCACTGTTACAGAGGAGCTGGCCTAAACACAAGATGTTTGGAGTTATGCTGCCACCTACTGTTCCTACTGAGGTACTGCAGGATTTATAAAGATAATAGGCAAGATATCAACTATACTCTATTACAGACCACAACTTTGTTCTTCATGTTTCAATTGGTTTATTCAGTATAAATGAATTTATACAGTACTGTGCAAAAGTTTTAGGCAGGTGTGAAAAAATGCTGTAAAGTAAGAATGCTTTCAAAAATAGACATGTTAATAGATTATATTTATCAATTAACTAAATGCAAAGTGAGTGAACAGAAGAAAAATCTAAATCAAATCCATATTTGGTGTGACCACCCTTTGCCTTCAAAACAGCATCAATTCTTCTAGGTACACTTGCACAAAGTCAGGGATTTTGTAGGCATATAGTCAGGTGTATGATTAAACAATTATACCAAACAGGTGCTAATGCTCATCAATTCAATATGTAGGTTGAAACACAATCATTAACTGAAACAGAAACAGCTGTGTAGGAGGAATAAAACTGGGTGAGGAACAGCCAAACTCAGCTAACAAGGTGAGGTTGCTGAAGACAGTTTACTGTCAAAAGTCATACACCATGGCAAGACTGAGCACAGCAACAAGACACAAGGTAGTTATACAGCATCAGCAAGGTCTCTCCCAGGCAGAAATTTCAAGGCAGACAGGGTTTCCAGATGTGCTGTCCAAGCTCTTTGAAGAAGCACAAAAAAGAAACGGGCAACGTTGAGGACTGTAGACGCAGTGGTCGGCCAAGGAAACTACTGCAGCAGATGAAAGACACATCATGCTTACTTCCTTCGCAATCAGAAGATGTCCAGCAGTGCCATCAGCTCAGAATTGGCAGAAAACAGTGGGACCCTGGTACACCCATCTACTGTCCGAGAAGTCTGGTCAGAAGTGGCCTTCATGGAAGACTTGCGGCAAAAAGCCATACCTCTGACGTGGAAACAAGGCCAAGCGACTCAACTATGCACGAAAAACACAGGAACTGGGGTGCAGAAAAAATGGTAGCAGGTGCTCTGGACTGATGAGTCAAAATTTGAAATATTTGGCTGTAGCAGAAGGCAGTTTGTTCGGCGAAGGGCTGGAGTGCGGCATGACCGAATGAGTGTCTGCAGGCAACAGTGAAGCATGGTGGAGGTTCCTTGCAAGTTTGGGGCTGCATTTCTGCAAATGGAGTTGAGGATTTGGTCAGAATTAATGGTCTCCTCAATGCTGAGAAGTACAGGCAGATACTTATCCATCATGCAATACCATCAGGGAGGCATCTGATTGGCCCCAAATTTATTCTGCAGCATGACAACGACCCCCAAACATACAGCAAAAGTCATTAAGAACTATCTTCAGCGTAAAGAAGAACAAGGAGTCCTGAAGTGATGGTATGGCCCCACAGAGCCCTGATCTCAACATCATCGAGTCTGTCTGGGATTACATGAAGAGAGAGAAGCAACTGAGGCTGCCTAAATCCACAGAAGAACTGTGGTTAGTTCTCCAAGATGTTTGGGCCAACCTACCTGCCGAGTTCCTTCAAAAACTGTGTGCAAGTGTACCTAGAAGAATTGATGCTGTTTTGAAGGCAAAGGGTGGTCACACCAAATATTGATTTGATGTAGATTTTTCTTCTGTTCACTCACTTTGCATTTTGTTAATTGATAAATATAAACTATTAACATGTCTATTTTTGAAAGCATTCTTACTTTACAGCATTTTTTCACACCTGCCTAAAACTTTTGCACAGTACTGTATATTTTAAAGATCATACACAAAATAAAAAGGCTATACTGTTTAAAGTGATACAAATAGTAGTACAACATGACACCAACTACATTTTGTATTATTGTTATTATTTGTTTGGCAGTCACCTTTATCCAAGCTGACTTACAGGTGTTACAGGGCAGTACAGGGTTGCAATGATATTTAATTATGGTGTAGTTTACAGTAAGTGCAATAATACTAATAGAATACAATATGAAATAGGGTGCAACAAGTTAGGATTACAGCCAGTGATGTAGTCAAGACCAAACGTACCGAGACCAAGACAAAGACTAAACGTACCGAGACCAAAACGTACCGAGACCAAGACCAAACGTACCGAGACCGAGACCAAACGCATTCTGACCAAGACCAAACGCATGCGGACGAGACCAAACGTGCGAGATCGAGACCAAAACGTGCGAGACCAAGACCAAACGCATCGAGACCAAGACCAAACGTACCGACCAAGACCGACACCAAACGTACCGAGACCAACACCAAACGTACCGAGACCGACACCAAACGTACCGAGACCGACACCAAACGTACCGAGACCAAACACCAAACATACCGAGACCAAGACCAAGACCAAACGTACCGAGACTGAGACCAAACGTACCGAGACCAAGACCAAACGCACCGAGACCAAGACCAAACATACCGAGACCAAGACAAAACGTACCGAGACCAAGACCAAACGTACTGAGACCAAGACCAAACGTACCGAGACCAAGACCGACACCAAACGTACCGAGACCGACACCAAACGTACCGAGACCGACACCAAACGTACTGAGACCAAACACCAAACATACCGAGACCAAGACCAAGACCAAACGTACCGAGACCGAGACCAAATGCACCGAGACCAAGACTGAGACCAAACGTACCGAGACCAAACGTACCGAGACCAAGACCAAACGTACCGAGACCAAGACTGAGACCAAATGTACTGAGACCAAGACTAAGACTGAGACCAAACATACCAAGACCGAGACCAAGACCAAACATACTGAGACCAAGACCAAGACAAAACGTACCCACACCAAACGTACCGAGACCAAGACCAAACGTACGAGACCAAGACCAAACGTACCGAGACCGACACCAAAACGTACCGAGACAGAGACCTAACGTACCAAGACCGAGACCAAACGTACCGAGACCGACACCAAAACGTACCGAGACAGAGACCAAACGTACCAAGACCAAGACCAAACGTACCGAGACCAAGACCAAACGTACCGAGACCAAGACCAAGACCAAGACAAAACGTACCCAGACCAAGACAAAACGTACCGAGACAAAACGTACCAAGACCGAGACCAAATGTACCGAGACCTAGACCAAATGTACCGATACAGAGACCAAGACCAAACGTACTGAGACCGACACCAAACGTACCGAGACCAAGACCGAGACCAAACGTACCGAGACCAAGACTGAGACCAAACATACAGAGACCCAGACCAAACGTACCGAGACCAAGACCAAACGTACCGAGACCCAGACCAAGACTGAGACCAAACGTACCGAGACCCAGACCAAACGTACCCAGACCGAGACCAAGACCAAACGTACCCAGACCAAGACAAAATGTACCGAGACAAAACGTACCAAGACAAAACGTACCGAGACAAAACATACCAAGACCGAGACCAAATGTACCGAGACCTAGACCAAATGTACCGATACAGAGACCAAGACCAAACGTACCGAGACCGACACCAAATGTACCGAGACCAAGACCAAGACCAAACGTACCGAGACCAAGACAACGTACCGAGACCAGGACTAAATGTACCGAGACCAAGACCGACACCTAAAGTACCGAGACCGAGACCAAACGTACCGAGACCAAGACCAAACGTACCGGACCGAGACCAAGACCAAACGTACCGAGACCAAGACCAAATGTACCGAGACCAAGACCGACACCAAACGTACCGAGACCAAGACCGAGACAAAACGTACCGAGACCAAGACCAAACGTACCGAGACCAAGACCAAACGTACCGAGACCGAGACCAAACATACCGAGACCAAACGTACCGAGACCAAGACTGAGACCAAACGTACCGAGACCAAACGTACCGAGACCAAGATCAAACGTATTGAGACCAAGACCAAACGTATTGAGACCAAGACCAAACGTACCGAGACCAAGACCAAATGTACCGAGATCAAACGTACCGAGTCCGAGACCAAACGTACCGAGTCCGACACCAAACGTGCGAGACCGGTGACCAAACGCGACTGAGACCGAGACCAAACGCACCGAGACCAAGACCAAACATACCGAGACCAAGACAAAACGTACCGAGACCAAGACCAAAGGTACCGAGACCAAGACCAAACGTACCGAGACCAAGACCGACACCAAACGTACCGAGACCAAGACCGAGACAAAACGTACCGAGACCAAGACCAAACGTACCGAGACCAAGACCAAACGTACCGAGACCGAGACCAAACATACCGAGACCAAACGTACCGAGACCAAGACTGAGACCAAACGTACCAAGACCAAACGTATTGAGACCAAGACCAAACGTATTGAGACCAAGACCAAGACCAAGACCAAACGTACCGAGACCAAGACCAAACGTACCGAGATCAAACGTACCGAGTCCGAGACCAAACGTACCGAGTCCGACACCAAACGTACCGAGACCGAGACCAAACGTACTGAGACCGAGACCAAATGCACCAAGACCAAGACCAAACATACCGAGACCAAGACCAAACGTACCGAGACCAAGACCAAGACCAAGACCAAGACCAAGACCAAACGTACCGAGACCAAGACCAAAACGTACCGAGACCAAGACCGAGACCAAACGTACCGAGACCAAGACCAAACGTATGAGACCAAGACCAAACGTACCGAGACCAAGACCAAACGTACCGAGATCAAACGTACCGAGTCCGAGACCAAACGTACCGAGTCCGACACCAAACGTACCGAGACCGAGACCAAACGTACTGAGACCGAGACCAAACGCACCGGGACCAAGACCAAACATACCGAGACTAAGACAAACCGTACCGAGACCAAGACCAAACGTACCGAGACCAAGACCAAGACCAAGACCAAGACCAAGACCAAGACCAAACGTACCGAGACCAAGACCAAAACGTACCGAGACCAAACGTACCGAGACCAAACGTACCGAGACCAAGACCGAGACCAAACGTACCGAGACCGAGACCAAAAGTACCGAGACCAAGACCAAACGTACCGAGACCAAGACCAAACGTACCGAGAAGCAAGACCAAACATATGGAGACCAAGACCAAACGTACCGAGACCAAACGTACCGAGACCAAGACCAAACGCACCGAGACCAAGACCGAGACCAAACGTAAAAGAGACCAAGACCAAACGTGCGAGACCAAGACCAAACGTACCGAGACCAAGACCGAGTCCAAATGTACCAAGACCAAGACCACATGTACTGAGACCAATATATTTTTGTTGTGACCAACCAAACTAAATTAATTTTTGCTAGAAGAAGAACAGCAATGATAATAACAACTATTTATTTTATTGAAAGCTATTTTTCTTTGGATAAACCAAATAAACACAAAAAAATCCAACAACTGAAAAATGTGTTCTATTGACTTTTTCCAGTTACAATCAATTCACTTACACACTACACACCCTGAAAAAGTGTATAAAACAATTTACATGAACTATTTACATATAATTGGAAACATCTTGAGAGAATTTTCAACTTGAAACTTGACTCTGCAATTATTTTACAACCTTTTATACCCCAATTAGGAAATTGCCAATTATTCCACTTAGCTCACTGCTGCAAGCCCTGTACTGACTCGGAAGAGATGAAGTATATTGCTGTGACATGTGGAAGCCGAGAAACACTAGGATCCTTCCGAACCTTCCACTTGTGTTATGATCAGGCCCCCCTGGCTGAAGACGGTTTCGCTAGATATAACAGCTATACACATAGAAAACAATGGGCTTACCTAGAAAAACAAGTTCCCCGCACTTCTCTCACCTTTGTGTTACAATGCTTGCACTTTGCTGTACGTTTTTTATTCTGTTCATCAATTTCAGAATTGATGAAGGCAAATTGAATGACGGCGGCTGCTTCGATGCCATTTCAGCTCGTTGAGAAGAGAAATGTGAGAGCTCTGAATTTGTCATGGAAACTGTCAGTAGCTCTGTTTCCATCAACCAAAAAAATATCTGCTAAAACGTATGTGTATGAAAAAAGCACGACAATGGTAAAAAGGTTTTACTATTACACACGCACATATATTTGCAATTGTGTGTATAATATATATATATATATATAATGTCACCGTCACGTGGACGTCACAGTAGTAGTGTAGCGATCCGTGTATTGTGTTTGTGTACTGTATTCCCTCTTGTTTCTACTGTCTGTTATGCCACTGTATTGTGTTCCTCCCCCGTCTGTATTACCTGCAGCTGCGGGTTCGCTCTGTCTCTGTCATTGGCTGTTTGTTGTGTGTGCCCATTGGTCCTGGTGTGCGGCTGGGGACCAATGGGATAGCTGTTCGCTCTGGCACCCGATTAACATAAAGGGGCGGGGCTAAGCTATAAAACGGGGCGTTGCACGCTCATTGGGGTCAGTGCAGAGCAAGTGGCTAGAGCAGTGGGCTCTGAAAGAGATTGATAAATAAAGCGTTGAACTTGGAAACGGCGTGTTGTCTCCTTCTATCCTGCACACTGCGTGAAACGCTACACTATTACACACGCACACGCACATATATTTGCAATTGTGTGTAATATATATATATATATATATATATATATATATATATATATATATAATGTCACCATCACGTGGATGTCACAGTAGTGACCCGCCGTTCTGTAGTCGTGTCTATGACACCTAGTGATTTATGGACACTAGAAATCCAATTAACCAATTTCACTAACCCTAAACAAGTTCTAATTCCTAGGTGTACACCCTTCACAGACAGCTCAAAACCATTTCACAGGACAGGGGAAACAGTAATATAAATGTACAAAGTTTATTCTATTTACATCAATGATAAAACACACCATGCAATTACAGGGTCAAACATCACATAAAAACAGCATAAAAAACAACTCCAGCCTCCAGTTGTCAGACCCGTGTCTGGCTCTGGGTTTCTGTACTTCAGATCACGTGCAGTCCAAGCAGGCCACAGCTACCGCCAGGTTATCAAAAGAACAAAAGGAAAACAAAGAATAAGAATAAGAATAAGAATAATAATAATAATAATAATAATAATAATAATAATAATAATAATAATAATAATAATAATAATAATATCTTAGGTCTAGTACAACTCTCTTGAGTAATCAAAACATAGCAGCAGTGTAATACCAAAGAACCAACTTTGGCAATCAATCCAAACAATTTATTAAAACTATACAGTTAAAATAATAAAAAGAAAGTGGTATGGTTAAAACCACGCCAACAGTAGCACTGTTACAATTGTTCAGGGCCTACACAGGGGGTCAAAGTACATAAAAATACCGGCGGGGTGGCAACCCTAATCCCATTCCATTCATTCACTATTCACTCGTTCTCAATCCGCGCCTTGATTGTTTTTCAGTCTGTGCATGACTGCCCCTTTCTCTTTTGCGTCTGGTTTACATCTTCCTTTCCCCCATTTTCTTTCTTTCATTCATTCATTCATTCCTGTCTCCCGTTCTGTTCTTTTATTAATATCTTCCTGTTATCCCCCCTATTCGCTCCAGTTCCTACATTTAAAAAGGGCTGAAGGCTGGTCTACAAAACTAAAAGAACCAATCCCGTAGGGGCAGCACAACTTCTGCGATATTTAGTTCCACTTTGCTTGCAGGTAATGCAGTGTTATAGGGACGCTCTCCTCCCGAAATGCAGTGTCCTGTGAATCAAAATCTCGTGCCGAACTCTGATAAAGTGCAATCACATACAAACATACAATGTGTTAACCATAAGTGACTATTTAAATACAACCAAAACAAAAAGTAAATAATAAATACACTAAAAATCTTAAAATAAAACACACAGTTAATAAAGCAAAATACAGTGCACAGTAGTCACGCATGTGACACACCCATTTTCCAGTAGCACCCCCAGCAAGAACAGACACATAGTGTCCTGAAGTAACACCCTTTCCTTGGTGTATGATAACACTATGTAACACAATTTTTGTTCCTGGGTAGTAAGTGTTATTTCCTAATTGCTTATGCCTCAAAAGTATAGAAAATGGCTATTATTCCCACAAACTTTGCTTTTTGTGACCAGGACAGTGATATTTTGAAATTTACCTATTTTCCAGAACATTCCAGATAGATTCAGTGCTGAGTAAACTTGGAGTAACTTCTAGAACTTTCTAGAACTTTCCAGTAATATAAATAGTAGTATAAATACAAGGGCCTTAAGCCCAGCAGTTCAGTTTAGTTCCAGCTGCTTTTTCCAGCTTCTTCACCTGTCAAGATGGGCTCTGCTTCTGCCACAATGTGACCAGTCTGTTCGAGGCAACCAAAAAAGAACCAAAAAAAAAAAAAAAATTGTTACACGGTGTAATGGAATCTAATTGGTAATTCCTGTTGTCCACAGTAATTTTGCTCTTCTGCACAGCAGTAAACTTAGCATTGTGTCACTTTGTAACGGTCCCGTCTGGTTTGGTTTCCCAAAGCATAAGTTGGACTGCAATCATTCTTCCTGATGATTGAATAAGTTCACGTTTCACAATTGGAGAAGTTTTGCATTGCCTACATTTGCTACCAGGAATCATTGCCCATTTGTCATTTCTATAAATGTGTTCTTCCAAACACATGGAATCTGTACCAGCAGGTACATGTAGAGGATAAACATGCAACACCTCTTGGTTTGATGAGCAGTAGTTACATCTAATACATAAAATGTGATGACTTATTGTGACTGAAACCATGCAAGATACTTCAGGACAAATTTCAGACAATTTGGTGAGAAACTGCAACATGTTGCTGCTCACCTCTATTGAAAGGTTCTCCTAAGAAGTGATAAATATCAACAGTAGTTAGAGACGCAGTGGATGGCAAGTGAGCCTATTTGTGAACAAAGCTCCTGATCACCTGTTGACTGTGTTTTAATGAATCCTTCAGAGGTTGCAAGTGAAGAAGGCACTGCAATGTTGCATTTGCATAGCATGACATGAAATTGGGGTTGCTCAAGCCTCTGAATGGATGTGTAACTGCAAGTGTTCCTCCTATTTTCCTATTTTCTGTTCTGAATGCCCCTTTATCTAATCTCCATTTGTGATCCCTGGTCCTTTCTGGGTCGACATTGTCTATACCTTTTAGGATTTTGAATGCTTGAATCAGATCACCGCGTAGTCTTCTTTGTTCAAGACTGAATAGATTCAATTATTTTAGCCTGTCTGCATACGACATGCCTTTTAAAACCGGGATAATTCTGGTTGCTCTTCTTTGCTCTCTTTCGAGAGAGGCAATATCCTTTTTGTAATAAGGTGACCAGAATTGAACACAATGTTCTAGGTGAGGTCTTACTAATGCATTGTAAAGTTTTAACATTACTTCCCTTGATTTAAATTCAACACTTCTCACAATATATCCGAGCATCTTGTTGGCCTTTTTTATAGCTTCCCCACATTGTCTAGATGAAGACATTTCTGAGTCAACATAAACTCCTAGGTTTTTTTCATAGATTCCTTCTTCAATTTCACTATCTCCCATATGATATTTATAATGCACATTTTTATTGCCTGCATGCAATACTTTACACTTTTCTCTATTAAATGTCATTTGCCATGTGTCTGCCCAGTTCTGAATGCTGTCTAGATCATACCTACAGGTAACCAGGGACAGAGGCAGATTAGATAAGGTCCTGCTTCTAGTAATTTTAACTAACTACATTTGGTGACATTGTAAGGTGGTGTTTGAATTGGCTGAGTTAGTGTGTGAGTAGTACCAGGTGAGTGGCTAAATTGATTAGCACTTGATTTTGCTATTTGATTGGTTTCCACACAGTTTAGTTGGTTCTTTTGCCAAGCAGGTGTAACATTTAATCAAGCAGCTTATTTTGGTGCCAGCACAAAGCGCCAGCAAACAGAAGCGCCTCAACAAAAGAGCCGGGAGTCTAGCTGTGGGAGTCCAGCGAGGGGAGGCCTGCGCTGAGACGCTGTTCGACTAGATCCAAACCTAACGGGCCTCTAGAAGAAGCTATCTACTAGTCAGGTCTGTACCCTCCACCCTACTGCTCCTACTGTGCCTTTTGTCTTGCTTGTCCTGCTATGACTGTCTCTCACATCCCTGTTCTGTCCTCCCGTCCTCGTCCTCTGCCCTCCCTCCGCTGCTCCTCCTCCAACCCCTCTAACCTCATTTCTCTGCCTCCCCCCCCCCCTCCCGCACACTCTTTGGTGCACTCTGGAACTGTCACTCTTCTGCTAACAAAGCTGATTTCATCTCTGCCTTTGCCTCCCACCTCTCGCTCGATTTCCTTGCTCTCACTGAAACCTGGCTGTCCCCTGATAACACTGTTACTCCTGCTGCCCTGTCCTCTCTACGTCCTGTCCCATACCCCGCGTCTCACTGGACGGGGAGGTGGGACAGGTCTTCTCCTCTCCTCCTTACTCTTTTCTGTCCCCTCCGATCTCACCCTCTGTCAATACCTTTGAATTTCATGCAGTCCAACTAACCTCCCCCTGTCAACTCCTGCTCATTGTTCTGTACCCCCCTGGGCCTCTCACTCACTTTCTGGATGAACTCGACTATCTACTCTCCTCCCTCCCCTCTCTGTCTACCCCGACTGTCCTGTTGGGTGACTTCAACATCCATCTCTCCAACCCCAGCCACTCTGCTGATTCCTCCCTCTCCTTCACTCCTTCGACTTCTGTCTCTCTCCGTCTCCTACCCACAAAGCTGGCCAACAACTGGACCTCACATTCTCCAGGGCCTGCTGCCCCTCCACCCTCTCTGTCACCCCTGGACCTCTCTGATCACTATTTCATCTCTTTTCTCTGTCTCTCCCCTCTCCCTGCTCCTCCTACCCCCACTATCACCTCTCGCCGAACCTCCGCTCTCTCTCCCCTCTGTCCTTGCCTCCACTGCTCTCTCACCTCCCTCCTATCGATTCCTTCTCACAACTCTCCGTGGACTCTGCTACCTCCACCCTCTTCTCCTCACTCACCTCCTCCTCGACTCCCTCTGTCCCCTCACCTCCCGACCTGCTCGCCCCTCCCTCCCCATCCCTGGCTCTCCTCTGCTCTCCGCTCGGCAAGAATCACACTGCGATCTGCTGAAAAGAAATGGAAGAGAACCAATCTCCCTGCCCTAGACCTTTACCGCACTCTCCTCTCCTCCTTCTCCTCTACTCTCCTCTGCTAAATGTGCTTATTTCCAATCTGTAATCCAAGCCTCCACTAACAACCCACGAAACTATTCTCTACCTTCTCCTCCTCCTAAACCCTCCCCCTCCTCCTCCCCTCTCTATCTCCCCTGATGACTTTGCCTCCTTCTTCTCTTCTAAAATCTCAGATATCCATGGGCTCTTTAACACCTCTCCCTCCCCGCACCCCCTCCTGCTCCAACCCCTACACCCACTACATCCCCTACTAACTCGCCTCCTTCTCCACCTTCTTGCCCCTCTCAGACTCTGACCTCTCCTCCTGCTCCAGGGTCACAAACCCACCACGTGTGCCTTGGACCCCCCCCACTCACCTCTTTCAAGCTGCTGCTCCTGCTCTACTCCCTTCATCTCCTCCCTCCTCAACACCTCTCTACTTTCTGGTATCTTTCCCTCTGCCTTCAAAAAGCCTCTATCACCCCCTCCTCAAAAAAAAACCCTCAACCCCACCTCCTCCCAGAGCTACCGGTCCTGTCTCCTCCTACCCTTCCTCTCCAAAACCCTCAGATGGACTGTACACCGCCAGCTCTCTGCTTTCCTGTCCAGCCACTCTCTGCTTGACCCTTCCAATCTGGCTTCCGCTCTGCCCACTCCACTGAAACCGCCCTCCTGTCTGTCACCAACTCACTTAAGTGTGCCCGAGCTGCCTCTCTCTCCTCTGTCCTAATTCTCCTCGACCTCTCTGCCTTTGACACTGTTGATCACTCTATTCTACTATCATCTCTTGCTGACCTGGGGATCTCTGGCACTGCTCTGGCCTGGTTCTCCTCCTACCTCTCCAACACACTTACCAGGTAACCTGGCGTGGAGCAACCTCCACACCTCACCCTCTTAACTGGAGTCCCCAAGGGTCAGTCTTGGGTCCTCTCCTGTTCTCTCTCTACACCCGCTCCTGGGCCCCCTCATCGCATCCTATGGTTTCTCATACCATTTCTATGCTGATGATGCTCAGATTTTCCCTCCTTCCCCACCTCTGACTCCACCATCTCCTCCTGTATCTCTACCTGTCTGTCTGCTATTTCCTCCTGGATGCACTCGCATCACCTCAAACTCAACCTCTCTAAATCTGCCCTCCTTTTCTTTCCCCTCCTCCTCCTCCTCCTCTGATCTCTCTATCTCTGTTCCTCTGAATCTACCACACTCTCTCCTCTTCCTCAGCTAAGAACCTTGAGTCACCCTGGACCCCTGCCTCTCTTATTCCCAGCACATCTCCACTCTGGCACGCACTTGCCGATTCTTCCTGAGCAACATCCGAAGAATCCGACCCTTCCTCACCAACTATGCTACCCAGCTCCTGGTCCAGGCCCTGGTACTCTCCCGCCTAGACTACTGCAACTCCCTCCTGGCTGGCCTCCCTGCGTCCGCCACCCGTCCGCTCCAGCTCATCCAGAACTCTGCTGCCCGCCTGGTGTTCTCTCTGCCTCGCTTCGCCCACGCTTACTCCACTACTCCACTCGCCCACTGGCTCCCGATCACCGCCGCATCCAGTTCAAGACTCTTGTACTAGCCTACAGATGCCTTGACCAGACTGCACCCAGCTACCTCCAGACCCTCATCTCCCATACACCCCCACTCGACCTCTCCGCTCCGCCTGCACTAGAAGACTAGCTCTACCTCCGCTTCGCCCCCCTGCCTCCAGAGCCGCTCCTTCTCCACCCTTGCTCGCAGTGGTGGAATGACCTTCCACAGATGTCAGGACTGCCCAGTCCCTGACCACATTCCGCGCCTCCTTAAGACTCACCTCTTCAAACAGCACCTGTTGAACTCCTCTGTTTGTATCCTGGGACACTATCACCCTTCATGTAAATGTGCTTTATTTTGCTCTTATCTGCCCCTATTTTACTGCATTTAATCCTGTACTTCAGAATACTGTAATCTGCCAAGTGTTTAACCTGTAGTACTTTGTATTTAATCATATCCTGATGTAACTATCACTATTTAATCATATCCTGATGTAACTATCACTATTATCTGCTGTATTATTGAATTGTGGTTTGTCACACTTGTACTTTGCTTGAACAAAAGTTATTGTATTTCTTGCTCTTATTGTATTACTTGTATTGTAACACTTGAAATGTATTTGCTTACGATTGTAAGTCGCCCTGGATAAGGGCGTCTGCTAAGAAATAAATAATAATAATAATAATAATAATTTTGAATGACCTTTGCTGCTGCAACAGTGTTTGCCACTCCTCCTATTTTTGTGTCGTCTGCAAATTTATCAAGTTTGCTTATTATCTGTTCTCTTAGAAGATTGAGGCTTTTGCTGTTCTTGAACATTAAATGATGGCTCGGTGAATGAAATGCACATGATCTTTTGCCTTGTGTCCCTTGTGCGTGTTAGTCTCTGTGAACGTGTGGGTTGCAGTGCGTAATGAAAGGGTGATACAAGTGCTCCAGACAAGGACAAACACAAAGTTCAGGGTTCAAGTTCCTTTTTATTTCTTGAACAAAAAATAAATAATAAAGCTGGCTCTACCCAGCAATGGGTATTGCCCATTAAAACAAGGGGTTTTAATGCTGGCAATTTTTAAGGGGTGGAAACAGTGATGCTTGGTTAAGTGCAGGTGCGGTGAAGTCCGGGTGAATCGCTGGCCCCAGGCAGCAGCTCCCAGATCCGTGCTTAATTATTCTGAGAATGAACTGCAAAACAAACACAAAACACTTAACTCTCCTTCCAAACAGTCCTCGTTTCCTCCCATCAACCACAACAAAGGAACCGATTATGGCGTCACGTTCCCCTAAAGTACCCTCAGCCCCGCCCCCTCTGATAGCTAGTTCAATCACGTCTCCTCCAATTCATGAATGAAACTTTGCTTACCGTACTAGGGTGGGGACTCCTGGTACCGTGACGCCATCCCTTTCTTAAATGGCCGGCTTCCGACTGCCCCTGGAATGAACTGCCGAAACATTCAGTACGGGGCACGCAATTCCTGCTGTACAGTGCTCTCACAGGTCGAGAGGGAGATTGTTGATTCAGATTCATTCGCTCTGTCACAGTCTCCTACAGGCTTATCAATTTAGGACAATAAATCCCTCTGAGCCGATACACGTTAAAATCTAACCTAAAACCATTGTTGAAGTTTGAATACCAGCACATCTCTAGTTCATTTTGCCATTGCGACTCAGTCAACAACCTCCGTCAGTTTTATTTTGTTTTTCCCCATTTTTACTGACCGTTGTGACTCAATGACAGCAAACGTCTTTCTGTTTCTCTTAAAAAATGTTTCCTTATTTGTTTTATGCATCGTGCAAGCGTACTGGTCTGTTAACCAATTCTGTTCACCAGTTTGACACTTATTTTCTTTATACAGATACGTCGCTATTCTGCACACTTTTTAACAGGCTATCTGGAATAGTTTTTCGTGCAGTTTTCTGTAAATACATAACAGTCCTATGTATGAAAAACTTTAAAACGGGAGTGACATACTGTGTAACGAGAAGTGTTCTATGTCATTATTGAGGGGCTACCTATACGAAAAAATTATTTAACACAAACACCAACACTGCCAATTCTTGTTTTTATTAACTTTTAAATTGTTTACCATTCCCATCTTTGAAACTGTTCTCATTCTACTTAAAGGAATTACAGCAAACTCTTGAACAGCATCTTAAAATAAAACACACCAGTCACTTATTGCCTATAGCCTATCACCACAGGCCAGTGTAATCCCAGCCCCTCACCCATGAGGGGGGCCTGCCGCTTGTACAATTGTCTCTCAGTTTGCCAAGCTCACACAAGAATAGACACAGCCTAAGTTTGTTGCATTATATTTTAAAACTGTTCTTTGTTTTAAGTAAATATGTTGTAACAAAGTTGGAAATTGTCTAAAATATGACCGCTGATAGTCAATGTTTGTAGCATATTATTTTTACGTTTTTAAGCTTTAAACGCAATAAACTTAAATATACATTTATGATCCGTGCATTTCAGCATAAAAACCTGGTTTCAAAGTGTTTAAATAAGTGCCTAAAGACTGTTTTGTTAAGTTGATAATCCTTCAGTCTGTAGTTTTGAAAACTTTTGTGTTCGTTTACTTCTGCATAAGCTTACAGGCCGCTCCAGCATTGCCAAGAGAGACCCAAACTGATCTTTCTGCATGGTTGGGTCAACATATGCTTTATTTTAATTGTATAAATTAAAAAATACAACAACTCTATACTTTAGTTTTATTTACCGTTTTACGGTAACACTCTGTTTTCTTTATATCAAAATTGACTTGAAACTACAATCTTTAAAACTGTCGCTTTAAAACTACACACACGGCCCTGAACCGAGGTAAAATTTCTGTAAAAACTACAATCACGTGACAGGAAGGGGCGTGGCACTTCCACAATGCCCTCAGCACACTGGGGGAACTGCCAGCTACACTCGCAGTTCTTTTTGTTTGTTCAGATACAGACAAGCACTGACACTGAAAAGATTTGCAGCGTTTTATTTTAAAACTGTTTTTTTTTCTTCAGTTTAAGTAAATACATTGTAACCAGTCTAACATAGTGGCAGCCGATAGTCAAGGTTTGTATTCTTTTTTTATTGGACATTTTAATGTTTTAAACTCAAGACACTTGGTACGGACATTTCAGAAGCCAACTGTGCTGTTTTACATGTGCTTGTACATCCAGCTGTGTAAAATAAATAATGCAATAAGGTTTTTAAAATGTTAACTTAACAATGTATACAGGGTCTCACTTTATTATTATTTTATTTTGTTTGTTTGTTTATTTATTTATTTGTGTTGGGTTAAGTATGTCCATTTGTTAAATAGATTGTTCCTTATTTTAAACATTTTCTCTTTTTTCAACAGACATGCTTCTCTGTTTAAAGCCATCCTGTGTCGCTTCCTTCTGTGTCGGGGCAATATAGCTCTGGACATGCAGCCTCTACACGTGTTAACAATTCACATTTCTCCCCTTTTAAATTGTTTTTCATTTTTAAGTAACTGCATTGCAACCTTGCTTTTACCATTTATTGCAAAGATTCGCCATTGGTTCTGGACCGTTTCTTATCTTCGAACAAACGTACCAGCAACATCCTTGGCACATGACCAGCGATGCTGCTAGCCAGTGCTGGGGCCCCCTAGTTTCTTATCTTCGAGCGACGCCCTTAGCTGCATGCAGGGCACAGTTTAGTGTACAACACCTCAGACACAGACAGACACAGACACATTTAATGTTTGAAGCATTTTATTTTAAAAATGTTTTTTTCTTTAAGCAAATACATTGTAACAAAGTTGGAACTTGTGCGTGGGTCTCAAGCTGTGTAAAATAAGGTTTTTAAAATGTTAACAATGTATACAGTTTCTCACATTTTATTTTGTTTTATTTATTTATCTATCTACGTGGTGGTTAACTGTTTAGCATGTTTTTAGTCTTTTTTCAGCAGACACGCTTGTCTGTTCTGCAGGTTTTAACAATTCACATTTCTCTGCTTTTAAACTGTTTTTCATTTTTAAGTACACACATTGTAATCTTGTTTTTAACATTTTACTGCTCATTTTATTTTCAGAACTTGCTTTATCTTTTCAACACTTTATACATTTTAGTTTTCCCTTCTTACTCATTTTATGTTTTTAACACTATACATTTTAGTTTTTTCACATTTTCAAGCTTGTTTATTTTTCAGCACTATATATTTTTTTGTTTTCACCCATTTTACTGCTCATTTTATTTTTCTGAAATAAAGTATATAACAAACTATTCCCCTGTTTTCAAAATTATTTTTATTTATCTAAAAATTCTGTTTTATTTAGTTTTTCCCCATTTTTACTGACCCATTTATTTTTCTGAAATAAAGTATATAACAAACTGTATACCCCTGTTTATAAACTTATTTTATTTTTCTAAAAAGCCTGTTTTATTTTCTGAAATAACACAACAAAACAATGTATTCCCATTTACCCATTTCACTCTAAATACATTTCAATTAAAAAATAATACCCCAAATCTTTGTTTAATTCCATATTTTAATGTGATAAACTACAATCATGGAACATGGATTCCAAAAGTGCCTTAAAGACTACATACACGTGGGGCTCCCGAGTGGCGCATCCAGTAAAGGCACTCCACGTGAGTGCAGAATGCGCTCTATAGCCTGCAAGTCGCGAGTACGAATCCAGGCTATTCCTTTGTCGATCGAGGACGGGAGCTTCCAAGGGGCGGCGCACAATTGGCCGAGAGTCGCCCGGGGGGAGGGAGGGTTAGGTCGGTCAGGGTGTCCTCGGCTCACCGCGCACCAGCGACTCCTGTAGTCTGGCCGGGCGCCTGCGGGCTTGCCTGTAAGCTTGCCCGAGAGCTGCGTTGTCCTCCGACGCTGTAGCTCTTGGGTGGCTGCATGGTGAGTCTGCAGTGTGAAAAAAAGCGGTCGGCTTGACGGCACACGCTTCGGAGGACAGCGTGTGTTCATCTTCGCCCTCCCGAGTCAGCACAGGGGTGGTAGCGGTGAGCCAACAGTAATAAAATAATTGGCCATTCCAAATTGGGAGAAAATAATAAAAAATAATTGGCAACAACTAAATTTATTAAAAAAAAAAAAAAAAAAAAAAAAAAAAAAAACTACATACACGTGACAGGATGGGAGGTGGGATTTCCATATTTGCATTAAAACTACAAATACGTAACAGGACAGGAGGGTGGGAATTCCGGAACTGCTTAAAGACTACAAACACATGACCGGAACTGGGAGGCGGGACTTCCGGTCGATTCTGATTGGCTAAGGGAACCTGTCAAAACCAAATACTGCATTCTCATTGGTTAAAAATTAACATGGTGATAGCGCTTATGTGTATACTACTAATGTATGCATTCATATTGAAACTTTCTGCAAAACCTGAAAAAAAGTGAAACCATTTAATACTCATATTGAAACTGAACAGTCTAAAAATACTTATGATTGTGACAACCACCACGGGTGGATGTTATTATAGAGGCTGTGAGACGTAAACAGCTTTTATCAAACCAGTAGATTCAGATTTGAACTTCCCATAATACAGTATGAAATACAGCTATGCAATGGAACCAGTGATGTTAGCTCTTAAACTCTCTTGTTGGTGTACTCTGCAGAAATGTAAAATACAAAGGAAACATCAGAAATATAACGTATCAAGTACATGTATCATGTATTCCATCCTGAATATCTCTAATTGTACAACTGGAATTCTACGCTGTGTTTTCAACCTGTCTTGAAATCTCCATCTGTTTAAAATCATTTTAAAAAGCTCTGATTAGGCCAATTATTAGTCAAATTAAGGGTTATATAAAATAACTGAAAGCTTGATTATTGAAAAAACCCAGCAGAGACATTAGTTTTCCAGGATTGGAGTTTGCCCTGAGTGGAAAAATACAGGGCTGAAAATATTAATTTACATGCAAGTAATAATCACCTGAACAAAACATTCCTTTCAAGAATACCTAGCTTTTAATCTTTAATCAGATTCCATGATACACTGGACAATCAGGAGAGCATGAAACCAACATATTACATTTCTTTGATAGGAAAATCCCTAGAGGTTTCTTTTGTTTTTGTTTTTTTTCTTTGTCAGCAGAAATGCATTGTTGTGTCAATCCCTGTTCAGATGAACCTCGCAAAGCCAAAGATTTGCCTAAATGCTTAATTGAGAATCTAAGTATTTGAAATTATTTCATAGTTCTAAAGTTCAAAGTTTATAAAGTTCATAAATAATGGTACTAAAGTTTGATGTTCAAATGTTCTATGTTCTATAATTCAACTTGGTTTTCGTTCCAACTGAGCTCTTAATTAACAAATGATTTGCCTAATCAGAGCTTTTGAATTATTTTAAAGAGCTGGACATTTCAAGTCATGTGTCCACTTGTATAAGGAACTTGAAATCTCCAACTTTTTATTATTAGCTAAACGATTTTAAAAGCCTAATTAAGGAAACTATTAGCTCAATTAAGAGTTCAAGTAAGTAATTGAGAGCTCAGTCGGAACAAAAACCAGCAGACACTTTGTCCTTTGATATGTCAATTCTGGAACGTGACCATCCAAGAGTTAAGACTTATATTTCATTGCAAATTTAAAAAAAATCCTTGGATGTTTCTTCTGAGTATGCTTCCCAGTGGGTTAGCTTTGAATTCCACCCAATTACAATTAGCTGCAAAGTTGTTATTTCTTGCTAGCAAATGCATCTTATTGAATTGGATCAAGGACAAGCCAACCAGAGAGGTATAGAGAGGTTTTTAAAGTTCTCCCCATGGAAAAGCTGAGTGCTATAAAAGGTGATGAAAAGGTTTTTTCTTACTGCGTGGCAACCAATACTAAACGACCTTCCAAAGGACTTGGCAG
The DNA here is from genome assembly GCA_036884735.1 of Huso huso. Lineage (NCBI taxonomy): Eukaryota > Metazoa > Chordata > Actinopteri > Acipenseriformes > Acipenseridae > Huso > Huso huso. The sequence continues at coordinate 5,982,289 of CM072711.1, read as the reverse complement.
ATCTTGTGTAAGAGGGATGGGCTGCTTTGGATTGGAAGTGCCCTGTTTCCTCCTGTACAACCCCTGAGGAGGCGCAAGCTGTTTGTATCTGTATTGGATTTTATGATTTACTGATGATTGTACTTATATGCACTGTGTTTTGTCGGTTTTGGAAAATTCAATTAAAAAAAAAAGCAAACAGCAAAAAAGTTTTTCAAGATGTTAAAACAGAATTGGTGTCAAATGTTGTAAGTCAAAAAAAGTCTAAGAAACCAAAAACATATCATTTACTAGTGGCAGTGTTCCAATTACACAGTGAAAGCAGATTCACTCAGAGTTTCAAGCAGTGATTGTTATGCAATACTGTTATGAGATTCCATCCTGAATATTGTGTCATAACTTAATAATTGCTTACATATACATTTCTTTAACTTCTCTCACAGAGATTATATTGCATGGGCTTTGTTGAGTTTCAGGTCATTTGGGTATTTAAACCCCTCTCCTGGCTTCATTGAGACACACCAAGTCTCACTCATTGAGACTAGATTGCCTGCCATCATGAAAGCTTCACTGATCTTCCTTGCATTGTCCGTGGCTTCTAGCCTGGGTAAGTGAAAGAAACTAGGGGGGGAGGCGGTAGGATTTTAAATCTAACAGTAAATATTTAAACCTTATCTTTCATACAAATGAGTGTTTTGGGTTTTTATTTCTGATCACCCCGTGATGTCACTTTGTTAGGTGAAGCTCCTACTTATTTTCATAATCTGTTGCATGTTTATCTGTTCTCCTACAATTTACGGTCATGTGACCTTATCAATTATTATTGGTAATACCGAAGGTCCGTATATGGCAAGCCATTGGGGACATAACGTGTAGACACAACGCGTAAGTGATTTTAGCAACGCGTTGCCAAAGTGACCAATGAAAGTGTAGCATTTTTATCATGTGACTGCTTCTTAACGTGTAATATAAGAATGATACGCGTAGTGAAAAATGTGTTCACTACGCGTAAACATCACATCGCTACGCGTATCATTCTTATAGTACGCGTTGAGAAGCAGTCAGGTGATAAGAATGCTACACTTTCATCGGTCACTTTGGCAACGCGTTGCTAAAACACTTACGCGTTGTGTCTATACGTTATGTCCCCAGTGTCTTGCCATATCCATACAGGTCTTCGGTCTTAAGTCGTTTCAGTTTTCAGCAGCCAATGACTGGAACGCGTTACAACAAACACTGAAACTAAACAGTTTAATTTCAGTCAATGTGTTTGAGCATAAATTGAAAGCTGTGTTCACAGATATCTGTGCTTGCTGACATTTTTGTTGGTTGTTGTGGTTATTCTTACTCGGTTGTTTTATATTTGCTGTAATGATGCCTGCCTCTCTTGGCCAGGTCATCATTGTAAATGAGAATTGGTTCTCAATTGATTAACTAACCTGGCTAAATAAAGGTTAAAAAAAACAAAAACATGTTTTGAGCCGATTCACTTTCTTTCTTAATCAAACTCTAATTACCAAAATAAGTTTTTTTTTTTTTTTTTACCTCATATGTCTTGATTGAGTTAACAAACGACATGAATTGATCTCACCGGATTCTTTTTAAATCTGCATTCCGTTCTGGCAACCTAATCACCGAATTCAGTTTATTAACTTCCATTGCTTTAGTTTCTTGTACTAGTTTGTTTTCTCCTGCTAGTTTAAACAATGTTTCTCCTTATCTGGTACGCAAGAGTTAGGGCTTCACAGAATTAAGGTTTAAAGGCAGGGAGAGATCGTTTTTAGAGACAATTAGAGACCAATTAATTCTGCAGCCAGACGATGCCACTGAAGGTACTGTGCCTTCAGAAATTAGTTTTCATTTACCAGATCACCCACAAATACACAGGTTTGTTATACAGGGCAATTAGAGTATTGTACTCGGCAAAGACAAGGAGCCACAACCAAGAGATTAAAATATAACAATTTATCTGACTTTTAAAAGAGCTACTGTATGCCTTCTAAATACATTGATATACTTTAATTGCCCTATATAACAAACCTGTGTATTTTGAGTGATCTGGCAAATTCAAATTAATTTCTGAAGGTGGAATACCTTCAGTGGCGTAGTCTGGCTGCAGAAATAATTGGTATATTTTAACAGCCTTGGACCACAAAATAACACGAGTTAGACCTCTTTTAGATCAATTGTAGAGTGTCTTTAATGTGTCTGCCCTCCAAATGGGCTGCCTCAGAATAGCTCCAAATGTCAGAGACATGTCAAAAAACTATTTGTCCACGCTCATGAACAGTTTTCGAAAGAGGCATAAAATATTGGGTAGCTCAAATTTCCAGAACATCACCATTGAATGGGGACTGGTGAGGCGAGGGGAAAATGCTGTATTTGTGTGTTGGTTTGATCTTTTGTGTGCGTCTGCTGTTGTGTGTTCACGCCTGTTATTTTTCCATCTAGTATTTGGGTCATTCTCCAGTTCTTTGTACCAAAAGTGGGAACACACTGTCAAAAAAAACAACAAAGATTTTATTGTGTTTATTTCTTTAGTTATCCAATGTCTAGGGTGTGTGTGACTAAACTGGCTCTTATTCAGTTCGCTGTCCCCTTTTAATCACTGACCATAGACAGCACTTGCAGTTTCCACATCGTAGGGTGTACTTATATTTCTCAAACAGCAAAAATAAACTTTTAAACAAAACACAAACTAAACGGTTTAACCACAACTCTTGTCACTTAACTTTTGTTTGCAGCCGTACACTGTCGTGATTTCAAATGTTCTTATTTTGTATAAGAATGAATCATATGTAATGAGGACTCACACACTAATATATTACCAATCAATTTCAAATAATGACTGCATTCTGGATGTACAAATGTTCATTTTTAGCAAATAGATTATCATTTTTTTGTAGTGTAATTATTGACACCATATGTAACACACGCAACCTGTTATTTAAATGTCTATGTTTGTAATATGCAATATAAAAAACAGAACAGCATTGTTATATTTTAAAAGCCTATTTATGACGTTTTAGTAAAACACCACATTGCAAACAAATATAACAAACACATTTCTTAACTCAAGGTACGTGAGGAAGACTGCGCCGACCATATCACAAATAACAGGACTTTTCTTTCAAGATGTGTCAGGTTTCTTAAATAAACATGCATTACAATAATGCACTTCTGTTTGTTATGTGTATGCAATGTCCAAAACACACACAATCATTTGGAACAATATATATTTGTTTAATAATAAAGATACACTTCATCAAATATTACCTTGCCAATTGGTACAGACTACTGGAGAATGACCTATATATATACAGTGCCTTGCAAAAGTATTCAGACCCCTGACCAATTCTCTCATATTACTGAATTACAAATGGTACATTGAAATTTCGTTCTGTTTGATATTTTATTTTAAAACACTGAAACTCAAAATCAATTATTGTAAGGTGACATTGGTTTTATGTTGGGAAATATTTTTAAGAAAAATAAAAAACTGAAATATCTTGCTTGCATAAGTATTCAACCCCTGTGCTGTAGAAGCTCCCAGTTTACACCAATGAAAGAAATTGCTCCAACGAGGACACAATTACCTTACCATTGGCCTCCACCTGTGAACCATTAAAGTTGCTGTCACATTTTCTGGATAAAAACCCCACTGTTGAAGGATCATTGGTCAGGCTGTGAATCTGAAGGAAAATGAAGACCAAAGAGCATTCTACAAGTTAGAGATAAAAGTAATACAAATGCATAGATTAGGGAAAGGGTACAAAATAATATCCAAGTGTTTGGATATCCCAGTGAGCACAGTTGGATCAATAATCAGGAAGTGGAAGCTGCATCACACCACCCAGGCTCAGCCAAGAAAAGGCCGTCCCTCAAAACTCAGCGCTCAAACAAGAAGGAGACTTGTGAGAGAAGCCACAGAGAGACCAACAATCACTTTGAAGGAGCTACAGAGTTCAGTGGCTGGGAGTGGAGTAATGGTGCACCAGTCAACCATATCAAGAGCTCTGCATAACACTGGCTTGTATGGGAGGGTGGCAAGAAAAAAGCCGTTACTCAAAAAGTACCATCTGAAAGCACGCCTGGAGTTTGCCAGAAAGCATGAGAGTGACCCAGCTGCGATGTGGGAAAGGTTTTGTGGTCAGATGAGACCAAGATAGAGCTTTTTTGGCCAAAACTCAAAGCGCTATGTGTGGCGCAAACCTAACACTGCCCATGCCTCAGGACACACCATCCCTACAGTGAAGTATGGTGGTGGCAGCATCATGCTGTGGGGATGCTTCTCATCAGCAGGGACTGGGCATCTTGTTAAAATTGAAGGAAGAATGGATGGAGCAAAATACAGGGAAATACTGCAAGAGAACCTGCTTCAGTCTGCTAAAAAACTGAAGCTTGGGAGGAAATTCACCTTTCAGCAGTACAATGATCCCAAGCACAAGGCCAAAGCAACATTGGAGTGGCTCAAGAACAAAAAGGTGAATGTCCTACAGTGGCCCAGTCAAAGTCCTGATCTGAATCCCATTGAGAATCTGTGGCACTATTTGAAAATTGCGGTCCACAAGCGTCGTCCAACCAACCTGAACAACCTGGAGCAAATCTGCCAAGAAGAATGGGCCAAAATCACTCCGACACTGTGTGCAAAGCTGGTACATACTTACCCCAATCTATCTGTGTATTAGTTTCACAGCGCAGAACTGTATTGCAGTTTCACAGCGCAGAACAGTACTGGAGAATGACCCATTTATGTGAATTTTGTTTTCCAGCACTGGATTGCACCATTATTGATGGCTCCCTCAAGCAGATTGATGCCGGCGCAGGGCAGGTGTTTGGCGTGAACAGTGGAAACTCAATCTTCGTGCGCTATGGAAACAACTGGGTGCAGGTCCCAGGGGCCCTCAAACACGTATCTGTGGGACCCTCTGGAGTCTGGGGTGTCAACGGTAACAATTACATCTACAAGATGGTTGGAGGCAACTGGCAACAAACTCAAGGTACAGTTCAAAGTCTCCCCAAAAGATTATAACTGGCCACAATCTGTTCACCAATAAATCATTTTTATATTCATGAAACGTGTGAATTAGGAAGTTATTTTGAATTTTTGCAGGATTACATAAAGGATGCATATGCGCTAGATCAGTGGTTTTCAATCCTGGTCCTGGAGCCTCCTTGTGTCTGCTGGATTTTGTTCCAAACTGAGCTCTGTTTTGAACCCTTATTGAACTAATAATTTGCCTAATCAGAGAAATTATTTGAAAGAGTTGGACATTTCAAGTTATTGTATAAGGAACTTGTAATCTCCAGTTTTTATAAGCTAAACCATTTAAAAGGTTGAATTAAGCAAATTATAACTTCAATTTATTTTAATTTGTTTTTATTTAAAAGTTTTATAAAGCGCATCAGACCATGCAGTGGTTTCAGAGCGCTGTACAGGGTAAACAACAATTTCAAATTTAATTTAATAATTGAGAGCTCTGTTGGAATAAAAACCAGCAGGGCAGGGTTACTCCAGGAACAGGGTTGGGAAACACTATTATATAGGAACAAATTCTTTATTCAAATGAGTGTAATTCGTAAATATAAAACCCAAAACGATATCACTTACTTACCTTGTCTGATGTGCTGTCTCTGTTTGTGTGTGTGTGTGTTTGTGTTTGTTCATCGCAGGTCTCCTGAAGCAGATTGATGCTGGCGGTGATGAATTCGTTGCTGGAGTCAACAAGAACGGCAACACCTACTGTCTGAATCGCGATCCCACCATGACTGTTCATAGCACAGACCCGATTCCCTGGAACTTGCTTCCTGGAGCTCTCAAGTACTACTCCTGCGGGCCCTACAGCTGCTGGGGAGTGAACTCTGCTGATCAGATCTATGTGATGAAAGGAGTGACTCCATCTTCCTGTATGGGCAGCAATACATGGCAGAACATCCCTGGAGCCTTGTCCATGATTGAGGTCTCCACTGACGGCAGTGTGTACGGGGTGAATGATGCAGGGAATGTCTATCGCAGGTGAGCATACAGTCTGGTAAAAAAAAGCAGCACCACTGGAGTACCACTGCGTCTCTGCTGGTTTATGATCCAACTGATCATAAAAATTAACAAATGATTTAACAAATGATTTGCCTAATCAGAGCTTTTGAATTATTTTAAAGAGTTGGACATTTCAAGTTATGTATCCAATTGTATAAGGAACTTGAAATCTCTAACTTTTTATCAGCTAAACCATTTAAAAAGTCTAATTAAGGAAAATATGAATTCAATTAAGAGTTCAAATAAGTAATTGAGAGCTCATTTGGAACAAAAACCAGCAGAGACACAGGGAGGCTCTAGTGCCAGGGCTGAGGACCATTGCTTTAAATAATCAATTTATAAACACATGGAACAATTGAACACGATCGCTAGATTTCTTTTCTTTCTTTTTCTTGTAGGGATGGGACCACTGCTAGTAATCCAGCCGGCACAGTGTGGATTCAGCTGAATATTTCTGGAAAGAGCAAGCATGTGTCATACGATCTGGGTGTGCTGTGGGTGATCAGACAAGACAACTCAATCCAGGCTTGTCACTAAACTCCACAGAACAAGAAAAAATAAATATGTTTCTTACCTCATATGAGCTTGAAGTGGTGGAAATGACCACCTTGTCGAATAAAGCAATTAAAAAAAAAAAAATCTGAAGAAATTGTGGTCTGTAATAAGTAACATTCATACAATCATATACTGGAGTTATATTATTATTTAACACTGTGGAAAAATTGCAATACCATTGCACTGTCATTGTGACAACAGAACCATAGAAATATTATTATTATTTGTTTCTTAGCAGACACCCCCTTATCCAGGTCAACTTACAATAGCTACAATTATATCACATTATTTTTGACATACAATTACTCATTCATACAGTAGGTTTTTTACTGGAGCAATCTAGGTAAACTACCCCACTCAAGGGTAGAGTAGCAGTGTCCCCCCCACCTGGGACTGAACCCATGACCCTCCACTTACGAGTTCAGAGCTCTAAACACTACTACACACTGCTTCCCAAAAAGGACTTCTGGTGTTGGGTTTTTATTTTCCATCTCTCTCCCTCACTTTAAACCTTAATAGTTCAATCTTAACTGCTGCATACCAGATAAAGAGAAACATTGTTTAAACTAGCGGGGAGAGAAAACAAACTAATAGCACTACTGGAAACTAACAAAAGCAATGGAAGTTAATAAGCTAAATTTGGAGGTTATTAGTGCCAGAATGAAATGCAGGTTCAGATAGAATCACACACTGTAAAAAAAAAAAAAAAAAAAATTTAAAAACTGGAAAAATCATGTATCAGCCACTGCACTTTGCATCCAACTTCCTGAAACGGCCACCTAACACTCAGCAAGGAGAGTGTCAGAGTGCTAACGCGCTCTTGGCGAACAATGCGTTCAGTGGCAAACTTTACCGAGCGCTCTGCCTACTGAACACAGCACCCCAGTACTTCAAAGCTTTTGGGTCAATTGCAACGAAGAGAGAGCTGCGGATGATCACGTGGTTAGTCCTTTAGCACTGTACTAAACTATAGCTAGAGTATTGGGTTTATCCAAAGCTTTTTGTTCCTTGCAATTGACCCTCAAGTGCCCATCCTTTATGTGATGGAGAATGTTTCTCTATTCCATCCCAAATGCTGAAACCTGTCCTCAATGTAATGTACCATTATAGTCTGAGTTTAAATACATTATAAATTTCACGTGTGTCTATGGTAAAATCTGGTAACAGTATTACGGTAAAACAAAGACAACATAAGTATTAAATTGCTTACCGGGGCTGTAGACGGTCGGTATGGGGATGTGATGGTAGTACGGGAGCAACTCTTGGGAAAAGTAAACATTAAAATACGGGCAAAATAATTGTTAATAAAACCAAACTGTGGATTTCGGAGGGAAGGTGCACATTCCCTGCTAAATCTGATTCAGTATTGGGGGTTTGATTTGTTAAACTTGCACACCTGAGACTTAGTAATATGTTTGTTAACAAGCTGGCGTTCTGCGACAAAGAGAGCGCACCCACTGTTCTATAGAGCGGTTACGCGCCCCATGTAAACCTATGGCGGGAGCGCCCTCAATACGGTTCAATGGGGGGAAGACTAAATTGTAACTGCTAGCTAGTGCAGGGTTTTTAGCATCTTTAACATGCCAGCTTAGGTTATAGAGTAGCTGATAAATGCTTGAGAGATATTTTTATATAATTATGTGTAGTTAAAAAAAGGTAATTAAGCTATCTGATATTTTAATGAACTTTCTCAGTTTAGTTTAGTCCTAGGGTGAAGCTGAACAGAACTGAGGGTATAAGAAGGAGGGGGCTACAGTGTGGAGGAGTGTGGCAGGTGGGCAGTAGTGTGTCCTGAGAAACTGAGGCTGATATAAGGGATAGCAAGGTATCCAAAGAGAGCCATATGTGTTTTCCTGTTTAGTTTTGTTTGTTTATTTTGTGTTTGTTTGTGAGTTGATGCACTGGCAGCTGCTAAATAAAAGACAAATATTTTATTGCATTTGGACTTTTGTGTGTCTCCCTGATTTCAACATAAGCTGCTGTGTCCCACTATCTTACACTGTAGCATAGAGTTCTTAGCTTTGGTCAGCTGGAAACTCTAAAAAAAAAGCTTTATTGCCCATTAAATAGAGCATAAAATGGAATTTTGTCTTCAGTTTACTCCATGACTCAGTAGGAAAGAAACATACAACAATGTACACACAGCATCAATACACAACAATCATGAACAAATCAATAATCCAGACTACATACAGCACAGCAGCAACTCTTTGTTGATCAGCAACATACCATACTGACGTACAAGCACACGCCTTCACACACGCGCGTACACACAAGTGTACATACACACACTTCCCAGGTTCTGCACCTGTTTTCTGCATTAAGGATTGAAATTGCAGGTGGATTCAATTATTTTTTTTAAACAGTTTTATTCGTGCAAAAGGAACTTTGAATCGTCGACCTGATGGCAGCAATTGAAAATTAAAGAATTGAGAGGATGTGTACGATCCTTAGAAAATTGTATGAATTTCCTTTTAACTGCTTGATGAACAGGTCTGACAGCCTAACTGCAGCAGTTTGTTACCGATTATTTCACTTGCCTGGTTGATGACCAGTTTTGTTTTATTTCTTTCAGAGAAGTTGCCATACCGTGATACTATATTAAAAGTAAGAATGCTTTTGGGCTCCTGAGTGGCATTGCATGCAGCTAAGGCACTTTACTGGAAGTGCAGGGTGTGCCCTACAGCCTGGAGATCACTGGAAGTGCAGGGTGTGCCCTACAGCCTGGAGATCACTGGAAGTGCAGGGTGTGCCCTACAGCCTGGAGATCACTGGAAGTGCAGGGTGTGCCCTACAGCCTGGAGATCACTGGCTCGAATCCAGGCTATGCCATCACCGACCATGGCCGGGAGTCTCGAGGGGGCGGTGCACAATTGGCCGAGCGCCAATTGCCGCGCTGAGACAAGGTCTTAAAAGAAACACAATTGGATATTCCAAATTGGGGAGAAAAATGGGGTAAAAATAATGAAAAAAATGATCAACAAAAGTAAGAATGCTCTCAATGAGAGATCTTTAAATATACACTAAAATTTATCTTTCAACAACAAAACGTCTTAAGTTTCCAGAGAAGAAAAAGTAGAAGTGGTGCCTTGTTATAATCAACATTTTTAATTTATCAGGTATGTGTGAAGTGTCTGCAGAGCTATTAAATAGCTAAATAGTTTCTGTTTCTGAATACAGTGTACCGTAATATTTTACCTTTCCTGTAAACCTTGCTTTTAAATCATCACTGTTTACATTCCTGCTTTTCTGTTCAATGTAAATCTCCCTTCTATTCATTATTAAAGAGGGAATATTTTTTTGGATTCATTTTTTCATTATTTTTACCCCATTTTCTCCCCAAATTTGAAATATCAATTTGTTTTTAAGACCTTGTCTCAGCGCTGCAACTTTTCGTTTTGACTCGGGAGCGACGAAGACGATCATGCGCGTCCTCTGAAACGCATGCTGTCAGCCGTCCTCCTCTTTAAACACTGCAAGCCAACAGCTTAGCAAACCAGACCTGTCTGTAGCGCCGTCGGAGCAAACGCAGTTCTGCCAGCACAGGAGTTCGATGCAATGCCACTCGGGAGCCCCATTAACCTGCATTTCATTTTTGCACTAATTGCCAAATTCAGCTTATTAACTTCCACTGCTTTAGTTTCCAGTAGTGCAATTGGTTTGTTTTCTCTCCCCGCTAATTTAAACAATGTCTCTCTTTATCTGGTATGCAGAGTTAAGGTTTAACAACTATTAATTAAGATTCAAAGGGAGGGAGAGAGACCGAAGATAAAAACCAAAAACCAGAAACCTTATTTATATTGTTCTGTTGTCACAATGGCAGTGCAACGTTACTGCAATTTTCTACAACATAAAATAGTAACGTAACCTCGTGATTGTATGAATGTTACTTATTACAGACTACAATTACACATAATTAAGAACATAAGAAAGTTTACAAATGAGAGGAGGCCATTCAGCCCATCTTGCTCGTTTGGTTGTTAGTAGCTTATTGATCCCAGAATCTCATCAAGCAGCTTCTTGAAGGATCCCAGGGTGTCAGCTTCAACAACATTACTGGGGAGTTGGTTCCAGACCCTCACAATTCTCTGTGTAAAAAAGTGCCTCCTATTTTCTGTTCTGAATGCCCCTTTATCTAATCTCCATTTGTGACCCCTGGTCCTTGTTTCTTTTTTCAGGTCAAAGAAGTTCCCTGGGTTGACATTGTCTATACCTTTTAGGATTTTGAATGTTTGAATCAGATCGCCGCGTAGTCTTCTTTGTTCAAGACTGAATAGATTCAATTCTTTTAGCCTGTCTGCATACGACATGCCTTTTAAACCCGGGATAATTCTGGTTGCTCTTCTTCTTTGCACTCTTTTTAGAGCAACAATATCCTTTTCGTAACAAGGTGACCAGAACTGAACACAATAGTCTAGGTGAGGTCTTACTAATGCATTGTAAAGTTTTAACATTACTTCCCTTGATTTAAATTCAACACTTCTCACAATATATCCAAGCATCTTGTTGGCCTTTTTTATAGCTTCCCCACATTGTCTAGATGAAGACATTTCTGAGTCAACATAAACTCCTAGGTCTTTTTCATAGTTCCCTTCTTCAATTTCAATTTCAGTATCTCCCATATGATATTTATAATGCACATTTGTTTTGCCCGCATGCAATACTTTACACTTTTCTCTATTAAATTTCATTTGCCATGTGTCTGCCCAGTTCTGAATGCTGTCTAGATCATTTTGAATGACCTTTGCTGCTGCAACAGGGTTTGCCACTCCAGACCACAATTTCTTCTTTTTTTAAGATAGTTTGAACAGAAACACTCTTACAAATTACATAAGGCAAAATGAGAAGATTAATTTTAACCACTTGTATGAGGTAAGAAGTTATTTTTTTCTTTTTGTTCTGTGGAATTTAGTGACAAGCCTGGATTGAGTCGTCTTGTCCGATCACCCACAGCACACCCAGATCGTATGACACATGTTTGCTCTTTCCACAAACAAGCAGATGAACCCAATCTGTGCCGGCTGGATTACTAGCAGTGATCCCTTGCCTGCAAGAAAAACAAAGACAAAGAATAATACTAATGACTTATTTTAACATCTATTTCTTTCATAAAGCTGTGTATAATTGACATCCTAATTGAAGCGTTGACTGATAGAGTCGGTTTAAAGCCGTAGAGAGCTCCAAATAAACAATGTCTAAAAAAGAGAGGACCCACTGCCGCCAGGTAAAAGGAGTGCGGAGGCTGCCAACGCAGAGCTTTCATCTTTCTGCTGCAGTGATAAGTCAAGGGCTGAATCATCATCTGGTAAGAGCAGCAGAGGAGAAGGAAATATCTATTCTGTATTTTAGTAAAGGAGTACAAATAATGCACATGCACAATCAACACAGGGGATACAGCTATCCAGGGGGATACTGAATTGGTTACAACACTGGCTTGAAAACAGTGTGTGGAATTCCAGCTGGAGTAGCTATTGAAGGCAACCCTGGGAGGGAAGAATCAGGCACTCTAAATTAACAAAACAAAAAAGTTTAAACTTCCACAAGGCTTTTTTTTTACAAGGATGTGGGCTTATCTGCGGAAGACGTCCCCGCCAGAGTTCACCCCGTACACACTGCTGTCAGTGGAGACCTCAATCATGGACAAGGCTCCAGGGATGTTCTGCCATGTATTGCTGCCCATACAGGAAGATGGAGTCACTCCTTTCATCACATAGATCTGATCACCAGAGTTCACTTCCCAGCAGTTGTAGGGCCCGCAGGAGTAGTACTTGAGAGCTCCAGGAAGCAAGTTCCAGGTAATCGGGTCTGTGCTATGAACATTCAGGCAGATGTTGTCATTCAAGTTGACTCCAGCAACGAATTCATCACCGCCAGCATCAATCTGTTTCAGGAGACACACAGAGGCAGCACATCAGACAAGGTAAGTGACATAATACTACATGTGTAAGATTATTTCTGTTATTGTTTCTGATGCCTGTAATAATGATTTTATTTAGTTTTTTATTTATTCAATTCCACCTTTTAAATGGTTTAGCTTCTAAAACAAGTTGGAGATTTCAAGTTCCTTATACAATTTCATAGAACTAGAAAAGCTGCTGGCCTGTGGATATCATTGGCCATCACTGTTGTAACACAATAGATATGTCACATTAGTTGTCTAGTTGCCGATATGAGTGATGGAGGCCAATGAGATCTGGTGATGCCTGGTGAGGAGGAGGAGGCTTCAATAATCACTTCAATCTGTGATGGCTAATGAGATCCACAGTCCAGGTTCTCTTGTTCTCCTTAATGCCTTAGTTGTTAAAAATACTTGATAAGAATTTCAATTGATCAAATACACATTGAGGTGGCGAGAGGTTTGGTATTCACTGTGCTTCACTGTGAATATTCCTGATTGGCTGGTTCTTCAAGAGCCATGGGAGGAGTTTCTGCTTTTCGTCTCATCTGTGCTGTTCTGTGTTTCTTAATTCATCTAATTACTTGATCAATTGGCTGTGGGTTCTTTTTCTGATTGAGGAAATTGAGGATTTGAAGGTAACTACAAAACTGGAGTTGGCCACCACTATATTAAATGAAGTCATTGAGAGCTCAGTTTGGAACAAAAACCAGCAGACAAAGACTCCAGGACCAGAATTGAAAACCACTGATCTAGCGCATATGTATCCTTTTTGTAATCCTGCAAAAATTCAATATAACTTCCTGTGGCAAAGTGGTGAGTGAATACAGGTGCGTGCAGTGCAGAGTGGATACAAAACAGACAGACAATGATTTCCAGGTGCAAGGGTGTTTATTGATTTAATTAACAATGTCAGAGCCTTATGGCAAACACCTGTAAATAATAATGATGGAGTGATACAGAGGCGTGTATCACTCGGTATTTGTAAAATCACCGGGTTTGACCCGCAACCAAAAGTCCAGTTTTACACACCAACACTAAACACAAAACACAAACACAGTTCCTAGTGATAGTGAATGAGTGCAGGTGGTGTATTACAGTTCTCCGTGAAATGCAGGGGTGAAAGTGATGTCTGGGTTTATGCTGGCTTCTACTACAGCATGTTATAGGTAGTCTAGTTTAAAACAAACAGACAGTTATAACAAACACTAACAGACAAAACAAACTCACAGTTTACAGTACGGTAACACAGGCTCCTTGTAGGTTGTCTCTAACCATCTACCAAGGAACAGATCACGTATGCTATGTCCTCTATTTATATCCTCGCTCATGACCCCTAGGTTAACGAGCGCATCCGCGCCTCCAATCCTCGGATGCCACACCGTTTACCATCTGGGTCATTGAATTTGGATACCGTAGCTCCGTCCCTTTCCTAAATGACCAACTTCCACCTACCCTACGGAATAAATTGTCGTGCCATTTAATTAAGGGTACTCTATTCCTCTTACACCATGCCCTCACAGGTCGAGAGGGAGATCTAACACCAAGAATCATTCGATCTCTGTCACACTTCCTAATTCACACGTTTCGTAAAAATAAAAATGGCTTATTGGTGACTGGGTTGTGGTCAGTTTATAATCTTTTGGAGAGACTTTGAACTTTAAACTGTACCATGAGTTTGTTGCCAGTTTCCTCCAACTATCTTGTAGATGTAATTGTCTTTGTTAACACCCCAGACTCCTGAGAGCCCCACAGACATGTGTTTGAGGGCCTCTGGGAGCTGCACCCAGTTGTTTCCGTAGCGAACGAAGACTGCGTCCGTGCTGCTCACGCCAACCACCTGACCTACGCTGGCGTCAATCTGCTTGAGGCTCCCTCCAATCATGGTGCACTCCAGTGCTGGAAAACAAATTCCACGTAAACACCAGATGCAAAATCTCAGACGTAAACACGTCTGCAGATGCACACAAAAGAGCAAACCGATGGACAAATACAGCATTTTCCCCTCACCTGACCAGTCCCCATTCAATGGTGCTGTTCTGGTAATTTGAGCTACCCAATATTTTGTGCCTCTTTCGCAAACTGTGCATGTACGTGGATAAAGTGGACCTCATTAACTAAACGTTCTTATGCAATAATCTGCGCCTTATTCAGGGCTTTAACTTTGGATAAGATGTGTCTTATCGCATGATAACTTTTAGTAAAACATGATATGGAAATTTTGAATCTTGAGACTTCTGAACAAAACACTTTCGGGTGCTGAGTTTCAAGATGCTCACACACCGTCACATCGCCCAAGCCATTCCTCTTTGGCCTACAGTATGCACGGCAAAATGCAAATGTTTTTTTCCCACATTTAAGGTCATTGATGTGGGTGTTTTAAACGGATGTGTCTTGGTGCCAATGAAAAAAAAAATCTCCAAAAAATGTTCATTATTGTCTAAACAAAGACTGACAATGTCTTTCTATAAAAGCAATAATATATATATATATATATATATATATATATATATATATATATATATATATACAGACGTGCTCAAATTTGTTGGTACCCTTACAGCTCATTGAAATAATGCTTCATTCCTCCTGAAAAGTGATGAAATTAAAAGCTATTTTATCATGTATACTTGCATGCCTTTGGTATGTCATAGAATAAAGCAAAGAAGCTGTGAAAAGAGATGAATTATTGCTTATTCTACAAAGATGTTCTAAAATGGCCTGGACACATTTGTTGGTACCCCTTAGAAAAGATAATAAATAATTGGATTATAGTGATATTTCAAACTAATTAGTTTCTTTAATTAGTATCACACATGTCTCCAATCTTGTAATCAGTCATTCAGCCTATTTAAATGGAGAAAAGTAGTCACTGTGCTGTTTGGTATCATTGTGTGCACCACACTGAACATGGACCAGAGAAAGCAAAGGAGATAGTTGTCTGAGGAGATCAGAAAGAAAATAATAGACAAGCATGGTAAAGGTAAAGGCTACAAGACCATCTCCAAGCAGCTTGATGTTCCTGTGACAACAGTTGCAAATATCATTAAGAAGTTTAAGGTCCATGGAACTGTAGCCAACCTCCCTGGGCGCGGCCGCAAGAGGAAAATCGACCCCAGATTGAACAGAAGGATAGTGCGAATGGTAGAAAAGAACCAAGGATAACTGCCAAAGAGATACAAGCTGAACTCCAAGGTGAAGGTACGTCAGTTTCTGATCACACCATCCGTCGCTTTTTTTTGGCGAAAGTGGGCTCCATGGAAGAAGACCCAGGAGGACTCCACTTTTGACAGAAAAACATAAAAAAAAGCCAGACTGGAATTTGCTAAAATGCATATTGACAAGCCACAATCCTTCTGGGAGAATGTCCTTTGGACAGATGAGTCAAAACTGGAGCTTTTTTTGGCAAGTCACATCAGCTCTATGTTCACAGACGAAAAAATGAAGCTTTCAAAGAAAAGAACACCATACCTACAGTGAAATATGGAGGAGGCTCGGTTATGTTTTGGGGCTGCTTTGCTGCGCCTGGCACAGGGTGCCTTGAATCTGTGCAGGGCACAATGAAATCTCAAGACTATCAAGGCATTCTGGGCGAAACGCACTGCCCAGTGTCAGAAAGCTCTGTCTCAGTCGCAGGTCATGGGTCCTCCAACAGGATAATGACCCAAAACACACAGCTAAAAGCACCCAAGAATGGATAAGAACAAAACATTGGACTATTCTGAAGTGGCCTTCTATGAGTCCTGATCTGAATCCTATCGAACATCTATGGAAAGAGCTGAAACTTGCAGTCTGGAGAAGACACCCATCAAACCTGAGACAGCTGGAGCAGTTTGCTCAGGAAGAGTGGGCCAAACTACCTGTTAACAGGTGCAGAAGTCTCATTGAGAGCTACAGAAAACGTTTGATTGCAGTGATTGCCTCCAAAGGTTGTGCAACAAAATATTAGGTTAGCGGTCCCATCATTTTTGTCCATGCCATTTTCCTTTGTTTTATTATTTACAATATTATGTTGAATAAAAAATCAAAAGCAAAGTCTGATTTCTATTAAATATGGAATAAACAATGGTGGATGCCAATTACTTTTGTCAGTTTCAAGTTATTTCAGAGAAAATTGTGCATTCTTCGTTTTTTGTGGAGGGTAACAAACAATTTTAGCAACGTCTATATATATATATATATATATATATATATATATATATATATATACACACATATATATATATATATATATATATATATATATATATATATATATATATATATATATATATATATATACTGTATATATAGTCAAACCTGTATTAAGAGACCTACACTCAAGGGACAGTCAAATAGTGGCCTCTTAACACAGGTGATCTCTTAACAGAGGGACCCCCATACATTTCCTATTTGTCTTCAACATGCCTTACTGTAATTATATATGTGTGGCAAGATGGCAAGTGACTGAGGCCCAGAGACAAACTGCAGTGTAACAAAAAGGTTTTTAATTAACAAAAATAGCACAAAATGAAAGGCCACGAGGGCCAAACAAAAGCGGTTTCTTTACACAAACACAATAAACACAAAATAGAACTATACATAATATAACACTTCCAGGCAGGGTAAATACCTTTACTGGAACACATTTGAAGATGGGGGCTCCCGAGTGGCATTGTATCCAGCTAAGGCACTTCATCGAAGTGCAGGGTGTGCCCTACAGCAAGGAGATCGCTAAAGAGTTGGAGGAAAACACTCATGTTTTTGGTGCAAACCATAGATTTATGTAAATGATGAACAAGATGCATAGTTTATATCAGTGAAATGCCTAAAATAGCTAAAAAAACAAACAAACATTACAGTAATGAGATTAACAGTAAAAAATCATAAAAATGTAACAAATTATTAAAAATTGTAAAAATACATTTGTTGTGATCAAAGAATGGCTTTTTTTCTTTGCAGTCATTATAATCTTTTGTTAAGAGTTATATATTTTTTAAAAGCTCTTTTAAAAGTCAGATAAATTGTTATATTTTAACCTCTTGGTTGTGGCTCCTTGTCTTTGCCGAGTACAATCCTCTAATTGCCAGGTATAACAAACCTGTGTATTTGTGGGTGATCTGGTAAATGAAAACTAATTTCTGAAGGCGCAATACCTTCAGTGGCATCGTCTGGCTGCAGGATTAACTGGTCTCTAATTGTCTCTCTAAACGATCTCTCTCTCTCTCTCCCTCCCCTCAAACCTTCATTTTGTGAAGCCTTAACTGCTGCATACCAGATAAAGAGAAACGTTGTTTAAATTAGCAGGAGAAAAAAAACTAGTACAAGAAACTAAAGCAATGGAAGTTAATAAACTGAATTCGGTGATTAGGTTGCCAGAACGGAATGCAGGTTCAAAAAGAATCAGACAAGATCAATTCACGTTGTTGAACTCAATTGAGATATATGAGGGTAAAAAAAGCAACTTCTTCCTTTGGTATTCAGAGTTTGATTAAGACAGAAAGCAAGTCGGCTCAAAATATGTTTAATAGGGACATCACAGGGTAACCCAAAACCCGGAGCACTAATTTTCATCTACGGACAACTGTTTTGTATGAAAGAAAGAAAGATAAATAAGGTTTAAATATTTACTGTTAGATTTAAAATCATAGTGCCTCCCCCCCTAGTTTCTTTCACTTACCCAGGCTGGAAGCCACGGACAATGCAAGGAAGATCAGTGAAGCTTTCATGATGGCAGGCAATCTAATCTCAATGAGTGAGACTTGGTGTGTCTCAATGAAGCCAGGAGAGGGGTTTAAATACCCAAATGACCTGAAACTCAACAAAGCCCATGCAACGTAATCTCTGTGAGTAGTTAAATAAATGTATTAATAGGGCACAATATATACAGTCTTGCGTTTTGATTGGTCCTCATCAATCTGAGGTGCGTGATGTTTTTGAGATTGTTTGTTGGCTGTCTCAAATATTTCAACGTTTGGTTTTGAGTTAATGGAACCATTTAAAACTTTTCATTTTTTTTTAGTTAATGGGACCATGAAGATAGCAAAAAGTTTAACAGTCATTTCTGTTTCCTAAGTGACATAAACCACAATGATGTATTCCATAGCACTGTAAAGTACTGTTGAAAAATAAAATGTGAATGCAACAGAGTTGGATCTGCCTGGGCTTCCTGCGGCAGACATCCCCGCCCACACAGAGGGGGCAAAAGCTGGCTGGTACGGCTCCAACACAAACCCCGGAGCTCGGACGCGGGAAGGCCCTCCTCTGGACCCTGCCCCCAGGATTGCTGTCTTTCCACTGCTGCTGAAATGTACCCCTTGCTCTGGCATCTCTTATGTGCCGCCCTCGCTCAGACACCACTCCTCCTTCGATGCACTGTGTCTCTGACCCGAGGGTCACTCAGCTTGCGTTGGGGCTTACACTCTACCTCAGTGGTTCCCAAACCTGTCCTGGAACCACCCCCCCCTACCCTGCTGGTTTTTGTTCTAATCAAGTTCTCAATTACTTAATGGAACACTCAATTGAAATAACCAGTCGCTTAATTAGACTTTTTCAATTGTTTAGCTTATTAAAACACTGGGGATTTCAATTTCCTTATACAATTGTATACTTTAATTAATTTCCAACTGTTTAAAATAATTCAAAAGCTCTGATTAGGCAAATTATTAGTTAAATTGAAGGTTCAATTAAGTAATTGAGAGCTCGCTTGGAACAAAAACCAGCAGGACACTGGGGGGCTTTCGGAACCACTGCTCTAGATGACTGCTCTAGACTGAGTCTTTTCCTGGGAAGGCCGACCCGAAATTTGGGGCAAAAACAGGTGTGGAGCGTGAATGCGATGCAATGCAGCATCACCCTGTCGGCTGAAACATCTCCCTCCGCCCGCAACTCATCGTTATCGGCAGGCATCTCATGCTGCACTGTACCTCCGCGCCTGCCTTGTCTGGCACGGCCTCAGCGCCGCTGCTCGGCTGCTCACAGAGCTCATTGTCCAGCTGGGTCAAGCTCACCTTGGCTGGAAGCTCATCACTGCTGTCCAGCTGGGTCAAGCTCACCTTGGCTGGAAGCTCATCACTGCTGTCCGGCTGGGTCCCGCTCACCTTGGCTGGAAGCTCATCACTGCTGACCAGCTGGGTCAAGCTCACCTTGGCTGGAAGCTCATCACTGCTGTCCGGCTGGGTCCCGCTCACCTTGGCTGGAAGCTCATCACTGCTGTCCGGCTGGGTCCCGCTCACCTTGGCTGGAAGCTCATCACTGCTGTCCGGCTGGGTCCCGCTCACCTTGGCTGGAAGCTCATCACTGCTGTCTGGCTGGGTCCCGCTCACCTTGGCTGGAAGCTCATCACTGCTGTCCGGCTGGGTCCTGCTCACCTTGGCTGGAAGCTCATCACTGCTGTCCGGCTGGGTCCCGCTCACCTTGGCTGGAAGCTCATCACTGCTGTCCGGCTGGGTCCCGCTCACCTTGGCTGGAAGCTCATCACTGCTGTCCGGCTGGGTCCCGCTCACCTTGGCTGGAAGCTCATCACTGCTGTCCGGCTGCTGCTGGCTGAGGCACATGCTGCCTCTGGTTTCTACCATGCACTCGTCATTGCCGTCCTGCTGCTGCCGTCCTAGCTCCACTCTCTCACATTTACACAGACACACAACACGCACTGTACAGTAATACACAGCAATACAAATATTTACAATAGAAATCCCCCACGGTCCCAAGCGGCAGCCTCGCTTGACCTGCCAATACATTATGTTGAAATAAGAAAACAAATAGCAGGTTTCCTTCCTTTTCTTTTTGCTTTCTTTTTTTTCTTTCTCAAATGTTGTCTTTCAGGTGAATGAGTGTTCCTTTTCTTTGTGAACGAGAGAAAGGGTTTCTTTGAAAAGAATGAAAATCAGGCAGGAAGTTTAACAGTATTTGAAAGAAAACAATATTTCTGTAAGTGGTTACGTTCACTGAGACACCTGTGGTTGGATGACAACGCCCTGTCTGAGATCCTCGTCTGGGCTCTCAATAACCTCCCCACACTGCAGGCCATGACGCTGGCCCTCAATCGAATCACCCACATCCCTCGTGTGGCCTGTCCTAACCTCTCCAGTCTGGTGGTGCTGTAAGTCAGGGGGACACTCAGGGTGGTATACTCTCTCCAAAATTAATGATTTGCGTGACTAAATACACACACGTGTACCTCAAATAAGTGTCCCTCGTCAGAAGTGCAGGATGTGTCCTATAGCTTGGAGATCACTGGTTCGAATCCAGGCTATGCCATCACCGGCTGGGGCCAGGAGCTCCCAGGGGGCAGTGCATAATTGGCCAAGTGCCGCCCGGGTGGGGAGGCTTCTAGTCGGCTGGTTAATCCTTGTCTTTTTGGTACTTATATGGTAGGATGACACCACTGAACTGCTGATGGAAGACTGTTTGGTAATCCTATAGCTAATCTTTGTGCTTACGAGGCTGAGAAACTGGCAGGGAGTTGTTCTTCCCTAGGGCAGTGGGATCATATCGGTTTACCTTCCAATTTCCTGGAATTGGGTTGTGATAGAAGTCTGGGCCAAGTGACTGGAAGGCAACAGTCCAGGACAATGGCGCAATCCAAACAATAATGTTGTAGCAGGAAATTAAAGCATTACTCTGCAGCACATGTCAAAGGAACACGTTCAAAACAAAACTGTGAGCTAGAACAGGCTTAACCATTCCTAAATGTGTGGCTGCCATTTCGTTTTTTTTTTTTTAAATCATCATTATTATTTTAACTTTGGGGTGGCGGGCGGTGGTTAGCACCACTGACTCAGCTCAAGGGCCCTGGCTTCCCAGTCTTGGGGGTCTGTCTGTCTGTCTGTCTGTCTGTCTGTGTGGAGTTTGCATGTTCTCTCCAACATGTTCACGTGGGTTTTTGCCACCAAGTTCTCCGGTTTCCTCCCACAGTCCAAAAACATGTTGGCTAGGTTGATTGACAAGGTCTCTAAATTGTCCCCCAGGGTTGCTGTTAGTTGCCCTGCGATGGACTGGTGTCCCGTCCAGGTTTGTAGTCCCGCCTTGCGCCCTGTGTGTGTCTGGCGGGTTAGGCACCTGCTCATCGTAGCCCTCTATAGGATAAACAAAACAAAACAAAAACCTAGCTCAAACGTAGAGTCTACCTTCACTTTAACAGGTCCCTGACTAACATACAGGACGGCTACGCCGTTTACCTGTCAACACACACTTTAACAAAACAGTTTACCTTTCTTTTTTAAACAGCCAAACATTTCTCATACCAGCTCCCTGGTGCTCTCTCTCTAATGGAACTGGAAGCTCTCTTTTATAGCGTGTGGCTGTTCCCAATCACCAATTACCTCATTTGGGAACAGCCACATTCTCACATGTTTTTGGCAGGGAGAGGAATTAACCCCATTTCTGCCAACCACCACCAAAACACACAACACCCACACTTTATTTACATGCAGAGCCCTTTCTGTCTTACACTGGATACAGAACTACAACATATGCAAATATTTACACCCACATAAAAAAAACGGCAGATTACTGGCAAATCCATAAAACGGGACTGGAGATCCATTTAACTGATTAAAACAGCTGCCTATATAAACACTGCTGCCACTTAGATCATTAAAATAGGATCCTACTGTAGTGTGCCAGTTACATTCAAATAAAAACACTGAGGACTAATTTGATTTAAGATTGATTTAAATGCTCTATTTAGCAGTGCTCTTTGATTCCAGTCTTCATGGGTCACTGAAGTGTTTCTGGTGTTTATTGCAACCACCAAGCTGTTAGTCTGCTAGTTAATTGGCCTAATTATTTGATTATTAGAAATGTTCAGTCCTTATAATGGTTTACAGGTAACTGTATCTTGAAATAAGTGCATTATTTAAATCATCAAATGAAAGATACCTAAAAAAAAATGTCTCCGAGAGCATTTAGACAGTTTGTCTTTGTAATAGTAAAGCATTGTACTTTGTTATTTCTATAACGCATCATGGTATCTAACCACTATACTATGGTACTATTGTGTAGCTATTCACCATGGTATAGTGTTGCAATTAGACACTTCTTGGAAATAAAATACAATGCTGTATTATTACAAAGACAAACTAGTACCCTGGTATAGTGTAGCTATATACCATTGTATTATTACGGTTGTACTGCATTATAGTACCATAATAGGTCATTGATGGTATAGGATATATACATATAGTATACAATACCATTGTACTGATACCATGATACCATGATTCCTTGTTCCAAACTCCAGTGGTACAGGTACCATCGTACATTTTCTTTGTAGTGTGTTCTTCAATTCTTCTTATTATTTATTTCTTAGCAGATGCCCTTATCCAGGGCGACTTACAACTGTTACAATTATATCACTTTATTTTTACATACAATTACCCATTTATACAGTTGGGTTTTTACTGGAGCAATCTAGGTAAAGTACCTGCTTGCTCAAGGGTACAGCAGCAGTGTCCCCCACCTAGAATTGAACCCACAACCCTCCAGTCAAGCATCCAGAGAGAATTTGTCTGAACACTCTTGACCGGAGTGTTGGGTTGGGGTCTTCAGAAAGACAACAGTATAAATGATGAGAATTATGGATGACCCCTAAACAAACCCCTCACTGACACTTTTACAAAATTCTCAGGTGACTGCAACTTTCTCCTTTACACAACTTTACAACTTGGCACTGCCATCTAGTGGTAGCAGACAGTTACTGCTTCCTTTCTCTACCTTTACCCAAAGCTATTTCACTGCCCAAAGGAACAAGGAACAAGGAACACATCCCCACAATAGCTGCTTCCAAAAGTTGAAAACTAGAGAAACGTCAAAGGTGGCATAAAGACCGTAAAGAATATTTTTTAGTTTACATTTTGCTATCAATGTTTGAACAGAAAATACAGTAATTGCATCAAACAAAATGAGGTATTCATTTAACGGCTTCCGACTTTCATTTTTTTCTGTTTTTCGAAAGTAGGCTAGCTTATGTATATAGCAGTATAAACTACCTCTGATGTAGCATGCTATTATTCATGTACCCCCTGTTTTTATTTTTTAATAAGTTGTAGTTGTACAAAATATATTAGGAACTATTTTGGATGTCCATATTTTCATATTAAAAAAGGTATGCTAAATTAAAAATGAGTTCCATATAAAAAAAAAATATTTTAATAATTTGGATTGCCAATATTTTACCACTGTTTAATCCCCAATTTTAAACTGCCAATTGTTTTTAAGAGCCTGTCTTATCGGTGACTCGGGAGAAGTGAAGACAAGCGCACTCAAATGAAACGTGCTTCAAGCTGTCAAGCCGACCTGATCTTCACACTGCAAGCCCACAGTGAAGCCACCAGACCTATCGCATAGGAGGACTAACGCAGATCTGGTGACAACAACACAGCCGGCTAGCAGCGATCAAAAGAGAATAATGTCTGAATTTGCAAACTGGTGAATGCCAATGGTATTTTATTGCTCAGCTTGGCGACAGCTACAGACAATAAACAATGTGCGATAACTGTCTCTTAATAATAACTGCATACAGTACACACATGCTGTTTCCATTCAGTAATTGCATGGTGTTGTATTGAAAGTACCACTCGTTCGTCTGAAACATCAGTATAACAAACTTTTCACTTGTGTCTGCAGAGAGCTGTAAAGAGATTTGACTGCATTTGTATGTCAATATAAAATTTTATCACACTTTTACAAATAAAATATCACACTTCAGTACTAACTTTCCTGACATTCCAACAGGGAAGTTCAATGATGAAAATGATGTTATTAATTTAGTTTTTCTACAAGATGACTGTGTCTATCTTATCTGATCCGGTTTAATACATTTGTTTGCTGGACAAATCCCCACTAGGGGATTTTTTTTCTTTTTTTTTTTACTTCCTCAGTTGACAAACACACACACAAAATGTATCCCTGTGAGCGTGGTTTTCTTTGTTCATGGCAAACCTAATAAACCAGAATGGATAGGCAGGATTTTATAACTTTGGAACCATTTTAATGACTTTGTAATCACTGCCTTATAAACATGGAGCGTTGTTGCTTCCGTAAAATGTTACATTCTGTTTCAACAGGAAGAAGACAAAAAGGAAATCATGCAAAGTAAAGACAGAGCATCAGCTGAACTCTCAATTACTTAATCAAACCCTCAGTTGAATGAACATGTTGCTTAGTTTCCCCTAATTAGACAACTTATTAGTTCTATTAAGAGATCAATTAAGTCATTGAGAGCTCAGTTGGAACAAAAACCAGCAGTAAAGGAGTGGGGGATCTCTGGGACCAGGGTTACAGTGGTATATTTGAATTATGTTCAAACATTTAGAATAGTCATGTTAATTAAAAAGGCTTTTTACCTTCGAACAACTATTAAATCCATTTCTGTTTTAAATGCGTGCCTCGAGAATACTCTTTTTAGTTTTTTTATTTTGTGCTTTCTGCTTCTAACATTTTCCAAGTGTTCTGTGATCTGATATCTTTACATAGTTCCAAATAACCAAGCACTTCACACAAACTGGTACGTGACTTGATCACATGATAATTCCAATAAACGTGATGGTAAAACAGCTATGCTCTATCTATCCCTATCCATAAGGTCATATGCTACTTTTTATATGTTATATAATAAATTATAGTCTGTGTATTTTTTGTGCCCTGTGTTAATTCGGCACAGCATGTCTATACAGTGCAGGTGAGAAGAATTGACAAGCAAAAACTGTATATGAACAATTATATAAATGTTTTTTTTTTAAAACTAGACAGAATTTGCTCACAAACTTCAAATATTTACTCAAAAGTGGTCAATGACATCCCTAATAAGGAATTGCAAAATATCTGCGTGTGCACGTGATGTTTTTCACTCATTACAAAATACTGAGCAACCTACACAATAAAGACACTAGACACTCGGCAGACAAAGTCATACTTCGGCACTGCCTCTGTAGCCTCTCTGCTTCTTCTGTTCAAATAAGGAGCTATCAAGTTGCTATTTTTTTGCAGATATGGGAAACAGCCAGTGCAGTGCTTTTTCTCCAGGAATAGATTTGCTGTATTATACAGCAGAGATCAGTGGCGTTAGCCCAGATGCATCTATAGACAAGATGTTTTTGGATTACCTGAGCCCAGATTCCTCAGTTGTGCTTCAGCAACACTATGAGACTGTACAAAGCTCCTTTCAGCCAGAAGCAACCCAGGTGAAAGCTTACATAGCAGGTCTCTTAACTGCATTGGGCCAGGCTGCTAAAATAACGAATGGCAGTGTGGGGTTTGCAGCTTTGGTCATATCCTTAATCATTGACATTGTGCCTCATAATACAAGAAAACAGTCAGTGAAAGATGTGAAAGATCAGATCCGCAGCATCTTCGCAGAGGAGAAAGTATCTGAGATTGGAAACCTGGTGGCTGAGTATCTCAAACGAGTCCATCTGCACCTGGATAATCCAGATCTTCTAGTAGACGACACCTTTAACTACGAGAGACTGCTGAGTTTACAGCTGACCAGGGTGGAGAATTCCATTTTAAAGGATGGGCACATGAATGAAAAGGCTTTAAAGTACTGGCTTAATGGAGCAGTCGTGCACAGCCACATGCTGATCCAGCTTGTCAGTACGGGGAAAGTTAGGAAAACTGCAGCAGTCACTGTCAGCCAGCTTTACAATGACCAGTTAACAGGCTTGTTGAACAGCTACAGAGGCTACCTACTGAAGACACTCGATGTAAGTAAAGGACAACTTGTGGAAAGTTGGGTTTGGAATCCTTTTTCCGAGGCCAGCATTCATGCATAGTGATCCCGATCTAATGTCCCCAGGAGAAATAAAATTTGAGAACTCCAAAGTTGTCGAGCACTGGATATGTTTTGATGATTGTGAGACGGAGGCTATCAAAAAAAGGATCGTCGACCAAATCATGGAATCCCAACAGATTCGCAATGCCAGAGAATTCTTTAAGAAGACAATATATCCCATTGAGAGCTACCATACAGTATACTGTACAAGACAAGTACAAACTGCAAGTAATATATTGTACTTGTCTTGTACAGTATACTGTATGGTAGCTCTCAATGGGATATATTGTACTTGTCCTGTACAGTATACTGTATGGTAGCTCTCAATGGGATATATTGTACTTGTCTTGTACAGTATACTGTATGGTAGCTCTCAATGGGATATATTGTACTTGTCTTGTACAGTATACTGTATGGTAGCTCTCAATGGGATATATTGTACTTGTCTTGTACAGTATACTGTATGGTAGCTCTCAATGGGATATATTGTACTTGTCTTGTACAGTATACTGTATGGTAGCTATGGACATTATGGACATTATGGACTTTTTTGTGTTGATCAGTGGCAAAAACTCCTAATTAAATCCATTTTGATTCCATGTTGTAACACAATAAAATGTGGAAAAGTCCAAGGGGGGGGTGAATACTTTTGAGAGCCACTGTAAAATATTAGAACTCCTGAATATTGTCTAAGACTTTTGCACAGCAGTGTATGTGTAAAATTATATGCGAGGGAAACTGATTACATATTAAAAAAAAAAAAAAAAACATCACTGCAGTGTTTGCATTACCGTGAGTGATTTTCAAATAAAGTAGCACAATTTTATGGTCAGCACCACTTGATCGTCAAAATTGTGCAAACCGGCTTTCCATTCCTGGTATCGGTACAGCATGAAGCATTGAGGGCATTGTGGGAAAAAGGTCTTGACATCTGAGAAATGTAAGTTGTCATAAAATTTGAAAAAATTGCAGCATTACTTTGTTTGCATATAAACTTCATATACACACATACATATACACTCATACACACATACATATTGCTGCCTCCAGTATTATTCACACCCTTCATAGACTAAAATGGGTTTTAGCAAAATGAATGCAAGTGTATATTCAGTATGTGTTGCATAAATTAATTTAAACATTAATATTTTCAGACAATATTTTCAGTTCGCAAAAATATGTTTGTCTAACATATTTGCATGTTATTTCAAAAACTGATGGTTCAAAATTATTCACATCCCTAAACATTAAAATGCAATAACTTTGTACAGAAATGTTTTTGCGATATCTAACAAGGATAGTTTGACAATGTTTCATGTTTGCATGGATTTATGCAAAAAAAATATGTACACTTTTTGTTGCTGCTAAAACCTTTTGTAACATTGAATCAAGGGTGTGAATAATTCTGGAGGCGGCTGTACATACACATGGCTGAAGATTATACAGTCAAACCTGCTCATGTGATATTTTTTCATTGAATCAGTGTAACATGATGAAAAAAGTGCCCTGTGACATTCTAAAAATCCATTAATCTGAAATAGCTGCCTGGAGTGAAAATACAATTTTTATATTATCAATTTCTGGCTATTTTCCATGACAATTCCCCCCCCATGACTTTTCCAGGATTTTCCATGACCGTGAGAAAACCTACATACACAGTGTTTATGAACTTTCACAAAAGTTTAACTGCTATATATTTAAAAAAAAAAAAAAATTGCAAGACGTTGCATTGAGGTGCACTTACTTTCTTTAATGCCGTGAAAAGAGATGATTCTTGCTGTGTTTGAGATCAGGGTCAGTGGACTAAGTTGGACATTTTCACAGCAAACCTGACAAATGTCCTCTTCTGGCATAAGCTCTTCTGGAAATGCACCTCTGCAGGTTACTGTGATGTTGGACCTTTTGGATTCTTTCTGGAATCCTGGCCCTAGGTAATATAGGTGACTTTGTTTGAACTGATGTTAGAGTGACAGAACTTGTTTTGTTGAGGTTTCTGGAAGACTTTGTTCTAGAACATTGTACTTTGAAGGTTTTCTGCACTGGCAAATTTGGAGGTGATGCAAGACATTCCTTCTGTTCAAGATGATCTTGGGACACGTGATGCAATGAAAATGAGAATTCTTCCAGCAAGGCAGTTGACATTTACAGATTACATAATCTGAAAAGACAAGTGGAAGGTGGGTTAGAACAATGGTAGCCAAACCTGGTCCAGGAGAGCCTCAACCCTGCAGGTTGTTGTCTTGTAGGTATCTCTAAATCAGTGGTCTTCAACCCTGGTCCTGGGAGACCCCTGCCTGCCTTGCTGGTTTTTGTTTCAACCGAGCTCTGAACTGAACCCTCAATTGAACTAATAATTTGCCTAATCACAGCTTTTTAATTATTTTAAAACAGTTTGGGTTTTAAGTTAAGTATAAAATTGTATAAGATACTTCTCCAACTTTTTAGAAGCTGCACAACTGAAAAAGTCAAATTAATTAAACAAATGATTAGTTCAATTCAGGGTTCAGTTAAGTACTCCAGGACCAGGGTTGAGAACCGCTTTTTTAAATCATCAATTGCTAAATACCTGCAGGAACAACATGGGAATTCTGACCAATTAAGCCCCAACCATTGAGTCAATGAACTTATTAAGAGGCTTGGTAGGTAAAACAAAAACCAGGAGACCCTGAGGCTCTCCAACCTCTGGGTTAGAAAAAAGGTTTTCAACCCGTGGGTGGTGAGGCATGCTCAGGTGGGTCGTCACGATTTGGCCATTGAGAAGATTTCATTTAACAATTATCATTACCATATAATTCTAACATTTCTTGGCAACCCCAGACCCTGCATTAGGAATGGCTTCTGGAATAATCCTTATTGCTCTGAGCCACAGCACTGTTATTATTATTCATGTTCCCATCAGTCTGCTGCTCAGAATTTGGGTCACATTCAAAAGGAAACAGACTTCTAAAGTAACATTATATCATTGCTCAAAATTAAAGTGGGTTGCTTATTTTTTTAACGTTTACTGGTGGGTCATTGGGTTACAAGGGATAAAAACCACTGTCTGGGTAAAAAAACAAATATCATTAAAGTCAACGTTTTCTTCATTGGGTAGTTGTGTGGAGTAGTAGTTATAGGGCTCTGGACTCTTGACCTGACGGTCTTGTGTGGGTTCAAATCCCAGGTGGGGGGACACATTGCTGCTGTACCCTTGAGCAAGCAAGCAAGTACTTTACCCAGATTGCTCCAGTAAAAACACAACTGTATAAATGGGTACCATAATTTGTATGTAAAAAATAATGCAATATCATACTGTAACAATATAGTCGCCCTAGACAAGGCGACAGAAACATAGAGACTGACTACAGTGATTGACACTTAAAATTGAAGAACAGTTTGTGTTGATTATTAATCAGCAAAATGGGAAGAAGAAATGAGGGAAACTGATTCACCTGGTGAGAGACGAGAGGAATTCTTAACATGACACTGATTTCATGGCTGATCTCTCTCTCTCTCTCCTTCTGTGCGTTTACATGGCACTTCAAATCCTGTTCGAATCTGACTACAGGGTAATCGGATTCAGAAATCCTGTTGTAAACTCTGCAGTCAGATTGTGGAATTGGCTTTCTCTCTGGAATACGATTCCAGGTAAGTGGATTTGCAGACGTCGGTTACACTCAATTCAAATCCTTTTCAAATCCGATCTCGCTGCCTTGTACTGTGCATGTGTACTAAAAGCAGAAAGCAGTCCTGTGCATGTGCGGCTGAGTCTCGTCAAAAATAAACAGTGCTGTACAACTGAGTGCCGAGGAAACTTTTTCTTTTTAATGTATCGACGAATTAAAAAATATGTCAAAGTGTGATTAATCGTTTTGATGTTGAGCACTAATTATTATTGAGTATTGTCATTTTTAACTGCACGATTGAGTTTAAAAAAATAATTTGATATTCATCTTAATGTGCACCTGATTGATGTAATTGAATAATTAATTGGATAACCTGCAGCAGGTTAAAATTACCTTGTTATGCTTAAAAAGGGACGAAGAGCGGAGAGAGACAGGAAAAAGGCACAGAAAAGACGGGGAACTCACGAACGATATGAAAAAAGATTGATTGATCTTTTTGACTGTGTAGACATCCAGTACACTGGGGTATGCGGTTGCTTGAGTCTTTTTCAGGCTGAGTTTTTCTGGGTTGTAACTATAAAGACCGACTGAAGCAGGGACGAACAGAGCCCATTCGCATTAACAAGGAGGCTGACAGCTGGATCCGTAGAGCAGTGATCAGTGAGACCACAGAGTAAGGCTAGGCGAGCCAGCAGCTATGAGACTGAGTCACAGCTTTTGCTATCTAAGAGGGGAGAGGGATTCGTTTACTCCCCTCTTCAAAGTTAAGTGCTGCTTTTTTTCTTTTTTTTATTATTTAATGGTTTATTTTATTATTAGATTGTCTCCTGCTTTCACCCTGCCCCCTCCTACTTCTGTAGTCGTTGTTTCCTGCACAACCTACTGGTTTGAACTATTTCAACGGATGGACTTTACAGACTGTTGGGCCCTGGAAAGAAACTGCATATTTGGACTCCAGTTTATATATCCGGTCTCCTTTTTTTTGTGTTTTTTTTCTGTATTTGTCCCTTTAATGTATTACGGGATAATGCTGATTGATTGTTTTAACTTTTTTTAAAACTTGATTTTAACTGTTGGGATAATAAATGTTTTATAACTGATGGCAACTGGTGGACCTTCTTTTGTGTGGCTGCTCAATTATATTGCTGCTTCCCCGAAATAAAATGAACCTGTTCTTAATTTAGCTATAGATATAAAGTAAATTAGAGTTATCTCTTCTCTATAACTAAGAGGTTGGCGTAGTTGGCTACTTAATTAGTGTTTGTATAGTGTCTGATACCACGGCTCACAAATATACCATTGTTTTATTCTATAATTATATTGCCTATAACATGTGCGCATGCAGGCCCAATAATGACAGGATTCTATTTGTGTCCTTCTTATCAATCTTCATTTAAACTGCGTACACTGCAGTTGCTCGAATCCTGAATACATCATTATAATTATGCGTAATGAAAAACAAGAAGTGGAAACGTGTGTAACCACCGATCTGCATCCTGACTGAAAAAACCTTGGAAATACGGCATTCCAGTACTCCATTAATCGTGTGGCAGCTATCACATATAAAAATGTAAAACAAACCTCCAAACTTCACTGCTTTCTTCAGATGAATCTGCAAATGAAGTGCCAGATGGTAGCGCTGTCTGGGTTTGTATTTGCTTGTTTGGCCAAATGTACAGTGGAAGAGTTTGCAGCACTGAGTGCATTGCTTCAGTACGGGTAACTCTTCTCCTTTCACTGCTGTAATATGTAACTAAAATATGAAAAAAACAGAGAAATACATTATTAGTATTCACTTATTAGAAGACACCTATATCAAATATGAATGTAATAATCTTCCAGTAATGTAATTCAGTCAACTCTCGATCTTCCGTGGCTGGATTTTCCGGTTTGCGGCTCATCCGTGCAAACAGAAAAAAATAAATATGAATACATATGCTCTATAGGTCAATTAGAATCACTCAGTGCTGTTGTAAATGCAAATATGGCTGTGAGTAAACTTAAATGATTGGAAAAGAAAAGCCCAGCAAAGAGATGAAGTCTGGACTATTTTGTGCTAAACAAGCCAAGTTTTTTGTTGTTTTTTTGATGTGCTGGGAATGGGGGGCGATTTCAATGCTTCTTAAAGACGTCAAAGCCTCTAATATGCCACCGGTGGATGTAATCATTTGTTTCACTGATAATGAAATAACTTGACTTACATGATAATGTAATACCCGTCTAACTGATAATGTAATAAATAACTTTGTATACTTCATAGCTAATTCATGCCATTATAGGTTGGCAAGTTGTTACATTATCTAGTCCCTCCAGGATTCCGCGATTGCGGAACAAATCACGGAATTAGTCTCCGCCCGCGGAATTTTCAATGTTATCCAATTGCTTAGAATCAATTCAAAATGTGATTTTTTTTTTTCACAACTTTTTTGGTATAAGAAAATAGCGCATACTTTCATATTGTAATAGGAACACAAGAGACGCTTTCTGATTGGATCAGAGTCGGAGTGCTTGTGTTCACAGCCAATCAGTGTCTGCTCCACTCTTTCCAAGCTCACGGCTTCATACAATGAAGTATCAGTACAATGAATGAGAGACACTTTGAGAACAATGTGTTTCCGTGATGCAGATATGTTTCAAAGCTTGAGGAATAATGATTATAGGCTTATAACAAAATTCCTTAAATATAATACAGTGTGGAGTAGTGGTTAGGGCTCTGGACTCTTCACCGGAGGGTCGTGGGTTAAATCTCAGGTGGGGGACACTGCTGCTGTACCCTTGAGCAAGGTACTTTACCTAGATTGCTCCAGTAAAAACCCAACTGTATAAATGGGTAATTATATGTAAAAATAATGTGATATCTTGTAATAATTGTAAGTCGCCCTGGATAAGGGCACTAAGAAATATACAAGTTTAATATATAAGTTTAAGTTTAATATACTGATTGGTCAAATCACTGACGTGTAAATAAAGTGGCCAGATACTAGCAAAGGGGGCGTTCTACAACTGTTTAAATAAGGTGAGTGTGTATTGTTTTTATTATTTTTTTTGACATCCTGACCATTTTTTTTACCCTATTAAATTGCTGTCCAAAGTGCTCAGTTTCCAAGATGGCTTCAAATGTACCCATCAGAAGAACATCAGAATTACATTTACCACTTCCACCCCATCATAGATACACGAGCAGGAGGATGATGGGAAATGTAGTTCTATGCAAATACTGAATACCATTTTCTAGTACCCTGGTATAGTGTAGCTATGCCATTGTATTATTATGGTTGTACTGCATTATAGTACCATAATAGGTAACTGTACAATGATGGTATAGGATATATACATATAGTATACAATACCGTTGTACTGATACCATGATACCATCATTCCTTCTTCCAAAATCCAGTGGTACAATTACCACGATACATTTTCATAGGGGTATGCTATCAACAATTCTAAAGATCTTTATACAGATTATAATAATTAAGTTACTGACCAATTTAGTTCAACTGCTAAAAAAATAACTACCCAAAATTAAAAAAAATAGGCCTACATAAGCAAACATGGGTTACATTATTAATGTTGCATTGCATACAGTACTATATAGTACAGCATACTAAGCTTTTGGACGTTCACAACTATTTGTATTCACTGGCATTATTCAAAAGATGATGGAATTACATTAAACTTACTGCTTTCCACACACGTCAAGATAAGTCTTTGTTGTAAAACTGAATCCTCTTGGTCGTGAAGATGCTTCTTGTTTTTGTTTACATAAGAACATAAGAAAGTTTACAAACAATAGGAGGCCATTCAGCCCATCTTGCTCGTTTGGTTGTTAGTAGCTTATTGATCCCAGAATCTCATCAAGCAGCTTCTTGAAGGATCCCAGGGTGTCAGCTTCAACAACATTACTGGGGAGTTGGTTCCAGACCCTCACAATTCTCTGTGTAAAAAAGTGCCTCCTATCTTCTGTTCTGAATGCCCCTTTATCTAATCTCCATTTGTGACCACTGGTCCTTGTTTCTTTTTTTAGGTCAAAAAAGTTCCCTGGGTCGACATTGTCTATGCCTTTTAGGATTTTGAATGTTTGAATCAGATCGCCGCGAAGTCTTCTTTGTTCCAGACTGAATAGATTCAATTATTTTAGCCTGTCTGCATACAACATGCCTTTTCAACACGGGATAATTCTGCTTGCTCTTCTTTGCACTCTTTCTAGAGCAGCAATATCCTTTTTGTAACGAGGTGACCAGAACTCAACTCAATATTCTAGGTGAGGTCATACTAATGCATTGTAAAGTTTTAACATTACTTCCCTTGATTTAAATTCAACACTTCTCGCAATATATCCTAGCATCTTGTTGGCCTTTTTTATAGCTTCCCCACATTCTTTAGATGAAGACATTTCTGAGTCAACATAAACTCCTAGGTTATGGCACCCAAATCCCGAGCTCCTGCAGCTATGGGCCTGGCCCTTGAACGGGAGCGCCTGTCAGCCTTAGGGCTATCGACGGTGGTTATTTCGAACATTCAGAGTGCGAGAGTGCCCTCTACTAGGTCGCAATACACGTACAAATGGCAGTTGTTTCAAGATTGGTGTCTGGATGATGGCCATGGGAAGCCTATTATTATTATTATTATTATTATTATTAGGCTTCCAAGACAAAGGTTGGGGAAGCCTATTGTTATTGCTGTGTTTATTATTATTATTATTATTATTATTATTATTATTATTATTATTCCCAAACCACATCGCAGAGTTATGAAAACGGTTTGGTCGCCATATTGGATCTCGTGGAAATTTTGGGAATTTTTCAAAACTCTTGCCGTTAAAAAAAACTTAAGGTGGAACTGTGACAATGGCAGCAGATAGTGCAGCAATGGCCTATAAAAAACATATGTTCAATCGAGGTCGATTGAACAATTACTTTGCCCGCTCGCTGGATTGGCGCCAAATATTCAACAATCTTCATGTCTTAAACCACAACGTCAATCGACACCTAAATTGGCACGCATGTTCATGACCACGTCCTTTCTACCGTTTGTAAAATCCACGCTTTTTCGTTAAAAAAACATGGCCGCTGCGCGCAAATAACCGTTTTCCGACAGCTCTATTTTCATACATTCGTGCATAAATCCAAGGTGCAATACACTACAGTCATGAAACTTTATATGACCATAGAGACTCACATGAAGTACTGGTGATTTGAAAATGACACATTTTGGTCACATGGTTTGGCGGCCATATTGATAATTGTAAAAAAACTTTTGCAACCCATAACAAGAACACCATTGCACTTATGCTCTTCAGTGTCAACACAATTGTACAGACCGTTGGAAAGTAATAACTGCGGAAGATTGAAACAGATTGCTCACACGGCGCAGCGGCCATATTGGAATTTACGTTGAAATTTTAACTCCTAGGGCGTGCCGACAGGGCCATAGTTATTATTGAAGACATATAGGAAGTCATATGCAGTCT
This sequence comes from Huso huso, assembly GCA_036884735.1. Taxonomy (NCBI): domain Eukaryota; kingdom Metazoa; phylum Chordata; class Actinopteri; order Acipenseriformes; family Acipenseridae; genus Huso; species Huso huso. Next base: position 5,946,991 of record CM072711.1, on the reverse strand, counting down.
ATGAAAAAATGTAATCTCCCGTGACCTCTGACCACTCCTAAAGGTCAAACATGATGCATGACATCATCAACATACGCAACTGGCTATAAAACTGCCTATAACTTCTTATCGGCTGCACCAAAACGCACAAAATTTGACACGGATGTAGAAGGCTATGGGATGTTGTGCCATGGTCAATATGGCAGCCTTTGGTCACATGGTGTGGCTGCCATCTTAAATTTAATGAAAATTTCATGCAATTTTCAAAAGCCTTCTCATATTTGTGCCAAAATTGACACAGCACTGTTAAGAACATAATGTTCTGACGATTACAATTCATCTAGAATAACCAATGCGCTTAAATTTCACGATAACTGCTTGGAAGCCTTCATAGTTGCTAGCAACTCTAGTTATTATTATTATTATTATTATTATTATTATTATTATTATTATTATTATTATTCCGCTCAAACAACATCTCAGAGTTATGAAAACGCATACGTAAGTAGATGCCTATGGCTGGACAACCAGACTGGCGTCCCCGAATGAAAAAGTCAAATGGTTCGACCGCCATAATGGATCTCATGGAAATTTGGGAATTCTTCAAAACTCTTGGGTTAAAACAACTTAAGGTGGAACTGTGACAATGGCAGCAGATAGTGCAGCAATGGCCTATAAAAAAACTTATGTTCAATCTAGGCCGATTGAACAATTACTTTGCCCGTTACGCTGGATTGGCACCAAATATTCAACAATCTTCTTGTCGTAAACCGCAACGTCAATCGATACCTAAATTGGCACGCATGTTCATGACCATGTCCTTTCTACCGTTTGTAAAATCCACGCCTTTTTGCTAAAAAACGCGACCAAATGTAAATAACCATTTCACGACGGCGCTATTTTCATACATTTGTGCATAAATCCAAGGTGCAATACACTACAGTCATGAAACTTTATATGACCCTAGAGACTCATGTGAAGTACTGGTGATATGAAAATGATACATTTTGGTCACATGGTTTGGTGGCCATATTGATAATTGTAAAAAAACGTTTGCAACCCATAACAAGAACATCATTGCACGTAGGCTCTTCAGTGACAACACAATTGCACAGACCATTGGAAAGTAATAACTGCTGTAGATTGAAACAGATTGCTCACACGGTGTGGCAGCCATATTGGAATTTACGTTGAAATTTTAACTCCTAGGGCGTGCCCACAGGGTCATAGTTATAATGGAACACTGTAACAGGGTGAGGTGCCCTGTACATTGTTTGTTTACTTTTAGATCGGGGTCCCCCTCTGCCCCTGTGTTATTTTGTATTATGATTTATTATTGTATTTGTCGGCGAGCTGTTATTGTTTTGTTTATTTTTAAAACGTGTCCTGGCAGAGGCGAGATCGGTGCTCGTCCTCTGCCAGGAGTAATAATAAAACTCGTGCAGAAGGTGGCCATCTCCCGAATTAATTAGGTGATTTAATTTGTTGCTAATCGGGAGATGGTCACCTGTTATAAAAGCCTGCAGCTCGCTAACTTCGGGGTGGGGTGTCAGAAGGAGAGTGTCTTGAGAGGAGGACGAGAAACGAGAGAAAGGAAACATAGGAACAGTGAAGGCAATCTGCCCAGCCTGACCTGTGTTGTAGTTATCATTTTGTGTTCGTGATTTGTTTTTTTGTACCCTTTTATTTTGCTCTGTGAGCGAGTGTTTTTTTGTTTAAATATTTATTTGATTTTTGGTTGCTTTGAATAAACGGGCACTACCATACCTTTTGTTTTTTGTTGTGCCTTCTTCTGGTCTGACGTCACCCACTCGTCCATTCCTGCCACACGTGGTGTCCTCGTGGGGATCGCATTTGTGCCAGAAGAGGGTACTACTTTTTCATTTTTTTTTTCGTTTTTTTTGATTGTGGTTGGAGGGAGAAAGGAGAGTAAGGAGGAAGAAGGATGGGAGGAAAACGGAGGATAGGGAGAAGGATGAGCTGCAGACAGCAGCAGCTGCAGCAACAGCAGCCCGGTGTTACTACCTGGGCATTCCAGGACCAACTGCCCCTGGTACCCCCTTGGACAGCGACCCCAACTATGCCCCATCTGGGAGGTGAGCACTTGGCCCGCTGCCCTGTCCATCAGGAGCAGGGGTCGCCTCAGTCTCCACAACCAGCAGGGGGGGAGGTAGACTGCTGCTCCCACCGCCCAACAACAGCGGCCACAACAGCAACCACAGCAGCTGAACAAGAGTGGTGGTCCAGGGTGCCAACTAAGTTTGGACCCCGGACTGGGCAGCTGAACAGGAGCAGTGGAGGAAGGAGGGGCTCCTATGTGCGGCGCCTGTGGCGAGTTTGGGCACGCTTAAGACTGCCCTTACGGGGACCCCCAGTTTGAAGAGGCGTGGAACCAGGGTCTGGTGGGGGACGCTGCAGAGTGGTTCTGGGCAGTGGACCACCCGGTCATCTCCAGCACCCAAGAGTGAGGAGCCCGGCGCCCTGCGCCTGAAAGGGAGGAGCCCGAACGTCCTGCGCCTGAAAGGGAGGAGCCCGAACGTCCTGCGCCTGAAAGGGAGGAGCCCGAACGTCCTGCGCCCGAAAGGGAGGAGCCCGGCGTCCTGCGCCTGAAAGGGAGGAGCCCATAAGGAGCCCAACGTCCTGGGCGCCTGAAAAGGAGCCCGAACATCCTGCACCCAAGAGGGGGAGTCGGTGCGTCCACAGCCCAAGAGGGGGGGAGTCGGTGCGTCCACAGCCCAGGTACCTGCCAGCAGAGGGAGAGTTCCTGCTGTTTCCACCTCCACCTCCGTGGGAGGACTGCATGTCGCTTCCACCTCCGCCAGCAGAGGGAGAGTTCCTGCTGGTTCCGCCTCCACCTCCGTGGGAGGACTGCATGTCGCTTGAAGCAGAGGAGAGTTCCTGCTGGTTCCGCCTCCCCCACACTGGGAGGACTGTGTGTCGCCCCACCTCCGCCAGCAGAGGGTGAGTGCCTGCTGGTTCCCGCATCCATCGCCGCCACCAGCAGAGGGAGCATGCCTGCTGGTTCCACCTCCATCGAAGCCACCAGCAGAGGGAGCATGCCTGCTGGTTCCCGCCACCAGCAGAAGGAGCATGCCTGCTGGTTTCACCGCTGCCTCCTTCGCAGCCAGAAGGGGAGGAGCAGGAGCTGCCTCCTTCGCAGCCAGAAGGGGAGGAGCAGGAGCTGCCTCCTTCAGCCAGAAGGGAGGAGCAGGAGCTGCCTCCTTCGCAGCCAGAAGGGGGGGAGCAGGAGCTGCCTTCCCAGCCAGAAGGGGAGGGGAGCAGGAGCTGCCTTAGCCAGAAGGGGAGGAGCAGGAGCTGCCTCCTTCGCAGCCAGAAGGGGAGGAGCAGGAGCTGCCTCCTTCGCAGCCAGAAGGGGAGGAGCAGGAGCTGCCTCCTTCGCAGCCAGAAGGGGAGGAGCAGGAGCAGGAGCCTCAGCCAGAAGGGGAGGAGCAGGAGCTGCTTCCTCGCATGAAGGGGAGAGCAGGACTGCCTTTCGCAGCCAGAAGGGGAGGAGCAGGAGCTGCTTCCACCACCACCTCTTGAGGGAAGCAGCAGGAGCTGCCTCTTTCTTCACCACCACCACCACCCGAGGGAGAGGAGCAGGAGCAGGAGCCTCAGGTTGGCGGTCCGCAGCTGCCCTTGCACAGGCTGCTAAACGAGCAAGGGGAAAATCGCTAGGTAACTGAGAAAGGCAAACCTAGCCCCAACACTGGTCCTGGCTTCCCTCAAAGGTCCGCTGCCCGCCTCTTGAGGTTGGGTCGCCTCTTGAGGACCATTTTGAAAATGTCTCCCACTTGCTCGCCTGGGGTTGCCAGCCGCTCCGCTGGTGGGGTTTGCCACCATCCGCATCGCCTGGGGTTGCCAGCCTGCCCCAGCACCAATCCGCCCCCTGGGGTTGCCATCCGCGTAGCCTGGGACTGCCTCGCATCGCCTGGGGTTGCCAGGTTCCGCCATGCCGCTCCATCGCCTGGGTTGCCAGCCATCCGCGCATCGCCTGGGGTTGCCAGCCAGCTTGCATCGCCTGGGGCTGCCTTGACCCTGGGGTTGCAACAGGGTCTTGAGGAGAAGTGGAGCTCCCATGCGTCACTGCTGCTACAACTGCCCGGGGAGTGCGCCTGGGTCCTCTCGCCTGGGTCCAAAATGGCCGAAAGCCCCATGGAGGGGAACGGGATGGCCATGAAGAAAGGGGAGAGGTCAGGAGACCAGCTCCCCAGCCGCACGGGGAGACCAGCTCCCCAGCCGCACTGCGTGACAGGAAACACTGTGGCCAGAGCCCCACGGAGGGGAGCTGCCGACCCGAAGGGGGGGAGGTCAGGAGACCAGCTCCCCAGCCGCACTTCGCCCGGATGGTGTGCTGGGAGCCCCCCTGAAGAGGGAGCTGCCCGCCCCGGAAAATTGGGGTGCCGGACCTCCCACCATGGCCACCCCATGGACACTGTGCTTTCCCCTCTTCCGGGACTTTGAGACTGAGGGGGAGGTTTGGGGCCATGTGTGCATTGCATATGTAACAGGTGAGGTGCCCTGTACATTGTTTGTTTACTTTTTAGGATCCCCTCTGCCCTGTGTTATTTTTTGTATTATGATTTATTATTGTATTTGTCGGCGAGCCCGTGTTATTGTTTTGTTTATTTTTAAACGTGTCCTGGCAGAGGCGAGATCGGTGCTCGTCCTCTGCCAGGAGTAATAATAAAACTCAGAAGGTGGCCATCTCCCGAATTAATTAGGTGATTTAATTTGTTGCTAATCGAGATGGTCACCTGTTATTGCAGCTCGCTAACTTCGGGTGGGGGGTGTCAAAAGGAGAGGGTGCGAGAGGAGTGACGGAGAAACGAGAGAGAAAGGAAACATAGGAACAGTGAAGGCAATCTGCCCAGCCTGACCTGTGTTGTAGTTATCATTTTGTGTTCGTGATTTGTTTTTTTGTAACTCTGTGAGCGGTGTTTTTTTTGTTTAAATATTTATTTGATTTTTGGTTGCTTTGAATAAACCGGCGCCCGCGCCACTGCACCATACCTTTTGTTTTTGTTGTGCCTTCTTCTGGTCTGACGTCACCCACTCGTCCATTCCTGCCACAAACACGTATAGGAAGTCAGATGTCCTCTATGAAAAAATGTCATCGCCCGTGACCTCTGACCACTCCTAAAGGTCAAACGGTGATGCATGACATAATCAACATATGCAACTGGCTATAAAACTGCCCATAACTTCTTATCGGCTGCACCAAAATGCACGAAATTTGACACGGATGTAGAGGACTAGGTGATGTTGTGCCCTGGTCAATATGGTGGCCTTTGGTCACATGGTGTGGCAGCCATCTTGGATTTAATGAAAATTTCGGGCAATTTTCAAAAGTCTTCTCATATTTGTGCCAAAATTGAAAGTTGTGATGATAACGTTTCATCTATAATAAACAATGCGCTTAAATTTCACTATAACTGCTTGGATGGAAGCCTTTATAGTTGCTAGCAACTCTAGTTATTATTATTATTATTATTATTATTATAATGGATTTATATGATGGCAAAGCGCCGTGTGTTTTCTTATTGTTTTTGTATTTATGTATTGTATTTAAATATGACAGCGTAGCCGTGCTCTTGTTTTGTTTATTTTAAAACGTGTTCTGACAGAGGCGAGATTGGTGCTCGTCCTTGTGCCAGGAATAATTAATAAACTCATGCAGATTGTGGCCGAGGGGTAATAGAATAATTCCTAGCCAGTTAAACCCCTCGGCCACGGTATATAAACCTGCAGCTCTCTGCACTCCGGGTGGGTGTTAGGAGTGAGAGCGGAGAGAGCGAGAGAGAAACGAAACTTTAAAAGAAAGACCTGATCAGTGAAGGCTACTGCCCAGCCTGACCGGTATTGTTTATTTTGTGTATGAGATTTGTTTTGTTTAAATATTTTATTTCGCTCTGTGAGCACTGTGTTTTGTGTTTAAACTTTTTATTTATTTTTGTATTATTTAAATAAACGGCACCCCGCGTCTTTATTTTTGAACTGCAGTATTTGGTGTCAGTTTGTTTTGGTTCCTGCTTCTGGCCTGACGTCACGTTTCAGCCACACTGTCACAGGGACCATTAGGGTATTTACACCAGGATCCATCGGAAGCAGCAAAAATCTTGAAGGATGACCCATCCCTCAGGGACAAATCTAAACCTTTATGCCAGGAGACTATGAAAAGTAATGCCAGTGATGTGGTGTCTAAGAGGGGAGGAGATGTATCGGACAAAATAGAAGTGTTGGTCGAGTACATCTTGCAATTTGGCCTGTACAAGGGAAAAGCATTCAGACCGCTGCTAGAAAACAATGTAGGCTACACTATCTACCTTATTAAACATTTGCAGGAGGAGATGGATAAAGGGGTCCTTGTAACAGAAGGACACAGCAAGGACAACCTACTGTCCTTTGTGGAATACTCGCTGAGCCACTCTGAAATAAATGCTCTTCTGAAGTATGAGGCACACAGGAAAGATACTCCACCTGCTAAATCAGAAGATGATAATCTTTTTGGGTTTGGTGTACATGCAGAAAACACCTGGGGAGACATATGGACCAAAAGAGCTGATGGTTATGATGCATTTATAATGAGCAGAAAGTGTGCCCCAGGTACAGAAATGCATAACCTTCAAAGGTACCTCATAAAGAAAAGCCAGGGTAACATCATCCCATCTACAAGAGCTACCTCAACAGTTTCTGTTCCCCCTCCAACTGCTCCTCCTTCTCAACAGCCAGGTATGTAACTATTTCAGTAAACAAAGAACAACAACAACAAAGAACACTCGCTATAACCTATATTTATTTTTTATAATACGTGGATATTAGTATTTGTAAAGGAAAGGCAATAAACAGGTGTTCAAGTTCAAATTGCAAGTGAATCTAATGGAAAATAACATTAGGGGTCAAATGCCAAGTATAATCATCTAAAAAAACTTTTACAAAATAATATCAATAAAATGCAGAGAGCATACCTTGAGCTGATGGAGGAAGTCCTGGCACCAGTGATAATAATGGTAATGGAGGCAGTGCATGAGGCTGTACAGTTGGTAGTGGTGGTGGCAAAGCTGTAACAGAATTAAACAATTCATTTTTAAACAGCGGTGGTATCTTTCAATGTCGACCCAGGGGACTTTTTTTGACCTGAAAAAAGAAACAAGGACCAGGGGTCACAAATGGAGATTAGATAAAGGGGCATTCAGAACAGAAAACAGGAGGCACTTTTTTACACAGAGAATTGTGAGGGTATGGAACCAACTCCCCAGTAATGTTGTTGAAGCTGACACCCTGGGATCCTTCAAAAAGCTGCTTGATGAGATTATGGGATCAATAAGCTACTAACAACCAAACGAGCAAGATGGGCTGAATGGCCTCCTCTTGTTTGTAAACTTTCTTATGTTCTTCTTATGTTCTTATAAGAAAATATGGATCTGCAATACCTACTGCTGTTGCCATTTATTCATTCTGTAATTGATGCATATTCTTTTCTTAATCATAACTCACATTTACAGTTTGTAATTACCTATGCTGAGAATATTAAAACAATGTTATGAGATACTGATGTTTTGTTCATTTTTGTAAAATAAAAAAAAAAAAACAGGAGCAGAATCTGTGACTGTGAGTGCCACTGCAGGCAGACCTGACCAATCCACTGGTAAAAGTCAATTTTAAGATTGTCAGTTTATTTAACACTGTACTTTTTAAAATGCATTATACAATCTAACATGATAGTCAATGATTTAATTATAATTAAATACATAGATATAATATACATATAAAATAAGTCAAATATTGCAGAAAGTTGGTGTGCAATATAAGCTGTAGATCTGGACTTTATCTTCTCATTACATGATCTTTTTTAAGGTACACACCCACAATCTACATCAATCCCAGTGACATCCTCCTCGGCTTCTCCTCCAGTAATTGGTTATGACCATGAAATGAGAGGTTGGAACTGTTCTCAGCAGCAGGTGGTTTGGATGAAGATGGAACTGGAAGCTATGGGACTGTGGCCCGGATTGGCTCCTGTACGTCACTTGAATGGTGTTTCAATGAGGCGTAACCCACCTCAGCCTGAGCTAATGGACATCACTTTTGGCTTCCCATCACCAAAATATTTTCAGCTCTGCCCATTCTTTGTTTGGAAACCTGAGAACAACACCATCATGGGCAGGTTGAGAAACAATTTCATGCTTCCCTGTTTACATGGATGTTTTCAGCCACAGATCGCCTCTTCTGGTGTGGGAAGACCCACAGTGAGTGTTGGTATCAGTGGACAGTACTACATCTTTTCATCCAGACTGTGCTGTAAAGCTTGTAAAAAGCACTGGTTTGATGACAATCCACAATGGCTGGAAAAACTTCCTGTCAGGTATACCAGTATTTTGCCAGCAATCCTCACCTACAAAAAGGCTATATGCAGAACAGTGATGGATGAACTGAGACACTCTGGCAGATCTCCCAATGACATGATAAATCAAATTATGGAACTGTGGCCGAGCAGCTGTTGAGTGGCGTCTGACTGGTGACGTCACGGACCAGGAAGGAGTAGTAAACAAAGGCAAACAATGGATGGGCGGGTGAAGCTGTAGCGCTACGGCGCTCAGCGTATTTATTCAATAAACAAAACAAACGATTTGAACAAAACAAAACAAAACATAAACAAAAGGGCACGTTGGCCAAACAAACTGAAACTAACAAGTATTGTGCTGGTTTTTAGCTAGCACGTATATAGCAATTGTTAATTCTCTTTGTACTCCTACAAACTTATGTCTCTCCTCTGACACTCTCTCCCCCAGTGCGGACAGCTGCAGGTTCATATATTCTGGCCGAGGGGTTAACTAGCTGTTAATTATCTTATTACCCCTCGGCCACAGTCTGCACGAGTTTAGTAAGGATGCGTGACTGTCAGCTAGTTAAATAATCAGTAGCTGATCAGCCACACATCCTCACGAGGTTTTTAAAATATAAATACAAAACAATAACAAATAATATTGGCTTTTGCTGTCATATAAATCATAATATAAATAAATAATAAACAAAGGGGCGGGACACTCCGCCACAGGAACTGATGCACCTCAGATATGAGCGAGCGCACCTTGCCTACCTTCTCAATGTGCAGAACATCAGGTATGGTGAGTCTGGAGTGTATGGCCAGAGAACCATTAGTCAGTTCCTGAGAAAAGACAACACACCAGCTCCTTTTGGTGAATATGACGACCGATGGCTGGTGTGGAATATTAGTTTCTGCCTTCTATGTGACGGACTGTCTGTTTCAAGAATATCAACGTCAAGAGCCAGTAATTAATAAGCTGATGCAGGGCATGTTTGGGCAGGTGATCAGATCTGACCACACCAGGAATATTGCCAGAAAAGTGGAGCTGACATCTGGCATCATGTCATCTTACACTGTGATGAATGAGAACTGTATGATCCTTTCCTGGGTGATGGTCCAGTCTGAGTGTGAGAGGTCTTTGCAGCCGATGTCTGCTAGATTAGCCAAGAGATACGAAGGTGCTGGTGTGGAAAAGGCCCAATACTAGAGGGTAGATAGGTGAGTTTTCAATTATTAAAACAATGATTAATAGCGTATGTGTTTATTTGTCTGTACTTTTTTGTTAATTGGCTTTTTAGACTTGTGAGTGATACAAAAATGTTCACCCAGCACCAACAAATGTTAACTTCTCTTTTCCACATCTTTTTTGTCTCCTGCTAGATGTGCAAGCCGCACAGGGACTGCTGTGCGGCTTTCAGAATCGAGCAACCCTACCCTGGTGAGCACCTCCAGTGGGACGCCTGGAACACAACTGAGGCTGTGAAGGCGATGATGACATCTGGATACCTCCTTAAAAACAGTGCTTCAAGAGTGAAGTTCAGTGTGACGATTACAGATAAGCTGGACTTGTTCCACTGTATGAGAAGGTTCTGCAGGGAGTGTGTCTCAGAACATCATCCTCTCTATGGCTCTTTCTGCCAGTTTCATTCAGCCGCGTTCTGCATTACAGATCAAGAAGACCTTCAAAAGCTCAAGGATGCTTATGCTTTCTGTGGGATTGATCCACCAAATCCCATCAAACAGCACATCTGATAGCATTGTAGGATGAGGATCTCTCGGCCACAAGAACTGGTAGAAAGAGTAGAAGGAGTCCTTAGTAACTTCTTCTCAGCCAAAGATGTTAATCACGTACTGCTGTTTAAGCCATCCATGCTGAAAGCTTGGAGGATTCAAAGGGTCCATATGCTCCTTGGGTGCCTAAGTGACCCTGAGCTGGCTGATGGAATCCTGTACAGGTTCGGAGGAACACTGCAGCTAAACCATGTCCAGGGACAAGGGGCTTCTGTTCCTATATGGATTCCAATCGGAGGAACTTCACAGCAAGAAGGCTACCATTTCCACCAAGCTCAGTGGGTCACTGGGAATCGTGTTTCTACTGAGCTGTTCTAAGCCCAGGGTATGACAGGCATGGCACGCTAGAATTACCAGAGGCTGGTCGACCTCAAACAGCCAGATGTGGTGCTACCAACCGTGTTTGACCCAGCTTTGATAGCAGACCTGAATGCAGCCTCCAGCAGAGTCACTGATCATGAGAAATATCCAGTGATGCACATCTCAGCCAGAGACACAGGAGAGAGGTTTGAGCTGCTGTATGTGCAACCAGGTTGCCCTGGACCACAAGGTGGACTGTTCCAATGAAGGAGGCTATTGATGGTCTTCTTAATAAATATAATGGACAGAAGGACATTCTTAAACTGGTTGACCATGATTATTCAGCCATGGTGAACAGCTCCTGCATGGATCCAAACAGTCTGCTTCATCCAACAACCAAGCAGCACATATCTAGGTATGTGAAACACCTGGCAAAGATGAAAAACACTAGCTCATCCCTCAACACCAGTCCTGAAAAGCTCCAAGAGACTCTGCTGCAGTGCCACTGTACAGGTCCCAGTGGTAAACATGTCACCTGAAATTGTTAACCCACCTGAACCATTGTCAACATCCACTGCTCCATCCACGGCCTTAACACCAGAGTCAATTGAACAAATTGTGCAACAAATTATATCAATGGCAGGTATTCGAAGATGGGTAAGATCTAGAATGCATCTAGACAACCTAAGACAGAAGCTTGTCGCTGGGATTAAATTCAATCTTAAATCAATTCCTTATAAATCACTACTTTTGATAAAGTTTGTATTACTTTGTATCACTTATGTAATTGAATATGAACTATTATGTACTCTGTATGATGGTGAGATACTCTCATATTATTATTATTATTATTATTATTATTTATTAGCAGACGCCCTTATCCAGGGCGACTTACAATTGTTACAAGATATCCCATTATTTTTACATACAATTACCCATTTATACAGCTGGGTTTTTACTGGAGCAATCTAGGTAAAGTACCTTGCTCAAGGGTACAACAGCAGTGTCCTCCACCGGGGATTGAACCCATGACCCGCCGGTCAAGAGTCCAGAGCCCTAACCACTACTCCACATTATATTTAGAGTATCTAAGGGAGGATTGTAAGGAAATTTGATAGTCCATAGTCATATTGTTAGAATATTGTAAGTATGGTACTTTCAATGGAGAGATATTGAGCACAGAGTTTAGGTGGGGTATTTTGGAATGCAGTTTGACTAGATTGAGAGCAAATATGACCATTTATGGGCATTTATGTGGGGGGTTTTACAGCTCTGCTCTGCTTGATTGCATGGGGGGATGGGAGAACCTCAGAGAATGTACAGATGCAAAGGAATGTGTGTGAGGCTTGGAGATTTGCCACGTACAGGTATAGGAGGAGGGGTCATAAATGACATCATTAAAAGGGTGTGTTTTGGAATCTACAAAACTGAAGTGAATGCATTGTGTGGTGCTCAGTTCTACCAATCTCACTGAAGCCCAGAGTGGCACGACTCTGTACAATAGTTCTATTCTTGTATTACAGCTATAAACATATTTTTGACTTTCACTAATATTATTTTTCAGTTTTCATCAATTTTTCCTTACAATAGGGAACAGAGTGAAGCACCAGGAAACAGCTAAGGATATATTTACTTTTAAAAGGAGTATAAAAATGATCTGGGTATTTAGTACAGGCAAAGTGGACAATGGTAGAAAAACAGTTGCAGCAACCAACAAAAATGTTTGATCCAATCAGTTCTCATAGAACAAGTCAAATTACTATATACTGCAGTTAGACCTTCAATTAAATTACCATACAGCAATAAACCAAACTTCAATATAAAACAATCAAATATTACATTTAAAACCAATATGTGCGACTAAAACAAATAAAACTAAGTGTTGGTACACAAACCAATATTCAAAACATAAGAGAAAAACCACACTTTCAAGAAACAACAACTTCAGTGCAAAACGATCACACCCACATTTCAATTATAACAAACAGGTTAGATGAATTGCTATATGGATAATTAGCAAGACAATGGCAGAAACATTTAAACTAAAAAGGAAGCGGGGAGAAAACAAAAAAAACAGAAGGTAGACCACATCAAAACAAGGGCAACAACTAAGGTAAGACCATGTCACAAAGACGGCCGGAGTGGCTGGCGTCAGACCAGAGCCAGGAAATAAAATGACAGAGAGGTGTGGTTTGGTGGAGCTGAGCGAATGGTTTCGCTCAGCATTTAATAAATAAACAGAACAGCAAAATAAAAAGGTTGTACAAACAAAAACACAGGGCACGGCACTTATGCCAAAACAAATATATAAACAAAACGGACTAAACAGTAAACAGACAAACGAACAGACAAACACGGTGAGTGAGAACACTTATTATTATTCTTCTTCTATTATTCTCTTTACCTCCTCTCCACATCCGTTCTCCACTCACCGAACACACAACCCCGAGTGAGTGAAAACATGCTGCTTTTATGCAGTTGTACCGAGACTCGACTGCTAATCAATCATTCAATTGGAGTCGCGGTACAACTGCATGTGAATCAATAAAGTGCAATTCCCCGTGCTCACATATTACATTTTACTTGCACATGAAGTGCTGTGCCATCCTCGTGCCTAAATACAAATATACATTTTAAATGCTCATGCTGCACACACCCATTTATATCCCGTGCAGCCATCGCTATACACCAACATTTACACACAACACGTAACATATAACATATAACACAGAAAATACACACAGGGGCGGGCACTTCGCCACATATACCCCCCCCTGTGCAAAGCACACATGGCCTCAATGGCCACCTCCCCCCTTAAAAACCCAGCAGTCCAGAACAAAGTCTCGGGCTGGGAAGGGAGGCTTCAGTGGGCCCATTGCTGGCAATGCTGTCAGCACCCCTGCTGGTAGTGGCACGGCTGACAGCATGCTGGTCCACTCCTGCAGCGAAATTGCTGCAGGGGATGCTGGTCTGACCTCTCCCCTTTTCTTCGTAGCCGGTAGCTCCCCTTTGTGGGGCTCCGACCACAGTACTTCCGGCAGTGAAGAAGCTGCAGTGGGAGCAGGTCTCCGGACCTCCCCCACGATCTCCGGCAGCGAAACTGCTGCAGTGGGAGCAGGTCTCCGGACCTCCCCCACGATCTCCGGCAGCAAAACTGCTGCAGTGGGAGCAGGTCTCCTGACCTCCCCCACCTTCTTCGTGGCCGCAGCTCCCCTTGGTGGGGTTCCGGCCACAGTCCCCTGCTGTGATGCAGAGTTGGCAGCCCCAGGCGATACGGAGCGGCCTGCAACCCCATGCAGGAGCAACTGGCAACCCCAGGCGATGCGGCAACCCCAGGCAACGCGGAGCGGCTGGCAACCCCAGGCGATGCGGAGCGGCAGGCAACCCCAGGCTGGCAACGACAGGCAACCCCAGGCGGAGCGAGCGACAGGCAACCCCAGGTGATGCGGAGCGACAGGCAACCCCAGGCGGCGCGGGAGCGACAGGCAGCCCCAGGCGATGCGGGCGCGACAGGCAGCCCCAGGCGATGCGCGGGCAACCCAGGCGACGCGGGAGGGCAGGCAGCCCCAGGCGATGCGGAGCGACAGGCAGCCCCAGGCGATGCGGAGACAGGCAGCCCCAGGCGATGCGGGCGCGACAGGCAGCCCCAGGCGATGCGGCGCGACAGGCGGATGCGGCGCGACAGGCAGCCCCAGGCGATGCGGAGCGACAGGCATCCCCAGGCGATGGCGGCAGCGACAGGCATCCCCAGGGGTGACAGGCATCCCAGGCGAAGCGGCGACAGGCATCCCCAGGGCGATGCGCGCGACAGGCAGCTCCAGGCGATGAGGCAGGCATCCTTGGGCGGCGAGGCAGGCATCCTTGGGCGCGCAGGCATCCTTGCAGGCATCCTTGGGCGAAGCATCCTTGGGCGGCGGGCAGGCAGTCAGGACAAACTGGGGTCGGGTGTTGGACCTCTTCTCTTCTCGACCTCTGCGGCCGGGCGGTTCTTCCCGTGCTTCCCTCAGCAGCCTATGCAAGGGCTGCTGAGGACCGCCAGCATCTAGTCCTGGTCCTTCTGGTGAAGGGAGAGCAGCTCCTGCTCCTCTCCCCTGATGGTGATGGAGGCAGAGGCAGCTCCCGCTCCTCTCCCTCGTGATGGTGGGGAAAGTGATATCAGCAGGCATTCATCCTCTGCTGGTGGGGGGAAGTGATACCAGCAGGTATTCATCCTCTGCTGGTGGGGGAAGTGATACCAGCAGGTATTCACCCTCTGCTGGTGGACAGGGACCCAGCAGGCATTCACCCTCTGCTGGTGGACAGGGACCCAGCAGGCATTCACCCTCTGCTGGTGGACAGGGACCCAGCAGGCATTCACTCTCTGCTGGTGGACATGGCGGAGGCAGAGGCAGCTCCTGCTGCTCTGCTCCTGCCGGTGGAGGTGGCGGAGGCAGAGGCAGCTCCTGCTGCTCTGCTCCTGCCGGTGAAGGTGGCGGAGGTAGAGGCAGCTCCTGCTGCTCTGCTCCTGCCGGTGAAGGTGGCGGAGCTAAAGGCAGCTCCTGCCGCTCTGCTCCTGCCGGTGAAGGTGGGAGCAGCGTGTAGTTTCCTGGCGACGAAGGTGGGAGCAGCGTGTAGTCTCCTGGCGACGGAGGTGGGAGCAGCGTGTAGTCTCCCCCTTTTGCAGGGGACTGGTGCTGCTCTGCCTCTCTTGCAGGGGACTGGTGCGGCTCTGCCTTTCTTGCAGGGGACTGGTGCGGCTCTGCCTCGGAAGGGGAAACCAGCAGGCATTCTTCCTCTGCTGGTGGAGATGGGGACAGCAGGCATTTTTCCTCTGCTGGTGGAGGTGGGACCAGCAGGCATTCTCCCTCTGCTGGCAGCTTGGGTCCTAGGGCTATGGAAGCCCCGACTTCCCTCTCTTTGGGCTGTGGACGCACCGACTCCTCCCTTTTGGGCTGTGGACGCACCGACTCCTCCCTTTTGGGGCTGTGGCCGCCCCGCCCCCCCCTCTTGGGCTGTGGACGTTCGGGCTCCCCCCACTCAGGCGTAGGATGTTCGGGCTCCCCCCACTCAGGCATAGGACGTTCGGGCTCCCCCCACTCAGGCGTAGGACGTTCGGGCTCCTCCCCTCAGGCGTAGGACGCTCGGGCTCCTCCCGCTCAGGCGTGGGCGTTCGGGCTCCTCCCGCTCAGGCGTAGGACGTTCGGGCTCCTCCCGCTCGGGCTGTGGACGCTCAGGCTCCTCCCGCTTGGGCTGTGGACGCTCAGGCTCCTCCCGCTTGGGCTGTGGACGCTCAGGCTCCTCCCGCTTGGGCTGTGGACACTCAGGCTCCTCCCCTTCAGGCATAGGACGTGGCAGCAAGGGCTCCTCTTCTTCATCCTGCATGGGGCATAGGGCCAACGTGTGCCCATATGCCCCACAGCCAGGGCACCACTCCCCCCATCCCAGTCTTTGGGACATTGCCTGAAGGGTCCTGTGGACGGAGCAGGGTATGGTGGTGTGGCTAGTTTGGCCACAGTCGAAACACCACAGCCCTGCTTCCGCCTTTCTCCCTTTGCCCTCCTGTGCTCCTCTCCAGCCTCTTCTCCCCATTTCTTTCCCTTTTGTTTTTTTTTTTTCCAAAAAAAAACTGCGGTTCCCGCTCTGGCCTGAGTCCTGGAGGCGCTGTAGATCCCGCGCAGGACACCACGTGTCACAAAGACGGCCGGAGTGGCTGGCGTCAGACCAGAGCCAGGAAATAAAATGACAGAGAGGTGTGGTTTGGTGGAGCTGAGCGAATGGTTTCGCTCAGCATTTAATAAATAAACAGAACAGCAAAATAAAAAGGTTGTACAAACAAAAACACAGGGCACGGCACTTACGCCAAAACAAATATATAAACAAAACGGACTAAACAGTAAACAGACAAACGAACAGACAAACACGGTGAGTGAAAACACTTATTATTATTCTTCTTCTATTATTCTCTTTACCTCCTCTCCACATCCGTTCTCCACTCACCGAACACACAACCCCGAGTGAGTGAAAACATGCTGCTTTTATGCAGTTGTACCGAGACTCGACTGCTAATCAATCATTCAATTGGAGTCGCGGTACAACTGCACGTGAATCAATAAAGTGCAATTCCCCGTGCTCACATATTACATTTTACTTGCACGTGAAGTGCTGTGCCATCCTCGTGCCTAAATACAAATATACATTTTAAATACTCATGCTGCACACACCCATTTATATCCCGTGCAGCCATCGCTATACACCAACATTTACACACAACACATAACATATAACATATAACACAGAAAATACACACAGGGGCGGGCACTTCGTCACAGACCACTATTAAATGTATTTATCTTAATGCTAGAAGTCTCAGAAACAAAATGTTAGAACTTGAAGCTACTGCACTAACAAGTAACTACGATGTGATAGGTTTTACAGAAACTTGGTTGTCTGAGAGTGATGGAGACAATATAATATTAGTGGGTACACACTGTATAGGAAAGACAGGCAGGACAGAAGAGGCGGAGGGGTAACACTGTACAGAAGAAATAGTCTTCAAGCCCAGGTGTTAAATCAGGACAAAGAAAACAATGCAGAATCAATATGGGTCAGAATGATGGACACAAATTCAAAGGGCATAATAATAGGAGCATGCTATAGACCGCCAAATTCAGACGCCAAGCAAAATAATCTGTTATACAATGACATTAGAAATGCGTGTAGAAAAGGAGAAGCCATACTAATGGGGGATTTCAACTTCCCCTGTATAAAATGGGAAAGCCCGATGGGGGGCACGAGGGACGAAATTGAAATGGTGGAAATGACAAATGACTGCTTCCTAACGCAATTTGTCAAGGCACCGACTAGAGGGGAGGCATGCCTTGATTTAGTCTTTTCAAATAACAAAGACAGACTAACTAAAACAGAGGTCAGAGAGCCATTGTCAAACTCAGATGACAACATGGTCTCATTTGAAGTGTTTTTTTAAAACCCCAAAAGTAATCACTAAAGCTAAGGTTTACAATTTTAGAAAAGTAAACTATGAAGGTATGAAACAGAGACTAAAATAGAGAAAACATCCACAGAAAAAGGATGACTGTTTTTTTAAATGTAGTACTAGAAGTGCAAATCAATTACATCCCAAAAAATAGCAAACATATTAAATTATTACTTTTCACAGGTTATTACAAAGGAGGACACGGACAACATGCCCCACATGTCGACCTGTTCCTATCCAGTATTAAATAGCATAACAGAGGCAGAAGTGTTAAAGGGACTAGGACTAGCTCTTAAAATAAACAAGTCCCCTGGGCCGGATGAGATCCTCCCAATAGTACTCAAAGAAATGAAAGACGTTATTTACAAACCGCTAACCAAGATCATGCAACAGTTACTTGACACAGGGGTTATACCGACAGACTGGAAAATTGCAAATGTAATACCGATCCATAAAAAGGGAGACAAAACCGAACCAGGTAACTACAGACCAATAAGCCTGACTTCTATTATATGTAAACTTATGGAAACTATAATAAGATCTAAAATGGAAAATTACCTATATGGTAACAATATCCTGGGAGACAGTCAGCATGGTTTTAGGAAAGGGAGATCGTGTCTAACTAACCTGCTTGATTTTTTTGAGGATGCAACATCGACAATGGATAATTGCAAAGCATAAGACATGGTTTATTTAGATTTCTAGAAAGCTTTTGACAAAGTCCCGCGTAAAAGATTAATTCTCAAACTGAACACAGTAGGGATTCAAGGAAATGCATACACATGGATTAGGGAGTGGTTAACATGTAGAAAACAGAAAGTACTGATTAGAAGAGAAACCTCAAAATGCAGCGAGGTAACCAGTGGTGTACCACAGGGATCAGTATTAGGTCCTCTGCTATTCCTTATCTACATTAATGATTTAGATTCTGGTATAGTAAGCAAACTTGTTAAATTTGCAGATGACACAAAAATAGGAGGAGTGGCAAACACTGTTGCAGCAGCAAAGGTAATTGAAAATGATCTAGACAGCATTCAGAACTGGGCAGACATGGCAAATGACATTTAATAGAGAAAAGTGTAAAGTATTGCACGCAGGCAATAAAAGTGTACATTATAAATATCATATGGGAGATACTGAAATTGAAGAAGGGAACTATGAAAAAGACCTAGGAGTTTATGTTGACTCAGAAATGTCTTCATCTAGATAATGTGGGGAAGCTATAAAAAAAGGCCAACAAGATGCTAGGATATATTGCGAGAAGTGTTGAATTTAAATCAAGGGAAGTAATGTTAAAACTCTACAATGCATTAGTAAGACCTAACCTAGAATATTGTGCTCAGTTCTGGTCACCTCGTTACAAAAAGGATATTGCTGCTCTAGAAAGAGTGCAAAGAAAAGCAACCAGAATTATCCCGGGTTTAAAAGGCATGTTGTATGCAGACAGGCTAAAATAATTGAATCTATTCAGTCTTGAACAAAGAAGACTACACGGCAATCTGATTCAAACATTCAAAATCCTAAAAGGTACAGACAATGTCGACCCAGGGGACTTTTTTGACCTGAAAAAAGAAACAAGGACCAGGGGTCACACATGGAGATTAGATAAAGGGGCATCAGAACAGAAAATAGGACACACTTTTTTACACAGAGAATTGTGAGGGTCTGGAACCAACTCCCCAGTAATGTTGTTGAAGCTGACATCCTGGGATCCTTCAAGAAGCTGCTTGATGAGATTCTGGGATCAATAAGCTACTAACAACCAAACGAGCAAGATGGGCTGAATGGCCTCCTATTGTTTGTAAACTTTCTTATGTTCTTATGTAAACAAAAACAAGAAGCATCTTCACGACCAAGAGGATTTAGTTTTACAACAAAGAATTATCTTGACGTGTGTCGAGGAAAATGATGAAAATGTCTAAGAACACATACTTTTTCCAAAAGTTTTATTTTTATTCAACTTAGATTTAGTTATTTAATTTCTAAGTAAGTAAGCATAAATAAAATAACAATTGTTTGCATGCATTATATGTGCAATAACATTAAAAATGATTTTTATGTACATAAATATATATATATATATATATATATATATATATATATATATATATATATATATATATATATAAGTAACCGAGCTGCTTCAACTCGGGTTCATTTGCCCCTTTAAAAACTTGACCCAACACAAGGACTTTGGTTTTAGCGCAGTTGCACACTTTTATTCAAACACAAATAAACAAAATAAACACCTAGCTCCTTCAGCTAGCTAGCTTCTAAACTTCCAAGAACAACCCAGAACAGACTGGCTGCTTTCTTTAAATACCCTGCACCTGGCTCTGATTCGCAATGATAGCCAGGTGCAGGGTATAATTACTTAACAACACAATTAACAAAAATAATTAAACAATTAAACAAAATGTGCATACTCACATGTTTTATGAAAGGAAAAGGAGGAATCAGACCCTCTCCCTGCTATCTTACTACTATATATATATATATATATATATATATATATATATATATATATATATATATATATATATATATAAAGTTGTGTATTACTCATTATTACCACAATCTTATTTATTTTGTTAAATTAGGCTATATCATAAATAATGGCCTATTTAAAAAAAAAAAAAAAAACATCTACACTATTAAGAATTAGCCCACTTAAAAAAAATAGGATTTCGTAATCATGATTATTTGTTATCTGGTAAATGTAATCCAGCAGTGACATTTTCGGGAAAACCGGATCAAACTGATCCAGATAAAAGTTATCTCTTCCTGGAAGGGGGGAGGTTTTAACCGGAACTGAATGGTGTACCTGGTGAGTATAGTTTTGTGCACCCAGATGTCGTCGGTGCAATGTTGCCAGAACTGGAGCTGTGGGACAGTGTAGAGGTGGGTTAACAGCTGCCTGGGATTTTTCAGAGCTGTTTTGGCTGCGCTCGTTCGCGAGGGGCCTGGCCAGAGCCACAAGGGCGTGGCCTGCCGCCTCCTCTAGGGCACCACCCTCCATGCTGCGGTCTTAAAAACGCGGGTTGGCCGCGTGCAGGTGCACCTGAATAGGAGGTTTTATTGCCCCGTGGGTGCACCTGCTGCTGTGGTGGTGTCCTACGCCACTGGTGATCCTGTGGCCGCTTTGGCTGGAAAGGCTTATTCGGCCACATCAGAGCCATTTGCTGCGACGCCTCACGCGCCTTGGCGGAGCGTTGCAGCATCTCCTCCACTGCCGGGCCAAATGTGTGCCCCGGTGTAATTGGGGCATCCAGCAATGGAACCTTATCAGGCTCCTGTACCCTCGCCTGCGAGAGCCAGAGCTGCCTCTTTGCCACCACAAGGGATGCGATGCTCCTGCCCTGATCTCGCGCATTTAGCTGAGCCAACTTCACCAGCAGCTGAGCGACTGTACCCAGCTCGGTCCTAAGGGCAAGGGACGGGCACTCAGGTAGGTCCCGAATGAGCGCCGCCTGGTAGACCTTTAGGAGGCTGGCCATGTTTGACAGCCTGACTGCCTCTGTGGCCGCAGCGTACCCCTTTTTGAGGTGCACATCCGTAATCCTGCATTGTTTGTTGGGGCATGCAGGATCCTTGGTCAGCCCAGATAGCGTTGGCGTCTTCACAACGCCCAAAAACACAACAATAATAAACACAGCGCCCACCGGTGGGAATGATGCCAACCCAGTTTAATTACTCTTGCCCATCTTGCATAGTGAAGGCCAGAAGCCTTGCGAGAAGTGGCAGGGGCAGAGGTGGGCCCCCAGGTGGACTGCACCTCCTTGATAAAGTCCGGGAATGCCGGAAGCATCCTGGACTGGTGGGGCTGGACTGAAGGCGACTCAAAAAGAGAACGCCGAGGTTGCTCGACGGCTGGCCACTTGATCCCCAGATGGCGAGTTGCTCGCTCCACTAGTTCCTAAAGGGGGTCGTTGGTGTCCAAAACCTCCAACTCAGACTCCTGCTCTGAGTGGTGAGACACCAATTCCGCCTCCACGCTATCCTCTTTGAGAAGAGGTTCCCCTTCAGACGCATCCCTGGAGATGACGTTAGCGTCCCAAACCTCCTGGGGTTGTTGCACAACCTGGGCGGGCAGGGGCTGCAGCGGCAGTGGGGGTCGCTCGCCGGCAACTTGGCCTGGCATGTAATGCAACGGTGGAACCCATACATGCTGAGAGACCGAGCACTGGAGCGTCGAGGAACTGTTTGCAGTGCGTGTAAAATAAATAGGCACCAAAAAAATAAATAAAATGTCGAGCCACAGCCCCCAAAAATGGGCAAAGGCGTCCGAGGGCAAGAACATCACCAGGAGGCGGGTGGTGCATCGAAAGGCCATGGCGAAGGCGGTGGGACCATCTCTGCTATCGTGGAAGCAAAATGCACCGGAAAGCCGATCAGGCCGAAATAAGCAAGAGGGGTCTCAGCGACAGGGGGGCATGTTCGGTCCCAACGCCTGGGCAGCAGGGTCATCCTGTCGAATGCACCGGATGCCGATGCACAGAAGGTGCGTAAGCCCTGGGGAACGAACGCCATCCACCCCATCCCCTGGGCTCAAGGATCTCCGCCACATCCTGTCCTTCCGCGCCAGGTGACCATCCAGCGTCGAGCACAGAAGGTGCCCCTTCGCGTCGGAGGAGGTGCGTGAGCGCTGAAGGAGCTGGGGCACCGAGGTCCCAAGCGCGCAGACAACCCCTCCCAACATCCGCACCCGCCTGGGCCCTCAAAGAGGCCCAGAAGGGGGTCAAGCTGTAACAAAGAAAGCCGACCATCTGGGCGGCCGGACCTCCGCTGCACAAAGTCTGGTCCACGCTGCCCACTGCGCGGAAAGCAATAAAGCACAGGCGGCGGGTCAGGAGGCCCAGCGCTGCACAAAAAGCACTGCACAAACACTGATGGCCCCCAAACAAAGCACACTGAAGCGCTGCACAAAGCACTGAGCGCTGCACAAAATAGCGCTGGCAGAGTGCTGCCTGAAGGGGCTCTGCACAGCTGCTCGGGCACCGCCTAAAGGGTCCTGAAACCTTGTTGCAGAAAAGCCTTGCACCACAGAAGCGCCGAACCCTCCCAGAAAAGCGCCCCAGGCTCCTCGAGGCAGGTGGCTCGCCGCTGACACCAAAAATGCCGGACCACGAGGACCAAACTCGCGTAGAATGCTAGCACAGGCGCCTGCCTCAGGCGTCAGCTGACCCGCAGAGCGGAGGGGCTAAGGTGCTGGTACAGTGTCTGGGGTGCTGTGCAATACCTACCTGTTGGTGCTGGGGATTTGTAGTTTGTGGTCGTCTTCCTCTGTATAGTGAATGGGAAATGTTTAATTTTTTTTTTTTTTTTTGGGGACGCTGCAGCTACACTATGTAGTGATTGTGTGACTGGGGCACAGTATAGCTACCACGCGTTTGGTAAAATACACCGCAGAGGTAATATATGAGAGACTGGCGTGCAGGCTCCACACACATGGTCTAGCCAAGGCAAGACCGGGGCTGCAAATGCACACGCGGCCAAGGCCAACGCAACGCGCGTCCTTCACAAATATATACAATATAATGTTTTATTATAAAAAACCCAAAAACACAACAATAATAATTAAAAATAATTATTAACAATTAACACAGGAAAGACGAAGACCACGAAAGTAAACAAAAACGCGATGCCGAAGCAAAGCGTGAATGAAATATATAAGTGTAATATAAAAAATATACAAATATATAATCCAAATTAACAAATAATAATAATTACTCCGAAGAGTATAACTGAAATAATCTCGGAGAAGGGGCAAAAACCATCTTCTCAAGCCTAAGATTAGTGAGTACAGTCAGTTAAGCTCTATTACCTACCGCTACCGATGCTGAAGACAAAAGAGGAAGAGAGTCTCTGCGCACTGCGTATAGTAAGCTCCCAGGGGGGCGGGCTTACATGGCAGCTCAAGCAGAGGCCTATCGGCAGCCAATCCCTACTGCCTGACGGCAATGTCCCATACTTGATGGTTATTTTTGACTTAAAAGGGAACTCATTTTATTAATATTATTATTTTAACATATACACTAAACAAGTGAATTAACCCCACTACACAAAGCAGAATGGCTGATTTGGAGAAAGTCCTTACACACACTGAATCTGATGCTAGCCTTTACAAACTTGTTTTAGTAAAACGTTACAGTGAAAAATGTTAAATAGCAAATACAGCAAAGCACTCTTATTTGATGCCATTATATTTTAGGAGATACTGAATTGCTAGTACTGTAATTAAACAATGTTGTCAATTCTGTATCCTCCTGAATGGCATTTGTGTCTCTTTGAAGAATCTGCTCATGGACCCAACAGGCGTGTTACTGTTGAGAGTTATGTGGGAAAAATCACAATTAAAATGTCAATTTCATTAATATTTGTAATGGTCTAATTTAATTAACACTCTGCTGTCATGAACTTGTAAAAAATAAAGACATTTAAGATTGCCGAGGTAAACAATTGAGCAGTAAATCACAACACCTTTATATCTTGTATACATTTTATCAGGAAAGTTAGAAAATAGATACGCTACAAAAACAGAAAAGAAGATTCATATCAAAGCAGAAATCCATTCACTATGTTTAGCAATGAATAATGTCAGATTTGCACATACTCTTTTTATATAAATATAAATATATATAATATATATATATATATATATATATATATATATATATATATATATATATATATATATATATATATATATATATATATATATATATATATATATATATATATATATATATATAGGGCAGCAGTGTGGAGTAGTGGTTAGGGCTCTGGACTCTTGACCGGAGGAGGTTGTGGGTTCAATCCCTGGTGGAGGACACTGCTGCTGTACCCTTTTGGGAGCAAGGTACTTTTACCTAGATTGCTCCAGTAAAAACCCAACTGTATAAATGGGTAATTGTATGTAAAAATAATGTGATATCTTGTAACAATTGTAAGTTGCCCTGGATAAGGGCATTTTCTAAGAAATAAATAATAAATTGAACATTTGTTAAACTGCATGTGTGTTAAAATGTTGTAATAACTGTACTGTGTTTTAAAGAATATAGAGCCAGCAGAAATACTAAAAAAATTGTTAAAACACACTGTTCATACAAACAGTTATAATATGCTCTGTATTAACCTATAGTTATGTGAGAGCATTCTATATTCCTGTTTATTCTGTTGTAACAGTAAAAATATTATTGTATCTTTGTAAGTCTGAGTAAAAAAGGAGCCAGGTTGGGGTCACAGTGACCAAAAAACACCTGTGAAATTAGCTAAGCTTGTCTTTGTCTAAGCATCCAAAGATCAGCCTGCTTCCAGTAGCTGTTACAGTCCTGGGTCAGTTTCTGCTCTTAGTGAGTTTGTCAAAGCTACCACAGATGTGTCTTTAAAAGCTTGATGCCTGCAAAAACTTAAATCTTGTTAGCAGGGCTTCCATCTCTATATTCCCATTCCCATCATCAGTGGGAAGACTTCAAATAAGTTAAACTGTTTCTATCAAAGAGACATCTATCTCTGCTGCATACACCTTTCACTCAAAAAAGGTGATCGCACCTCGTACAAGGGAGGACAGGTTTTAGATTTATTCATGACAATAATATTCAGATAACATCTCAGCTTTGGTGTAAATATTGATTACATGGAAAACAATGCATTCATTGTCTAGAATGTCTTTTATATAGGAGTAGCAATATTCTTAAATCAAAAATCAAATATGAATATGCAACCAGGATAGCTGTTTGAGTGAATATCAATCAGTACATATTAGATTATACATTTCATTGGAATCTGATTAATAAGAGATTATGAGATCAGAGTTAATTCTTTATTGATCATCAATCTGTTTTTAATTATATTTATTTTAACTTGTTCTTATTTATTCCAGCCCCTTCACTCAGTCTCTTGGATCGCTATTGATCCTCCCTCTGTATACTTGTTAAATCACTCCCATACAATATTATTCCAGCCCCTTTATTAATTGAAACAACATGCTAGATATGGTACATCCCTTTATATTTCACAAACACCAGCCTTTCTGCAAACATGCATTCATTCCATTCCCCAAGTATCTCTTCAGTGACTCTTTTCTATTCTTCTAGTTTCATGTTGAATACTCAATTTGTTTTGCAGTGTTGATCCCTGGGGTGATGACTTTGGCCGTTGTCCTGTTTAGGTCTTTGTTCAATAAGAAAAATCCTCTTCACATTGAGATGTCCTTTCCTGGTCAGACAACTCAGCCCATCATTAACTCATCGATTGTTAACTTCTCCTTTCTTCAGTGGAGATGCAAGTTAATAGAGTTCAAATCCTGAAGCAATATTTCAGTTTTCTTCCAAGTCTGTTGAATTATTAGATTGCTTTCTCCCATTACTGTGAGATTGTTTTTACAAACTTACACACATATCAGTATCTCGTTGCTGCAAAACAAGATTGGGATTCCATACATCTGGAGATTCGAGGGAGGCACCTGGTTAAGCAGTGGGCCTCCATTTTATCATGTCTCCATGGTTACCACACTAGTTCAACTCTCTAAATCACTGTGTATTGTACAATGCAAAGGTGCTGGTGCCATTAAACACATGTTTAACCCTTTAACTACTCTTATGGTCCTACAGTTACTAATGCTGGCGGCTCCCAGGTCTGCTAGATTCCACAGCTATATCACCATATTAAAGATGTGGGAAGAGAGGGAGGGTTTAGAGGGCTGGAGAGAGGGAGAGTAGAGATGACAGGGGAGGAGACAGGGAGGATGGAGGAGAGAGGAGTGTATAGAGGGCAGGTGGTGAGGGAGAGTAGAGAGGGCAGGGAAGAGAAAGGTAGATGAGAGAGGGCAAGTATGGGAGAGGAAGAGTAGAGGGCAGGGAAGAGAGAGGGAGAGTAGAGAAAGCAGGGTGGACAGAGGGAGTAGAGAGGGCAGGGTGGAGATGGAGATAGGGAGAGTAGAGATGGCAGGGTGGTGAGGGAGAGTAGAGATGGCAGGGTGGAGAGGGATAGAGGGAGAGTAGAGAGGGCAGGGTGAACAGAGGGAGTAGAGAGGGCAGGGTGGACAGAGGGAGTAGAGAGGGCAGGGTGGTGAGGGAGAGTAGAGATGGCAGGATGGAGAGGGATAGAGGGAGAGTAGAGAGGGCAGGGTGAACAGAGGGAGTAGAGGGGGCAGGGTGAACAGAGGAAGTAGAGAGAGCAAGGTGGACAGAGGGAGAGGATTAACATATCAGAGGGAAGGAAGAGAGAAGGAGAGATGAAAGGAGAGCCATAAGAGAAAGAGAGGAGTAGTAAGTAAGGATAACATATCGGAGGGGAGAGAGGGGGAGAGAGAAAAGCATTGAGGAGAGATGAGGAGAGCCAATGGTGAGAAGGGGAGGGATCTGGAGATGGAGAGAGGTGGAGGGGAAAGAAACAAGGAGAATTAGAAAGGAGAGTAGGAAAGAGTGTAGATAAATAAAGAGGAGGGGCTCAGGGTAAGAGGGTGGAAGAGAGAGGATTTCTTTTCATCAGCCCAGAAGTCTGCAGAGAGTGTCAGTGAAATTGAAGAGGAGATTGTCTGAGCTGTTTGAATAGTTTCCTGGTTCAAACAGCAATGTGTGTTTTTAATCTCCAGCATTGACAGGGTCAGAGTTAGGGTCAGGATCAGGGTCAGGGGACTCGAGTACAAGGTCTGTATTCCTGTAAGTATACAAGAGTGGATAGAGTTTCTCATTGGGATTGAACTCCATGTCAGTGAAAGTGTAGATGTGAGATCTGGTCTCCACATTGTAAAAGGAGAGCTGCCCTTCCTCATAATCCAGATACACCCCCAGCTTCTGGGGCTTCAGGCTCAGGGGGAGGGTGGTCCGGGGGTCAGTGAGAGCAATGAACACATCTCCACTCCACCAAACAGTCCAGTAACCCTGCTGGGGGGTCACACTGAACACCCCCTTCCTCTCGGCAGACTCTCTGCTGACTCCTAATCTCCACCCTGTATTAACCCCCACCTGCACCTGCCAGTAGTGTCTCCCCGAGGTGAAGCCCTCCCTGCTCAACACACAAGGCCTGTAATCAAATCTCTCTGGATTGTCAGGGAGACGCTGCCATGTCTCTCCGTGTCTCACTCGTTTCCCATCCGCAGACAGGATGAGATAGGGGAACGCTGCATCAGGGTCCAGAGTCACATCAACTGTGGAGCAGAGAGGAGACATTATTATTAGTAGTAGTAGTAGTATTGGCTGGGAAGCCTATTGTTATTGTTAGGATTTTTGTTATTATTATTATTAGGCTTCCAAGCTGGCTTGGGAAGCCTATTGTTATTGTTAGGATTTATCTTATTATTATTATTATTATTAGCCTTCCAAGCTGGCTTGGGAAGCCTATTGTTATCGTAAGGATTTATTATTATTATTTATCTTCCTAGCTGAAGGCTGGGGAAGACTATTGTTTTTGTTAGGATTATTAGGATTTCAAGCTGTAAGCTGGATTGAACTCCTCTGACCTCAAATGTGATGCATGACATCATCAACATACGCAACTGGCTATAAAACTGACCATAACTTCTTATTGGCTACCCCAAAACGCATAAAATTTGACACGGATGTAGGGGACTATGGGATGTTGTGCCATGGTCAATATGGCGGCCTTTGGTCACATGGTGTGGCAGCCATCTTTGATTTAATGAAAATATTGGGCAATTTTCAAAAGTCTTCTCATATTTGTGCCAAAATTGACACAGTTAGCACAGTTGTGATGATAACGTTTCATCTATAATAACCAGTGCGCTTAAATTTTACGATAACTGCTTGGAAGCCTTTATAGTTGCTAGTTATTATTATTATTATTATTATTTGGCTTCCAAGCCTTTGGCTTGGAAGCCTATTATTATTATTATTATTATTATTATTATTATTATTATTATTATTATTATTATTATTATTATTTTCCGAACAAACAACATCGCATACGTAAGTAGATGCCTATGGCTGGACAACCAGACTGGTGTCCCCAAATGAAAAAGTCACATGGTTCGACCGCCATCTTGGATCTCTTGGAAACTTTGGGAATTTTTCAAAACTCTTGCCATTAAAAACAACTTAAGGTGGAACTATGACAATGGCAGCAGATAGTGCAGCAATGGCCTATAAAAACACATATGTTCAATCGAGGTCGATTGAACAATTACTTTGCCCGCTACGCTGGATTGGCGCCAAATATTCAACAATCTTCTTGTCTTAAACCGCAATGCCAATCGACACCTAAATTGGCACGCATGTTCATGACCACGTCCTTTCTACCGTTTGTAAAATCCACGCTTTTTCGTTACAAAACATGGCCGCGGTGTGCAAATAAGCGTTTCATGACGACGCTATTTTCATACATTTGTGCATAAATCCAAGGTGCAATACACTACAGTCATGAAACTTTATATGACTATAGAGACTCACGTGAAGTACTGGTGATATGAAAATGACACATTTTGGTCACATGGTTTGGCGGCCATATTGATAATTGTAAAAAAACTTTTGCAACCCATAACAAGAATACCATTGCACTTATGCTCTTCAATGTCAATACAATTGTACAGACCGTTGGAAAGTAATAACTGCTGAAGATTGAAACAGATTGCTCACATGGCGCAGCGGCCATATTGGAATTTACGTTGCAATTTTAACTCCTAGGGCGTGCCCACAGGGTCATAGTTATAATGGAACACGTATAGGAAGTCATATGTGCTCTATGAAAAAATGTAATCTCCCGTGACCTCTGACCTCTCCTAAAGGTCAAACGATGATGCATGACATCATCAACATACGCAACTGGCTACAAAACTGCCTATAACTTTTTATCGGCTGCACCAAAAAGCACGAAATTTGACACGGATGTACAGGAATATGGGATGTTGTGCCATGGTTAATATTGCGGCCTTTGGTCATATGGTGTGGCAGCCATCTTAGATTTAATGAATTTCGGGCATTTTTCAAAAGTCTTCTCATATTTGTGCCAAAATTTACATAGTTAGCACAGTTGTGATGATAACATTTAATCTATAATAACCAATGCGCTTAAATTTCACGATAACTGCTTGGAAGCCTTATAGTTCCTAGCAACTCAAGTTATTATTATTATTATTATTATTATTATTATTATTATTATTATTATTTCTTCCGAGACCTCATCGCAGGCTTATGAAATCGGGTGTGTAGGTAGGTGGCTATGTGCAGATAACCAGACTGGTGTCCAAACTTGCGCAAGTCACATGGTTTGGCAGCCATATTGGATTTTGCGGAATTTGTTAAAACGCCTATGTATCGGAAACTGCTTACTGCAGAGTTCTGAAAATTGCTATACATGTTGAGGGATAGTCCATGATTAACTGTTGTTAATATGAAGCTGATTGGTTATGTGGTTTAGCAACCACATCGATTAATGACATACAAATATGAAATTATCAAAATTCAAAAACAAAACCGCGTGTGTAATCCATTTAAAAGATGCATGTGAGAAGGGGGGGGGGGGGGGGGGGGGGGGCTTTCGCATAGTTATTCGTGAATAAAAAGCGGACTTTTTTTTTTTTTTTAAACCGCTGTGGCAGCTACAGGATCTACTCTGAGGTAGGCTGACAGACTATTCTTTTTAATATATAAAATATGTTTAATACAATATTTGTTTGGTTATTTGTATGTTTTAAAGTGTTTCTAGTATACACCTACCGCCACAATGTGTTGACAAGACAATGGGAAAATTCAAAGTCTCGGAATAAGTTATACGCAGTTTGTAAAACTTATGAACAAATTTGTTTTATTAAAGCTACCATGAGTAATTTCTGCAGAATGTAAACATATAACAGGCGTCAGTTACGTTCTACAGTTTATTTGAATTATATCAAGTTGTATTTATAGTGTTTACAAATAAATTGGCTCTGATTCAGTAGTATTTACATAAGGAATTCAAGTGAATCGGTGTTCTGTACTGATACGGCGTCTGTTTTTTTATTTCATAACTACATTCATAGTTACAGTTAAGACTAAACTGATAAAACCACAATCGCAAATCCTCAATAGGTGGCAACGAAGCAGTCAGTGTATTTAAAAGACGTATGGAGGTTCTTTTTGTTTCACTGATCACAATATACATGATTAACCAAGGTGTGCAATATAACTAGCTTATCTGTAATATACATGATTAACCCTTTGCAGTGCATTTGTTAAGTGTGTGTCAGGCGCGTCAGGTCCAATTTAGTCAAATGCCCGAGCTGCCTCTATCTCCTCTGTTCTAATTCTCCTCGACCTCTCTGCTGCCTTTGACACTGTCGATCACTCTATTCTACTATCCTCTCTCATTGACCTGGGAATCTCTGGCACTGCTCTGGCCTTGTTCTCCTCCTACCTCTCCAACCGCACTTACCAGGTAACCTGGCGTGGAGCAACCTCCACACCTTTCCCTCTCTCAACAGGAGTCCCCCAAGGGTCAGTCTTGGGTCCTCTCCTGTTTTCTCTCTACACCCACTCCCTGGGCCCCCTCATCGCATCCTATGGTTTCTCATACCATTTCTATGCTGATGATGCTCAGATTTTCATCTCCTTCCCCACCTCTGACTCCACCGTCCCCTCCCGTATCTCTACCTATCTGTCTGCTATTTCCTCCTGGATGCACTCGCATCACCTCAAACTCAACCTCTCTAAATCTGCCCTCCTTTTCTTTCCCTCCTCCTCCTCCTCCTCCTCCTCTGATCTCTCTATCTCTGTTCCTCTGGAATCTACCACACTCTCTCCCTCTTCCTCCGCTAAGAACCTCGGAGTCACCCTGGACCCCTGCCTCTCTTATTCTCAGCACATCTCCACTCTGGCACACACATGCCGATTCTTTCTGAGCAACATCAGGCCTTGGTACTCTCCCACCTAGACTACTGCAACTCCCTCCTGGCTGGCCTCCCTGTGTCCGCCACCCGTCCGCTCCAGCTCATCCAGAACTCCGCTGCTCGCCTGGTGTTCTCTCTGCCTCGCTTCTCCCACGCAACTCCA
Source organism: Huso huso (assembly GCA_036884735.1). NCBI lineage: Eukaryota > Metazoa > Chordata > Actinopteri > Acipenseriformes > Acipenseridae > Huso > Huso huso. The sequence continues at coordinate 5,915,634 of CM072711.1, read as the reverse complement.
CTACTCCGCTCGCTCCACTGGCTCCCGATCACCGCTCGTATCCAGTTCAAGACTCTTGTACTAGCCTACAGATGCCTTGACCAGACTGCACCCAGCTACCTCCAGACCCTCATCTCTCCCTACACCCCCACTCGACCTCGCCGCTCCGCCTGCACTAGAAGACTGGCTCTACGTCCTCTACGCTCCCCTGCCTCCAGAGCCTGCTCCTTCTCCACCCTCGCCCCGCAGTGGTGGAATAAACTTCCTACAGATGACAGGACTGCCCAGTCCCTGACCACATTCCTGCACCTCCTCAAGACTCACCTCTTTAGAAAGCACCTGTAGAACTCCTCTGTTTTCCCCTGGGACACTATCACCCTTCCTTAAATGTGCTTTACTTGATCTTATCTGCCCCCTATTTTACTGCATTTAATCCTGTACTTCAGAGTACTGTAATCTGCCATGTGTTTAATCTGTAGTATTTTGTATTTAATTATATCCTGATGTAACTATCACTGACACTGTTATCTGCTCCGTTATTGAATCGTATTTTGTCACACTTGTACTTGCTTGAACCAAAGTCATTGTATTTATCTTGCTCTTATTGTATTATTACTTGTACTGTGATTCTTGAAATGTATTTGTTTACGACTGTAAGTCGCCCTGGATAAGGGCGTCTGCTAAGAAATAAATAATAATAATAATAATAATAATAATAATAATAATAATAATAATAATAATTTTGTTTCTGAGACTTCTAGCATTAAGATACCTGAGTTGTTGCCCTTGTTTTGATGTGGTCTCCCTTCTGTTTTTCTGTTTTCTCCCCCCTTCCTTTCTAGTTTAAATGCTTCTGGACCTCCTCAAGGATCCTTTCTGAGAGGAGATTGGTTCCCTTTCTGTTTAAGTGCAGTCCGTCCCACCTATATAGATAGTCCTTGTTGTAGAATGTGCTCCAATGTTCAAGAACGGTGAAGCCTTCTGTGTGCACCACGATTTCAGCCATGCGTCTTGATTTCGTATTTCCAGCTGTCCATATGGTCCTTGTAAGGTGCTGGCAGTATCCCAGAAAATACCACAGTTTTGGTCTTGTCTTTTAATTTCCTTCCTAGCTCTCTGAATTTGTTTTGCAGGGATCTTGGCCTGTCTCTTCCAATGTTGTTTGTACCGATGTGGACGACTACTACCAGGTCGTCTCCTGTTCGTTCTAGGAGCCTGTCCACATTCTCAGTGATGTGCTTGACAGAGACTCCTGGAAGGCAGCACACTGTTGTAGTAAGGGGGTCCAAACTGCGAACTGAACTTGCTGTGTTTCTCAGTATGGAGTCTCCAACAATCATGACCTCCCTTCTTTTTGCTGCCTGGCCAGCACTGTTTGCAGGGACCTGGATGTTGTTCCTTTCATTCTCTTGATGTTGGTTTTGGTCATCTAAATGTTGAAGTGGCTCAAATTTGTTGGATGTTTGAAATTCTGGTGGTTGTGTTTGGTGAAGTTTCTTTTTTTACCTGCTTCTGCCTATCTGAACCCAGCTGTTTTGACTCTCTTCCATCTCCCTGGTGGCTTTCAGTCTGTTAGGGGTGCAGACTTCCATGAATTGTGGTAGTGTCAGCTCCTCAAGCTCCTGTTGCTGTCTCATTTCCTCCAGCTCCATTTCTAACAGACTTACTCATTGAAGCAAGTCCTGGATCGTGCGGCACTTTACACACACTTGGTTGAGCTCTGTTGGGTTTTCTGGGATTTCCCACATTATGCAGTTGTCACAGATTACTGGCTTGAAGACCATGTTTTATTTATTTATTTATTTATTTATTTATTTATTTGGAAGTTCAGTTTCACTTCTGCAGCTGTCAACCTGCTTTCAAACTGCTTCTAACTGTGATGTACTTGTCCCACGCTGTCGCTTCCACACGCTGTCGCTCTGAACACTGGCTGCCTTTTGTTTGTTTCTGCGTTGTGTTGCTGGCTCCACTCCTCCCCAGTGTCTCAGAACGCCGCGGAATTTGAATCAGCTGCTCCAAGTTTCAGCTTGTTTTCAGAAAAAGACACGCAGCTGTTAGACTTAGAGCTGCAATGTTTTCTGATTAAAGCAATTCAAGATGTAGTTTAAAGATGTAATTCCTCCTTACTGCTTCTAACTGTGATGTACTTGTCCACTCGTACTTCTCCCACGTACTTCGCCTCACAGTTAGCACAGTTGTGATGATAACGTTTCATCTATAATAACCAATGTGCTTAAATTTCACGATAACTGCTTGGAAGCCTTTATAGTTGCTAGCAACTCTAGTTATTATTATTAGGCTTCCAAGCCATAGGATGGGAAGCCTATTGTTATTGCTGTGTTAATAATAATAATAATAATAATAATAATTATTATTATTATTATTATTATTATTATTCCAAACATCATCGCAGAGTTATGAAAACGCATACGTAAGTAGATGCCTATGGCTGGACAACCAGACTGGCATCCCCGAATGAAAAAGTCACATGGTTCGACCACCATATTGGATCTCGTAGAAATTTTGGGAATTTTTCAAAACTGTTGCAGTTAAAAACAACTTAAGGTGGAACTATGACAATGGCAGCAGATAGTGCAGCAATGGTCTATAAAAAACATATGTTCAATCGACGTCGATTGAACAATTACTTTGCCCGCTACCATGTCAGTTCCGTTTACCTATGACCTTCCCAGAGCCAGATATGGACTTTTTGTAATTTAAAAATGACCACTAAACACTGGACAGCTTATAACTCCTGACAGAAGGCAGATAGGTCCAAAAAAACAGTTGTAGAGTGAAGTTTCACGTCTCCCATACATATCTATATATGTTTCCAGCCTGTAATGAAAGTTACCATGTTACAGTAAATCAGAAATATGCGATATTGGCAGACTCCATGTTCACACGATCTTGGTAATTGCAAGCCTTTGCCACAAGATGGAGCTCTATGTCTGTGTAATTGCTGGAAATAGAGTATCCATACACTTGCCTTTTATATGGTGGAGTACTTGGCCCCAGTATAAAAATGTCTTGGAATTTGACCTTTGACCTCTCATTCATGGTCACACTGGATAATAGACTGCATTCACAGCTTCTATCTCCCTAAATACTGCACATAAGCTCATATGTACTATTGGACATGTTTAGGAAACCAACTAAGAGCTTTCCACATAAGTCTTGGAATTTGACCTTCGACCTCTTGTTCATGGTCAAACTGGACAATAGACTGCATTTACAGCTTCTATCTCCCTAAATACTGCAAATAGACTGATATGTACTATTGTACATGTATAGGAAACCAACTAACAGCTTTCTAGAAATGTCTTCGACATTGACCTTTGACCTCTCATGGCCAAACTGGACAATAGACTGCATTTACAGCTTCTGTCTCCCTAAATACTGCACATAGGCTCATATGTACTATTGGACATGTATAGGAAACCAACTAAGAGCTTTGTAAAAATATCTTGGACTTTGACCTTTGACCTCTCATGGTCAAACTGGACAATACTGTTTTAACAGCTTCTATCTCCTTAAATACTGCAGATAGTCTCATATGTACTATTGGACACTTATAGGAAACCAACTAAGAGCTTTTTAAAAATGTCTTGGACTTTGACCTTTGACCTCTCATTCATGGTCAAACTGGACAATAGAATCCATTTACAGCTTCTATATCCCTAAATACTGCAAATAGACTGATATGTACTATTGGACATGTATAGGAATCCAACTAAGAGCTTTCTAGAAATGTCTTCGACATTGACCTTTGACCTCTCATGGTCAGACTGGACAATAGACTGTTTTAACAGCTTATATCTCCTTAAATACTACAGATAGGCTCATATGTACTATTGGTCACTCATAGGAAATCAACTAAGAACTTTCTAAATATGTCTTGGACCATTGACCTCTCGTTATTGGTCAAACTGGACAATACACTATTTTGACAGCTTAATTAGCCTTACAGACTGCACATAGACTATTATTCACTATTGAACATTAATAGGAAACCAACTAAGAGTTTTCTAAATATGTCTTGGACTTTGACCTTTAACCTCTGGTTATTTGTCAGACTGGACAACTGACTGCTTTAACAGCTTATATCTCCTTACAGACTGCATTTAGGCTCATATGTACTATTGAACATGTATAGGAAACCATCTAAGAGCTTTCTAAATTTGTCTTGGATGTTGCCCTTTGACCTCTCGTTATTGGTCAAACTGGACAATAGACTGCATTTACAGCTTCTATATCCCTAAATATTGCAAATAGACTGATATGTACTATTGGACATTTATAGGAAACCAACTAAGAGCTTTCTAAAAATGTCTTGGACTTTGACCTTTGACCTCTCATTCATGGTCAAACTGGACAATAGACTTTTTTTTAACAGATTGCATTTCCTTAAATACTGCAGATAGGCTCATAAGCACAATTGGACACGTATAAGACACCAATTAAGAGCTTTCTCAAAATGTCTTGGACTTTAAGCTTTGGCCTCTCGTTTAAAGTCAAATGCTAAATAACAGGATATTAATTCTTATGAAACGATTTTGGCTATTGAAATCACTTCTACCGCACTATTAAAATTACACGCCATCCAAAACAACCTACATCGCAGACGAAGTTTCTTTAGAAACTTCCATTCTAGTTATTATTATTATTCCATGTTTTTTTTTTACTGATTTTTGGAACACATCTCCTCCTAGAGCTTTGAACTGATCAACTCAAAACTTTGCACAAGTATTTCACTCTATCTCATTTCAGTTGCTATTACTTTTGGTGGTGATCGGACTGTTGGATTTGGGGGTAACAGGTCATGACCCCCAAAAATTCAACGGCTTATAAGTCCTGACAAGGACAAGATAGGGTCATAGTTTCTATTGAACATGTATAGAAACATATTGGTTCTCTAAAAAAATAAAACATGTCAATTCCATTGACCTATGACCTTTGTAGAGCCAGATATAGAATCTTGGCATTTTGCCAAAAAAAACTAACCACATTTTTAAAAGCTCATAGCTCCTTACAGAGTGCTTTTGGGGTACTGGTTACTATTGCACCTAATAGGAAGCTGTCAATGGTCTGTCTAAAAATGCTGTTTAACTTGACCTTTGACCTTTTGTTATTGGTCACTCTGAACAACTAAATGCTATACTAGCTCAAATCTCCTTAAATACTGCAGATAGACTCATATGTACTATTGGACATGTATAGGAAACCAACTAATTGCTTTCTAAAAATGTCCTTGACTGACCTTTGACCTCTCGTTCATATTCAAACTGGACAATAGACTGCATTTACAGCTTCTATCTCCCTAAATACTGCAAAGAGACTGATATGTACTATTGGACATGTATAGAAAACCAACTAAGAGCTTTCTAGAAATGTCTTCGACATTGACCTTTGACCTCTCATGGTCAAACCGGACAATAGACTGTTTTAACAGCTTCTATCTCCTTAAATACTGCAGATAGGCTCATATGTACTATTGGACACTTATAGGAAACCAACTAAGAGCTTTCTAAATATGTCTTGGACTTTGACCATTGACCTCTCGTTCATAGTCAAACTGGACAATTAACGGTTTTGACAGTATATAACTCTTTACACACTGCAGATAGAGTCATGTTTACTATAGAACCTGTATAGAAAACCAAGTATGCCATATCCAAAAATGACCTTGACCTTGACTTTTGACCTGTCGTGTTTTACTACGCAGACGAATTTTCTCCAGAAACTTAAATTCTACTATTCCACCTAACTTTTGTAACAGTATCTCCTCCTACAGCTTTTATCCAATCAACTCAATACGTGGCACAGCTCCTGTACTATATCTGAAGTTAGTTGCTATTACTTTTGGTGTCAATCGGATTTATCGATTTGTGGGTCCTGGGCTGAGACCCCAAAAATTGTAATGGCTATAACTCGGGAACGATGTCACTCAGAACTGTTCTGTTTGTCCCTGCTGGTAGCTCTCAACTGACTCTGATATAATGAATTAGTGAATTATTGTGTATACTTGATGTAAAACCTTTATTTTGAACTTTGACCTCTTTTTGGGGTCACAAAATGTTTGACAGTTTACATCTCCTTACAGACTGCAGATAGACTCATGTTTAGTATGAACACGTATAGGAAAGCAACTAAGACCTTTCCAAAAATGTCTTGGACTTTGACCTTTGACCTGTCGTTCATGGTCAAACTGGATAATTTGCGGTTTTGACAGTATATAGTTCCTTACACACTGCAGATAGAGTGATGTTTACTATAGAACCTGTATAGGAAACCAAGTATGCCATATCCAAAAATGACCTTGACCTTGACTTTTGACCTGTCACGTTTTACAACGCAGACAAAGTTTTTCCAGAAACTTCAGTTCTAGTTGTCTGCATTGTAAAACGCAGGCATTGTTTTCTCTCGGTTTCTTTATTATTCCACCTTCATTTTGTAACGTTATCTCCTCCTAAAGTTTTTAACCGATCAACTCGATTTTTTTTCGCTCAGCTCTTCCAATATGTTTGATGCAGATGGCCACACAAACAGTTCTGAGTTTTGTACATAAACTCACTGAAATACACATACATTACTGTACGGTAGACAGGAATGCTGCTGGTGGTAGCTGTCAACGGACTCTGTATAATGAATACATGAAATATTGTGTATACTGTAAAGCTTCAAATGATCACCAGTCTCCAATAGGCACTGGGCTGCTGGGAAATATGGTAAATAGACACGGTCTCTTTTAAAAGCTGGGTTATAAATAATGTAATGCGCGTCATACTAAATGTTCCAGCCAATACACACTCATGGCTGTACAGCGAGTTTACCACCCATATGAAAAAAAATCTATAGGAAGTACCATAGCATTTACTGAAGTATTTACTATAGTATGTACCTATGGTATTTTTGCAGAATCTATAGAATTCTATAGAATTTAGTACCTAAAAGCTGTAGTATGTGCTATATAGTATATACTATAGAAACTCAGTTGTCAGCAAGTGGAGTAGGAACTCCTAACAATACACCTTGCCCAACCAGTGATAATGCCGCAAACAATTCACTGGGTTCCCAGTTGTCAGGATCTGACATCTCTAAACTGAGCCTTGTTGTAAAGCTCGATGTTAAAGAACTGCCCATCTTTAGAGGAGATGGGACAGAAAAATGTACTGTACGAGAATGGGAAGAACTTATGGGTGTTTTTCTTAAGAAAAAGGGCTATAATGTATGCAATTATGCAGAGGAGATCATGAATAGACTTCTGGGGAGGGCGAGAGATGTAGTGAAGGTGGGCTTGTGTAGCAGTCCATATCTTGACGTGAAAAAAGAATCCAGAAATCATTTATAATATTTTGAAACAACATTCTGGGAGTGTCACATATTCAAGCATGCCATTGGTAGATTTCTATTCGACCTTACCTTTACTGAATGAAAGTGTTCTTGATTATTGGATTAGACTGAATAAAGCCATGGATGTGGTAGAGGAATGCTTAGAAAGACAGGGAAAGAAACTTGAAAATTCAAGTCATGAAGTAGCCATGATGTTTGTTCGTCATTGTTCAGACTCAGATCTAGTACAGATATTCAAGTCCAAAGCTCTAGAGAAGTGGACCATGAATGAAGTTCAGGAGCGCATTGATGAACACCAGCGTGAACAAAGGAGGAAGGCAAATTGCCTTGCATCTGTTGAACAAACCAGAAAGCAGAACTGTGCTCTGGTAGAGAGTGGGGAGGAGCATTTAGTGCATCGTGTAGCTCAGGACAATTCTGTGTCATGTCCCAAACTTGTAACCTCAACAGTACAAGTTACTAGTACAAGCGAATCCGCTACATTAGAAAGAATGATTGGTATGCTCGAGCGTGTATTAGAGAAAAGTACACTTGGCCCCAGTAGACCCCCCAGCTGGGGCAGAACCAACGGCGTCCTAATAGGGGATGTTTGATCTGTAGTGATCAGAATCATACTATTCACCAGCACTGCATACGGCATAGGCTGTGTTTTAGATGTTATGGGGGTGGTCATCATAAGGAACATTGCCCTCAAGTAGCGTCGTCCTTGTTAACCCCACAAGATGTTACAGGGAATGCTGGTGACCTTCTGGGAAACTAAGTAGCCTGCGTGGAGGGGGTGATCACGCAGGCGGAACTCGAAACCCATTCAATGAAAAGAAAGAAGATGATCCTAGAGTAATTTATTCTAACTGTTGTGAGAGTTTGGCTGATTCATACAAAGTTGCCTTTCAGAATACAGAGAGATTACCAGAAAGTGATGGCTTGTTCTATGTGCCAGTGAAGGTTAATGCACTTACTGAACTATGTGCTATGATGGACAGTGGGTCGATGGCCTGCACTCTAAGTGACGTAGCAGAGGGGCAACTGATAGTGGCGGGAGTGTTGCAAGAAGGATCACACAAACCTACTGACGTAATCTTAGTTGGTTGTGGCGGCAAGCAGACACTACCAAAAGGTGTTTATGTGTTGAAAATGGAATTATTCGGTTTTAAACTTGAAGTGCCCACACTAGTTGTTTGTGGCCAGAAAGATGACCTGATTTTAGGAACCAATGTCATTAGGCATATTGTGAAACAGTTTAGGCAGAGCAATGCATACTGGAAATTGATGTCTATTCCAGAACCATTGCTTTCAGAGGATAACCAGTTCTTACAGATGTTCACTAGTTTAGATAGATGGCATGGAAATGCCATTCCTGACAAAGTGGGGGCTGTAAAGTTAAAAAGTGCCATTACCCTCTCGCCAGAAAGTGAACATTTAGTTTGGGGGAAGTTACCTGCATCTGCTCCTCTATCCGTTGGTAGTACAGTGCTGGTGGAGCCCACTGTTTCGCGTGTTAGACCTAGAAACATTTTAGTAGGGCGGTTAGTGACTCCTTTGTGGGGGGACAGGTGGGTTCCACTAAAGATTGTAAATCCCTCACCCAAGCCCATAACATTAAGGAGAAATGCAAAAATTGCAGATGTTTACCCATGTCTCGCTCTTGAAGATTTTGAGAATTTTGCACCGCCTGATCCTTTGCTGGACCGCATTCAAACACAAGGCCAGTGGTTGACTGATAAAGATAACAGTGCGTTAGACAGGTCCTCATTTAGTAGTGATATCTCCCACCATTGTGCTGCTGTCTCTGGTACACCAAATGAACCTCAGTTAACCCACAGGTTACAGGAGTTGGGGCTACAAGAACTCGATATAACGTCCACAGAAGTGTCTCCATATTGGAAAAGCAGGTTGATTGACCTGATTGAACGACATGAGGATGTCTTCTCCAAGCATAGACTAGACTGTGGGAAAGCTACTAATTTTGTGCATCGTATTCACTTGATTGACAATCGTCCTTTCAGACTCCCATACAGAAGAATGTCACCTGGACATTATCATAAATTGAAACAGGTTTTGGATGACATGGAGGAGCAAGACATAATACGAAGGTCGTGCAGCGAGTTTGCCTCTCCGCTAGTTTTAGTGTGGAAAAAGTCTGGAGAATTGAGGGTGTGTACTGATTTCCGATGGTTGAATGCCCGTACAGTAAAAGATGCACACCCCCTTCCTCACCAATTTGACATTTTAGCTGCCCTTGGGGGTAACGCTTTATTCTGTACAATGGATTTAACTTCTGGCTTTTACAACATTCCTCTTCATAAAGATGATCAAAAATATACTGCATTTACAACACCACTGGGACTGTACGAGTATAATAGGTTACCACAAGGCTTGTGCAACAGTCCAGCGGCTTTTATGCGTATAATGCTCACTATATTTGGAGACGAGAACTTCAGTAGTCTTCTGTGCTACTTGGACGATCTTTTGGTATTTGCTCTGTCGCAAGTGACGCTGAATCAGCTAGGCTGGTCAGTAAAACATTGACACCTTTTGCATGGAGGATCTCAGTAGCTACAGCTGTTGGTTCATCAATTGAATCAGATTCAGTTGTATTGTGTCTGCCAACTGATGATGTGAGGCAGAACAGTAATTGGATACCAGAAAATATGAATAACTGAGTTTTGGCCTCCTTCAGTGCTCTGGATGGAAGGCGTACCTCGCAAAGTGACTCTGTGCGAACAGAAGGGAATGTATAGTAACAATGTATACAGATCCAGAACTATTGTACATGGTGCAGAATTAACCCTGACACACAAATTGAAACATAATCCTCTTGTTATGTGTGCATGTAATATGTGCCAAAGCAAGTCATCAGTGACTGGGCCTAAACTTTGTCCAGCCTGTAGTCATTTAGCTAAACACTGTAGAATCTTGTTTGAATGTAATGATTCTAAAGGAATTTCTTTCTCTCATCTAAATGTAGAACCAAAGGATATTAAGAGGATTGAATGCATGAATTGTGAAGGAGGTCACTTAGTGAAATGGGCACATCTAGGTAAATTGGAATGTGTAGAAGGTGTCCCAGCTAAACGTGTCCAAGTATCTTGTAGGTACGGCGAGGAAGATGGCGTCTCACACCTGTGATGCTAAACTTTGGATAAAGGGGCCTGTTGTCGTTTTTATGAACCAACCAGAGCTGAACCCGCACAGAAGTTGAATCCTGCTGGGAACGCTGGGATATGCAGGACATGGACTAGGCAATTTCAAATATGGAATGTATTATAAAATGAAGTGTCAAAGATATTAGGAAGGATAAAGAAAGAGTATCCTTGTACCACTAGTAGGTGGCTCTCTTGCTCCATGAAATAGGTCAGTCCTCTCTTGTTTGGAATTACACATGTATTCAATTAAATACTTAATAGTCTGAGAATCCCTAAGAATATATATATAATGAACGATTTACCACTTGTATATCTTATCTTCAGAAAGCATGACGCTTGATAAAAAGTACCATTCCGGCAAAAAGTGAACGTTAATAACACCGACAAATTTATGTTTTCCAAAAACAAGATAAGAAAAGAATTCTATACAACAATAAATTAACATTAAAACTGAACAGCCAAGGTCTTAAGAAAAAAAATCCTGTCTCGGCTGGATTTTGTATGAACAAAGAGAAGGGTCAAGCCTAGTTGAATGCAGTTATACTGGCCTATATTTGGATTTAAATCTTAAGAGGGATTCACCAAAGTAATATTATAGCAACTGATAAACAGAGGTAAATTAATTGAAAGATTATCTTATAATGAAACAGGTTCAGTGCTAATTGACACTGTTTATAGTTCATAACAGTTATTTCATAAGATTAATAATATGTTTTAAGTATTTGCTATAATGAGAAAACATATTATTTAAAACTGACAAGTATTATTGCTTGTTCACGACTTTGCTGTAGTGATAAGAAGATTAAAACCTGGAGCAGTTTTCGATTTACTTAAATGGGAAAATGGTACAAGTTTATTCTTCTTTCTATTGAACAATAAGACTTTTAGACATTATGATATCCATTGAATTATAGAAGTTAAAAGGTGTTGTGTTATGTTTTTGTGTTAAGTTTGTAATAATATACTATAATGTACCTTATAGTATATAGTATATGTATGTTATTAATCCACTATACTATTGTCTAATGATGGTAGATGGAATCCTTATAATGTGGTTATTTGAAACTGCTGCAGTGAAAAAGGGCATCATATGGGCTGTAGAGAAAGGAGGGGGTCATCTTACATTCCACTTCAGCAAAATTGCAAATCTCATAGACTTGTAGTGTTAAGGTTTATGGAGTTAGTGGTTTAGTACTGATAAGTAAATGTCTTGAAATAATATGCACAAATCATGGCTTAATGGACAGGTCATATATTTAATAAAGTGCTTTGCACAGACTCTGACCTTGGAAAAAAACAAGAGACTGTGGAAACTGCTAGCAGTAACATATTCCCAGAGACAGGTACAGGTCAGAGCCTGGTCAGTGCATCTCTTAAGGGATAAATAATTGTAATGAAAACTATTACCACTTAAACTTAGTGAAACTAAATGACTTGAATATTGTATGAGACAAACTTTTGTCAAATACTCTGTTAGACAGTGGTATATGGAATCAAAACTGACTCATTAACAAAATGATGAAACAACATGAGGTTAAAGGAAACACATACCTTTAATTTAGCATAATATAATCAATTAGAAGATGATGTCATATATTAAGAACATCTCTCATATATAACACATATAAAAATAGTGTTTTGCATGCAGTAGTGTTTTTATATTATATTATAAACCAAGATCCTGGGAACCTTGGTTCACTTAACTTTTCAGATAAAGGAGGGGCTCGGAGGAAAGCAAAGAAATGAGATCATAAGAGTTGAAACAAATGTGAAGTATTGAATTTATTGAGTACATGACACCTATTAATTCTGAAAAGTTAGTCCGGATCTTTTTAAAACTATTATTTGTAAAATGGATAAGAACTGTCCCACTAGATTAATGATTGGAGTTAATTGAGGCGTCCCATGTATTCCAATGAGACGAAAAACCTATAAAACTCCAGAGTAATTTCAATGGAGTACCACACTCATCCCAGACAGGGTAAGGTGGTCCATCTTCTGCAGACCAAAAACACAATTGAACTGATTTAACTCAGTTTAATTTGCCTGGTGAAGACAGTCATATCCTTTTACGATTTATATTAAAGGGTAAGCATTAATCAATTATTATTTTATCTCACATGTATTGCATGTATTGCTATAAGGGACTCACACTATGTTTAGAGGAGAACATTTGTTGAATTTGCTGAAATAGGCTACTGCGTGTTTTTAGTGTCGTGGTCGTGGCCGGCCTGCAGGCTGCACGAATACATAAAGATGTATTAAAGTGTAAACGTTAATATCTGTTAAGACACTGGACTGCCCAGAACGTCTGTCAGCTGGGGATATGAAGTAGCCTGTAGCTACTCAATCCAATATTTAACTGTTAATAAACCGAAGGAGTACTGATCATACTCTGATTCGTAAAAACACTTTAGATACATGAGTCTGTCAATTTCTTGGGTACTATATTGGTCATCTGCATATACTGCGGGTCCAGAGCACGAACTATATCCCACTAGGAGTAATAACATCTCTGTCCTCCTAATGTCTCCCCTGAGATAAGAGTGTGTGCTGAGCAAATAAAAAGAGTACTTAAAGAAATCTGAACACGCGGATTTCGTGACAGCTCCAAATGAAGAAGTGGCTTTAAGTAGATTGGAGATGGTATTTAGTAGGCTGCGTGAGAATAACCTTTAGTTTGCTCCTAAAAAGTGCTATTTGCTGCGTAGGTCTGTGAAGTTTCTTGGGCATGTTATCAGTCAGGAGGGTGTGTCCACTGACCCCGAAAAAGTCAGAGCAGTAGCTGCTGTTAAGAAGGAAGATTTAATGGAAGCAGATGGACAAACACCTTGCCAAAAGAAGATCAGGTCTTTCTTGGGAATGGCAATATACTACCAACATTTCATACAGGGATGCTCAGCAATTGCTAAACCACTTTTCCAGTTGACTGGGGGCCCAAAGAAGAGGAAGGTGACAGACAGGAATAGGAGAGCTCTAAATAGTGGTATCAGGAGGTTAACTCCAGCTGATTGGACACCTGCATGTGATCAAGCTTTAGAGCTACTTAAAGTTGCTTTGCTAGAGCAAGTTGTATTGGCACATCCAGACTTTAATCGCCCATTTATACTAGCAGTAGATGCTTCTTTTGATGGAATTGGTGCTTGTCTATCGCAGGTTCCTGAGGGGGAGGACAGAGCACGCCCGATAGCTTTTGCCAGTCGGTCACTAAATCGAGCGCAGTCTAAATATCCAGTCCACCGGTTGGAGTTTTTAGCTCTGAAGTGGGCCGTATGCGAGAAATTTAGCCACTGGCTTAAGGGACACCCTTTTTCAGCCTGGACAGACAATAATCCACTTACCTATATTCTCACAAAACCGAAGTTAGACACTTGTGAACAAAGGTGGGTGGCGAAATTAGCCTCTTATGAGTTTGATTTGAAGCATGTGCCAGGAACCAAAAATGTAGTAGCTGACGCATTAAGCCGAGAACCGTTTGTGAAAATGGGCATAAGCTATCGCTTAACCAAGGAGTCATACAAGGGCCTTTTGAAAGAGGCATCCCAAGTGAGTAAAGGTGGAGTACATAACATAAATACTCAAATCAGCAAACAAACCTTCAGTTGCTTAGTAGTGCTCCAGTGAATAAGGGGAGTTGTTCTTTAAGTAAAAATGACATCTCAGCAGTGTTAGAGAGCCAGTTGGAGTGGGAAACCTGTTCTCGAGTCCGAGCTTCCAAGCTGGATCAAGGGGCTCTTCAGGTCATCCATCAGCGCAAACAACGGGAATATGAAGTCCTTTCAAGAATCCTATATTATTTAGGAAGGCAAAAGAGACCATCTAGGTGTGAAAGGTGCAATGAACTAGCAGGCGTTGTAAGAATGTTAAAGCATTGGGATAAGTTGGCAATAATTGAGGGAACATTGTACCGAGTTTCAAAGGACCCTGTTTCTAGAAAAAAATGGTTCCAGTATGTTGTCCTCTCAGAGTTGCAGAAAGTTGCTTTGGAGGGAGTTCATGACAAGGCAGGCCACCAAGGACAATCGAGAACTGTCTATTTGGCCAGGCACAGATTCTTCTGGAACAACATTGATAGGGATGTAAGAGAGTATGTGTGCCGCTGTAAGAGGTGTGTCCTTAGTAAAACTCCAGAACCTGAAGCCCGAGCTCCTTTAAAATCCATCAATACGTCTGCCCCATTAGAACTCGTTTGTTTGGACTTTTGGTCGGCTGAGGAATCGAGTGGTGGTTCTGTTGAAGTACTTGTTATCACAGACCACTTTACTAAACTAGCACATGCCTTCCCTTGCATGAACCAAACTGCTAGATAAGTTGCCAAGAAACTGTGGGATGGGTTCTTTTGTGTGTACGGATTTCCTGCTTGTATACATACGGACCAAGGCACCAATTTCGAGAGTAATCTCATTGAAGAACTGATGGAGGTAGCTGGGGTCCAGAAATTTCATACCACTCCTTATCACCCTATGGGCAATGGGGGTACTGAAAGGTTTACTCGAACCCTTGGCAACATGATCAGATCCATTCCTCCCCGGGCCAAACACCACTGGCCCCAAATGATCCTGTGATAAAGAGAGAAAGGATCAATGCTGTAAATCTCCCTCCCAACTAGAAAAGGTGCTGTGTAAAGGTGAGGGTATGCTGCCTCCTAGATTTGCCACCTCGGTGGTAGGTGGAAACCGGAAGGTGACCATATTAGGAGGGGCGCGTAGCTGCAAGTACTCTGAACGATTCCATTGCAGTCAGCTGCGGGGCAGCCCTCTATTGGAGAAACCATGGCGACGCGTTGACTGCAGGGAGGAGTTTGCTGGGTACAAAGGGGAGGCAGCTACATCAGTACCTGGGCTTTTGCGCTGAGAGAAATGAGCCACCAGCCGGAGCTGTTCTCGTTTTGTTTTGTGTTAGGTGCTGTCTGTGTTTGTCTTTACAGCAGAGGAGTAGGAGCGAGGGGCTGCAGCCACTGAGCCAGCACAATCCCCGGAGCACTTCCCTCACAGCACGGCACCAACCACTCACCACAAACCCTGGAATTACAGAGCACAGTTTTCGTGCACGGAGGATCGTGGATTAGGAGTGTTTTTCTTTTGTTATTTTTGTTATTTTGTTTCTTAAACTTTATTAAATAAATCACGGACATTTTGGGAGAATCTGGTTTGGACATTGTACTTATGCACCACGTCACTCGCATCCTGTCACAGATCCAAACACTGACATTCGCATATAATTGTACAGCTCATGAAATGACTGGGTTTCCACCATTTATCTTCAAAAGTGTCTCGCAAGATGATGGGATTGTTGACTACGAGGGCTATGTGACACATTTGAGAGAAGATTTACAGGAGGCTGTACAAGTGGCCCAAAAACATGCTGAAAAAGGGCATAAACGCCAAGCTGATGGTTACAACTAAAAGGTTAGAGGTGCACCTGCGGAATTGGGAGACAGGGTCTTGCTGGCTAACAAAGGAGAGAGAGGAAAAAGAAAGCTGGCGGATAAATGGGAACCTGTATTGTACACAGTTGTTAAGAAGAACTCTCAAATTCACACTTACAAGATTACAAATGTCTCAACAGGGCAGGAGAAGGTTGTGCATCGGAACCTCATTATGCCTGCTAACTTCTTACCACTGGATTTGGAAAAGGATAGTGAAACCACTGAATTGTCTACTTTGTCTGAAGATGAACAGGACGTACCAAATGATGGTCAACAAGAAAGGGAAATCAATATTCCAGAGGAAGATCAGAGCAGAAGGACAAGAGAATGGATTGAACAGTTGCCAACAAACCGGGGGCAAGAGAGGGTAATGAAGATTTCAATCATGAAGCTTCGAAGGTTGACGAATCTTCAAGTCAATAGACAGATGAGCTGGGTGGACAATCAGATTGTTTTTTGGCTTGCTCTGAACAATCCCATGTAACAATAGAGAGGAGTATCGAACAAACAAATTGTAGCAATAGTTGTCTTTCCACCTCAATTGTAACAGGGGGTGTTAACTTTGCTAATGATGCATACCATGAGGATGCTAATAGCACTGTTCATTCAGCTCCGTCTATTGGCTCTTGTGATGGTAGCACAGTCGGAAGTCCTATCAGAGATGGGGTAGTTAGAACACGCTTTGGTATACTAATCAAACCAGTTAACAAACTCATCTACAACATGACTAACCAAGAACATGTTACGGTAGCAGGGTCAGTTCACAAGTTTGTTGATACTATTTCAGGAATATTCAAAAGTTAATTTGAGTTGTCGTATTTCTGTTTGTTTTTTTGTCAAGTTATACAGAACATAAAGCTGGAGTAAAGTAGGGGTTGGATTTGAGATTTGTGTGATCTGTTCTGTACCGTGCCAAGTTGAAAGAGGGCTGTGTTGTCGGCATTGCCTTGGTCTGGACTGTTTGGGAATTTAGAGCTACTCCTTTACTTTCCAATTCTTAATTGAATGTCTTAAAGATGACTCAACTTGTAGGGATGGTAATTCATCCAATTAGAATTCTAATGGTCAGGAAGACTGGCAAAAATAACTCTTACTTTCTCCAGGTTACCGTGCATACATTTGTATAAGTATTGGCTGAAGTAAGTGAGATTTATGGGGGGTGAATGTAGTGGAGAAGATATAAGGTTTATATATTAATAAATCTCACTGGAACGCCAAAGTACTGTTTATTTAATGCACTGAATTTTGTTTTTGTTCATTAGATTAATAAAGTTGTATACAAATTGCATTCTGGGAAGGATAGTGGGTGGTGTGTGAGATTGTTTTTCTGCGTGAGATTGTTTTTCTGCCTCTCTCAATATGGCTTCCTGCTGAGAGGTACGTTTTATCTTTCTCTCTAAAAGAAAGTTGGAAAAAAAACATTTTTGTCATCTGATCACTCGACGTGATCGTATATGTTTTATTTTGTAACCACATAATAAAGTATTTGCTGTGTATAAGAAAAACAATGAACATGATCTAGACAGCATTCAGAATTGGGCAGACACATGGCAAATGACATTTAATAGAGAAAAGTGTAAAGTATTGCATGCGGGCAATAAAAATGTGCATTATAAATATCATATGGGAGATACTGAAATTGAAGAAGGGAACTATGAAAAGACCTAGGAGTTTATGTTGACTCAGAAATGTCTTCATCTAGACAATGTGGGAAGCTATAAAAAAGGCTAACAAGATGCTCGGATATATTGTGAGAAGTGTTGAATTTAAATCAAGGAAGTAATGTTAAAACTTTACAATGCATTAGTAAGACCTCACCTAGAATATTGTGTTCAGTTCTGGTCACCTCGTTACAAAAAGGATATTGCTGCTCTAGAAAGAGTGCAAAGAAGAAGAGCAAACCAGAATTATCCCAGGTTTAAAAGGCATGTCATATGCAGACAGGCTAAAAAGAATTGAATCTATTCAGTCTTGAACAAAGAAGACTACGGGCGATCTGATTCAAACATTCAAAATCCTAAAAGGTATAGACAATGTCAACCCGGGGACTTTTTGACTTGAAAAAAAAAAAAAGGACCAGGGTCATAAATGGAGATTAGATAAAGGGGCATTCAGAACAGAAAATAGGAGGCACTTTTTTACACAGAGAATTGTGAGGGTCTGGAACCAACTCCCCAGTAATGTTGTTGAAGCGGACACCCTGGGATCCTTCAAGAAGCTGCTTGATGAGATTCTGGGATCAATAAGCTACTAACAACCAAACGAGCAAGATGGGCTGAATGGCCTCCTCTCGTTTGTAAACTTTCTTATGTTCTTATGTTCTTATGTAAATTAGACAATTTAGCTTTGTTAATTTCTTTTTGTTAACATGTGCTCTGCCGTTTTGTTTTATTTAGAGCTGGTTCAGTGTAGATTGCGATTTATCTGTAATCAGATTTAACAATGGTAAAAAAAGAAAAAGAAAGGAAGGAAAGTTAAATGAGAGAATATTTTTGTTATGATTAATTACCAATTATTAATATGCTAACGCTGCCATTTTGTTTGGTTTTGTTGGTTTCTCCACAGCGAATGCAGAGTGGAGAGTACTTACTGTGCAGGAGGCTTTATTTTTATTTTCTTTATTTTATTTCTCTCAGGTATGTGTGTTCTAAAAGTTTTCATGTATATGTACGTATGGGGGAAATGTTTATTAATTTAAAATAATTTTCTGTTTACATACAATACATGTATAATTTGGCTACGTGAAATTGCAGTGTATGGAAAGTAATATTTTGAATGACGATTTTAAAATCTCTTAAGTTGCAATTGTGTACGTTGTTATAGTGTGTATATATATACCAGCATAAGAGAGAAAAGAACCTCAACGGGCACAAGCCTGGAGTTAAATGGCCAAGAGCTTGTGAGAAAACTGCATGGGACACAGTAAACACAGATCTCTGCGTTGCATTGGAAAGATTAAGTGGAACAGTTGAAAAGAAGCTGGATAAATTTGGGGACATCATCTACGCATATGGAAGTGAGAGGTTTGGAGTTGAAAAAAGGAAGGAAAAAGTACAAACTATTCCTGGAAAGTCTAGACGGCAGCAGGAGATTGAACGCTTAGTTAGAGAAAGGAGACAGCTGAGGAACCAATGGAGAAGAGCAGAACAAAGTCAGAAGGAGGGACTCAATCTCTTACAAAGGGTCATAAAGATAAGCTTGCAACATTGCGCAGAGCTGAGCCCTCTGGAAACGCTACAAAAGAAGGAGCGGAGTGAGAGCTAACTTTATAAAGACCCATTCAAATTTGTAAAGAAGTTATTCACCAGTGAGAAGAATGGCACACTAAAAGCATCTAAGGTTGAGCTGGAGAGATATTTGGAGGAAACACATACAGATTCAAAAGGCAGGAGCCTATGTCAATTCCGTCAGACATCCCACCTATCAATCCACCAGAATACCAAATGGAGGACTGTGCACCTAAGTGGAAAGAAATAGAGCAAGCTGTGAAAAAGCAAGGGCTTCATCATCTCCAGGGCCTAATGGAGTTCCGTACAGAGTGTACAAGAGTGCTTCAGGAGTTCTACGAATTCTGTGGAAATTGATGAAAGTGGCATGGGAAAAACAGGTTGTACCAAGAGCATGGCGCCGAGCAGGTGGAGTCTTTATACCTAAAGAAAAAAAGATTCTACAAGCATCAGTCAGTTTCGTCCCATTTCCCCATTAAACGTAGAAGGCAAGATTTTCTTCAGCATTATTGCTCAGAGATTGTCAGCTTACCTATTAAAGAACTGCTTCATTGACACTTCAATACAAAAAGCGGGCATTCCAGGTTTCCCAGGTTGCTTAGAACACATCAATGTGATCTGGCAACAAATTCAATCAGCTAAAAAGGAGAGGAAGGAGCTCCATGTGACATTCCTGGATTTGGCTAATGCATATGGTTCAGTGCCACATGAACTTCTTTGGGCAGCATTTGATTTTTTCAGTGTACCGATGACAATAACAAATTTAGTGAAAGCCTACTTTGGAGATTTGCAATTCAGTTTTTCAACTTCAGAATTCAGCACTACATGGCAATGCCTAGAGGTTGGAATAATGGCAGGATGCACCATTTCTCCACTGGCTTTTACCATGGCAATGGAAGTAATCATTAGGGCATCAAAATGGGTAGTAGGAGGAGAGCGCTTGGCTTTCTGGAATGCGACTACCACCAATTCGAGCATACATGGATGACATGACAACCATGACTACAACAGTAGCCTGCACTAATCGATTATTGGGCAAATTAACCAATAACATTGAATGGGCACGAATGCAATTTCAAGCCCACTAAATCAAGGAGCATCTCTATAATTAAAGGCAAAGTAGTAGATAAAACATTCTTCATTAATGGTGAGGCAATACCAACAGTGTCTGAGAAGCCAGTGAAGAGTCTTGGGAGATGGTAACGATCGGGGGATCTAAAGGACACAGTTCGTGTGGGAGAAGTTAGACAACAAGCAGTGGAAGGGTTGAAGAGCATGGTGGCTGCGCTCTACCAGGTAAACTAAAACTCTGGTGCTTTCAGTTTGGTCTACTGCCGAGGTTGCTGTGGCCACTGACTGTGTACGAGGTTTCTTTGACAACAGTAGAGAAGCTGGAAGCTTTAATCAGTTCATACATCAGGAAATGGTTGGGAGTTCCACGCTGCCTCAGCAGAGTGGGACTTTATGGTAAAGGAATACTGCAGCTACCAGTCTCTGCTCTAACCGAGGAGTTTAAGTGCGCCAAGGTCAGACTGGAAATGACATTAGTAGAGTCACGCGATAAATGCGTGAGGCAGCACCTGTCTTGAAAACTGGAAGAAAGTGGGCAAAGAAAGCTGTGGAAGATGCAAAGGCTGCCCTTCGAATTGGTGATATCATGGGGCAAGTTCAGCATGGAAGAGGGGGTCTTGGTTTCAGTTCAGCTCCTCCTACATGGCACAAGGCAGCCCCAGCTCAAAGGAGGAAGCTGGTAGTCAACGAGGTGCAAAAGCAGGAGGAGAGGATGAGGTGTATAAAGGCCATTTCCCAGGCCAAGCAGGGAGAATGGATGAGATGGGAGAGTGTGGAACAACGCAAGATTGGCTGGCAAGACCTATGGTCAATGGAACAGAGCAGGATCAGTTTCCTCATCAGGTCAACATATGATGTTCTCCCATCACCACAGAACCTAAACCTCTGGTTAGAGAGGATCCCTCATGTCCTTTGTGTTCATCACCTGCAACATTAAGGCACATTTTGACAGGATGTGGGCAGGCTCTTAGCCAAGGACGGTTTACTTGGCACCATGACCAGGTGCTGCGATGTTTGGCCTTAGCATTGGAAGACAAGCGTAACATGACCAATAAGTTGTCACCTGTTCCATCAAAACATTACACACAAAAGACAACATTCCTCCGCCCAGGAGAGCAACCACCAAGAAAAGGTGTTAAAACCAATCCCTCGCCCAGGACAACTGGAAGCTGCTAGAGACTGGAAAATGCTGGCAGATGTTGGTCAACGGCTTATTTTCCACCTGAGATTGCCACCACTAACCTTCGACCAGATATTGTCTTGTGGTCTGGATCAGCACGCCTTGTTCACCTGGTAGAGTTAACAGTGCCATGGGAGGATGCTGTAGATGAGGCGTATGAGAGGAAGAAACTGCGGTATGCTCAACTAGCCACTGAAGCGGAACAGCGAGGATGGAGAGTCTGGGTTTACCAGTGGAAGTGGGTTGTCAAGTTTGTGGCACACTCTACAACCCGGTTTCTCAGAGACGCCGGATTCAGTGGCCAAGAGTTGCGTCGCACAGTGAAGAACTTATCTGAAGCAGCAGAGGAGCAGCAACTGGCTGTGGTTGAGACGGAAAGATTCTGGCTGGGGATCTCAAGCACAATAGAAAGAAAGAAACGCTGATGTACAGGTAAGTAAGCTGGGCTGAGTTGAGTGGGGGGGCGGAGGGGGGTGATGCTGGGGCGCCAGAATCACCGTCGAGCCCTCTTGAGGTGTCGTGGGCTAGTCGACGAAACACTGAGGATGGAAGGTGCCCACTTGAAAACCCCAGAGATGTACTACTTAGCTCAATCCAGACGGTTGTCATGCTGATGCGCTGGGGAGGCCGCACTGTGGTTGATCCCGGAGCCAGCATCGCAGCCGTTGTGTGTGCTGATGCGCCAGGGAGGCAAAATAAGCTGATCCCTGGAGCCAGCATTACACTTCAGCCATTAACACCAGACAGAAGGATATCTACATCATCATATGGAAGGAAACGTAAATGGATGGAGACACATATGGATCACATTAGTTTACTGTAAAGCTTCGTCTTAGTTGGTGCTTATCTTGGCGAGAGCCAAGTTCAAATCAGCATGAAGTTTTAACATCTACTCTCGTGTAATGGAAATCATGTATATATATATATATATATATATATATATATATATATATATATTGTAACAAAACAAAATACGGGGCAAGGTAATGGATGGGATATACATTCGCCCCAATTTGTACAATTTAACCCTGGATTCTAAAGAGAAATGTAGTTCAGTGTCCGTGGCCTACTGAACTACACTTCCCAGGTTGAAAAGACAGGTTCTAATTGAACAAGTGCCAGATTTGATTAGGCACCTGTTGGCAATTAGCACAGGTATTTAAACTGGGCTGAAGCAACAAGGCGGGCTTTTGACAAGGCTCAGTCCTGCACACAGACCTGGCGTGTTGCTGAGGAAAGTATTGTGTTCGATTGTAATTCTCTTGTAGAAACAATTACATTAGGTTTATGACTTCGTAAACGGCTTAGCCAACCGAGAACTCAGTTTAGTCTCTAACAAGTTTAGGTAGACCTCCATGAAGGAGGTAGGCGTTGTTTTGTTTGAATTTATTTTGTTTGGAAAAGTCATATGTATGTCAGTGTTTGAACAACCTGCGAAACAAAGACTGATAATAAACATACGGAAGCCGCCTCGTTCAACCAAACTTCGCTTGTCAAAGGAATCAATTATTTACACTAGAAGACCGTGGTTCGACAGGAAGTCTGTGACAAAACTTCCCCCCACTTTGTCACAATATATATATATATATATATATGTACATTTACATGTAGGTATGTAAATTATGCACTGTAAAGAGGGAGATTGTTCTTCTGGCTCTCTCAATATGGCTTCCTGCTGAGAGCGAATGCAGAGTGGAGTGCACTTACTGTGCAGCGGGCTTTATTTTTATTTTCTTTATTTTATTTCTCTCAGAATAAAGCTGCAAGACTTCAGTTTGTGTCTGGTGGTCCTTTAATATCCTGAAGAAATAAATACACAACGCATCGTACAGACAGAGATCTATTACAATTACAAAAGCAAAAGAGCAAAAAAATCTGACTCAATATCAAAAACGCTGTTTTCCTACCATCAAACAGCGAAGGAATTTTCTGAATTCACCATTTCACTACTGAGATATCCCCTTCGCAATTTGTAGAGTACTTCATAGTTCAAAACAACTCTGATCGACTAGCTGTGCGTTTCGCTGCTCTGGCCTTACAACAATCTGTTTGATGGTGAAGTCTCCCTGATCACGTTGTAGGGGAGGTCACAAGCTTTCCATTCACATCGACTTTGTTTGTAGCCTAATCCACTGAAGAGTAATCGACTTGCGCAAGTAAACAGAGCCACATGTATTGCAGTGGAGAGCACAGCATTGCACACAGAGGATCAAGGTTTCTTACCATTTTCTGATCATTTTTTCAATTTGTAAAATTTGTAAAATCGAATGAAATGGCTGTAACTTACCTAGAGACAGTATAGGTTTTCTTATCCTTTCAAGATAAACTGTCTGCCTGCCAAAACAATCACTCACTCAGTTCCTTTGTTTGCCACATGTTAATCAAAGTAAAGATGAAAGGAACTGAGGTGATTTCAGTCTGGCAGCCTGATTTAGAGTAGCCAAATTCTCTGCAATCTCATTATTAGGCTTCCAAGCCAAAGGCTGGGGAAGCCTATTGTTATTGTTATGTTTATTATTATTATTATTATTATTATTAGGCTTCCAAGCCATATGCTGGGGAAGCCTATTGTTAGGATTATTATTATTATTATTATTATTATTATTATTATTTTCTTTCTTCCAAGACCTCATCGCAGGCTTATGAAATCGGGTGTGTAGGTAGGTGGCTATGTGCAGATAACCAGACTGGTGTCCAAACTTGCGCAAGTCACATGGTTTGGCAGCCATACTGGATTTTGTGGAATTTGTTAAAACGCCTATGTATCGGAAACCGCTCACTGCAGAGTTCTGAAAATTGCTATACATGTTGAGGGATAGTCCATGATTAACTGTTGTTAATATGAAGCTGATTGGTTATGTGGTTTAGCAACCACATCGATTAATGACATACAAATATGAAATTATCAAAATTCAAACATCTTCTACTCTGAAACCGCTTATCCGATTGAAACAAAAATTGGAATAAAACATCTCAGCATGGTCATCTGTTACGCTTGTTCAAGGGACGTTGCTACTGTGAAAATTATGGCATCCACGCTGCATCATCAACATACGCAACTGGCTATAAAACTGCCTATGCTGCACCAAAATGCACGAAATTTGACACGGATGTAGAGGACTATGGGATGCTGTGCCATGGTCAATATGACGGCCTTAGGTCACATGGTGTGTCAGCCATCTTAGATTTAATGAAATTTTTTGTGCAATTTTCAAAAGTCTTGTTCTCATGAACGATAAATCTTTGTACATATTGCGCTCATGTCCACGATTGATTCTACTTAAGGAAAAATGGATCGGTCACATGGTGTGGCAGCTATGTTGGATTTTGCATAAAACACTTAAACAACAACTCCTCGTGAGCCCTTTGGCTGATTGACGTGAATCTTGGGTATACGTTATCTTTGTACTGTCCTCTAAAAAAGTTAGTCAGGAAAAGTTCCTACATAAACAAACATGGCTGCCATGAGCCAATCAATATGGGTGACATGCCAAATTATACCCTGAAATGACACATTCCCACCATTGGGGACAGCTTACCATGGAAATTGAGCAAAAAAAATCTTAAAAGCAGCCATTTTTTTTGGTGGTGTCTGTCAAGAACCGTTTCACTAACTCATGTAACTTAAAACACAGTAATTACACTGGAAAGGCTGGCATTACAAAACTGTACACATTCTCTCACACACACACCAAGTATTACAAAAAATGACTGAGCTCGGGTAGTACAAGAATGTGTTGTTAACCGATTTTTTTTCTTTAGAGCGGAACTGCACAGAAGGTACTCGAAAAAAAAAAAACATCTTAAAGCAGAACACAATCGAAACAATTACATGTTACTACATCAGCTTTACAAGTCACACGAATACAGTTTGCTTAAAAATCTTCATATAATTATTTTTACGACTGAACTGTGGTCAAACAGTCACAAATCCTGCAACCGTCGCTCACATAACATTTAAAACACGCGTGGGGGGGCGACTTTGCAAGCATATCTTTCATTAACTATTCATTTTTGATAAAGAATAGTACAGACAGAACTATTCAGATTCGCTTGCTCTATAAAATACCATTATAACTGTGAAGATCGCATAGTTATTCACGGAGAATCACCCCAAAAAGCGGACATTTTAGTATATTTGTAGCTGACCAGATTCTCTGCTGTAATGTTTGTTTACTAAAAGTAAACTCGTGGACATGCAGGCAGACCTGTACACATTGTAAGTATTTAAAAAAATACTGTGATCTCGGCCTGTACATAGATGTTATGTAATCATTTTTTTATACGCTGTTGTAAGTGAACAGAAGCCAAATAAAATAAATAAATAAAGCAACTGCACTATTCTTTTTAAACCACAACACAATCAAAACACTTACATGTTTAATACATGAGCTTTACAAGTCACACGAATACAGCTTGCTTAAAAATCATCATATAATTATTTTTACCAAAGGCGTAGGAACATATTGGCTAAGTCGGGCTATAGCCCGACTAAATATTTTGACTTTTTTCAATTGCACGCTTTTGTATGATGTTTACAGTCTTTTAGAAAAATGTGCATTTTCAAAACTCAACATACACGCATTGTCAGTGTATGTAGAAAGTTATATGCATGGTGACAGATTTGTGAATACTTTCTAGCTAAAGCATTTAACTGTAGTAATTTCTTAAAAGCCATGACTAATTTGGTGTTATATACTGTCCCTGGTAAACGTTACATAAAAGCAGTTTAGTAATATTACTTTTATATTGCAGTATATGTCAGTGGTACAATGCAGTAGACTTATGAAACTTTGTATAATAGTAGAGGTCTATGAGAAGTTGATGTTTTCGCCACATTTTGCGCGTTTCATAACACGAACACTAATACAGAAACTGCAAAGGGACAGAAAGTTATATACAGCCCTTTAGATAACTATGCTGGCTTTAATAATAAAAAGTATATCATTGATGGGTATTATAGTATTTAAGTAAATGGAGCTGCATCAGCAGCTTTTCTGTCGTACTGTTGTTTGAGTAGCAGCTATTTACAAAAGCAAGTGATAGTTATAATTAAGACTAAACTAACAAAACGACAATCGCCAATCCTGAATATATGGTAACGAATCTCCTAGTGCATTATTTAAAAGACGTATGGAGGTTTTTTTTTTCACTGATCACAATATAATCATTAACCAAGGTGTGCAATATAACTAGCTTATGTGTAATATACATGTGTGGCAGGGTGGCTGGGCGGACGTCACGGCAGAAGCAGGAAGGAAGAACTCTGACATCAGGCACTGCAGTTTAAAGTAAATGACGCGGCGCGCCGTTTTATTTTCAAGTAACAAAAATAAATCAAAGGTTTAAACAAAAAGGCTGTGCTCACAGAGCGAAATAAAAAAGGTAAACAAAAATAATCACGAACACTACAACCACACAGGTCAGGCTGGGCAATAGCCTTCACTGTTCATGTATGTATGTAATGTTTTCTTTTACTCTCTCTCTCTCTCTCTCTCTCTCTCTCTCTCTCTCTCTCTCTCTCTCTCTCTCTCTCTCTCTCTCTCTCTCTCTCTCTCTCTCTCTCTCTCTCAACTTCCACCACGAGTGCCGAGAGCTGCAGGCTTTTATATTCAGGTGACCATCTCCCGATTAGCAACAAAATTAATCATTTAATTAATTCGGGAGATGGCCACCTTCTGCACGAGTTTATTAATTATTCCCGGCAGAGGACGAGCACCAATTTCGCCTCTGCCAGAACATGTTTTAAAATAAATAAAGCACACTTTTCGTTTAGCGTCACATTTACAATGAATAAATCATAATACACAACACATCACACGGCGCCTCGCCATCATAAATATAATAAATAAACCATAATAATAATAATAATAATAATAATAATAATAATAATAATACAAAACAAATACAAAATAATACAAGGGCGGAGGGGGACCCCGTTCTAAAATAAAATAAATAAATCAATGTACAGGGCACCTCGCCCTGTTATTTTTATTTATTTCTTAGCAGACACCCTTATCCAGGGCGACTTACAATTGTTACAAGATATCACATTATTTTTACATACAATTACATTATTTTTTACACATTATTTTCACATACAATTACCCATTTATGCAGTTAGGTTTTAACTGGAGCAATCTAGGTAAAGTACCTTGCTCAAGGGTACACAGCTGTGTCCCCACTTGGGATTGAACCCACAACCCTCTGGTCCAGAGTCCAGAGCCCTAACCACTACTCCACACTGATATAATGTTTGTTGGGCCAGATGGTTAACTATTGAGTGCCATAATATAACTTGTGGATGTGACGACTTATAAAATAATTTGTCTTGTATTTGAGCCCATTTCACCCCTGATAGTCAATCGTTACACTATTATCACTTTCTATTACTTTAAAAAATGCACATTAAATTATAGTGGCATTAAAATCTCTCTTAAAGGTCAAACATGATGCATGACATCATCAACATATGCAACTGGCTATAAAACTGCCTATAACTTCTTATCGGCTACACCAAAACGCACAAAATTTGACACGGATGTAGAGGACTATGGGATGTTGTGCCGTGGTCAATATGGCGGCCTTTGGTCACATGGTGTGGCAGCCATCTTAGATTTAATGAAAATTTCATGCAATTTTCAAAAGCCTTCTCATATTTGTGCCAAAATTGACACAGTTAGCACAGTTATGATGATAACGATTCATATATACTAACCAATGTGCTTAAATTTCACGATAACTGCTTGGAAGCCTTTATAGTTGCTAGCAACTCTAGTTTCAAATTTTACCCAGTGTGGTACACATGTTGGAAAAAAACTGGCTCTTTTCACGTGCTACAAGTTGAAATAATGACTATAGAATATAAACAAATGAATAGTGTTTGTTGTTTTTTATGTATTTGTTCTGGATAGCTCCCTCCAGTGTGGTACTGAACCATGCCTGTGCTGTTTATACTTTGGAAGATAATGTGATTTATTTAAAGTCACAGCCCACCAGGCGGAAATTGCCTGTGGGGGCTGGGGTTTTATAAGGTTAATATATTTCATTATGTTGGGATATACTGTGACTAAGAAAGGCAATTCAATCTCTAGATGCCAGCTTTACATTTCACAATGATTATAATTTGTCAGTACAAAAACTGTAATGGCTATAACCTGTTGTTCATGGTCAAACTGGACGATTCACAGCTCCTTACACACTGCAGATAGTGATGTTAACTATAGAATCTGTATAGGAAACCAAGTATGCCATATCCAAAAATGACCTTTACTTTTGACCTGTAGCGTTTTATCAGTACTTCTTACGAAGTCAGTCGAAGCAAACCACAGTTTGCAGGACATCAGCACCCCTGTCATAGACGTGAGGAGGACTTGCATGGACACAGCTAGTGATGAACCTAATGATCCTTGTGAACCCGGTCAGACAAACCAGCATAAGAGAGAAAAGAACCTAAACTGACACAAGCCTGGAGTTAAATGGCCAAGCACTTCTGAGAAATCTCTGTGGGACACAGTAAACATGGATCTCTGTCTAGACGGCAGCAGGAGATTGTACGCTTAGTTAGAGAAAGGAGGCAGCTGAGGAAGCAATGGAGAAGAGCAGAAAAAAGTCAAAAGGAGGGACTCAACATTGCGCAGAGCTGAGCGCCTACGGAAACACTACAAAAAGGAGTGAGCAAGAACTAACTTTTATAAAGATCCATTCAAATTTGTAAAGAAGTTATTCACCAATGAGAAATGGCACACTAAAATCATCTAAGTTTGAGCTGGAGAAATATTTGGAGGAAACACATACAGATTAAAAAAGGCAGGAGCCTATGTCAATTCCTTCAGACATCCCACCTATCAATCCACCAGAATACAAAATGGAGGACTGTGCACCTAAGTGGAAACAAGTAGAGCAAGCTGTGAAAAAAAAGGGCGTCATCATCTCCAGGGCCTAATGGAGATTCATGCAGACTGTACAAGAGTGCTT
Source organism: Huso huso (assembly GCA_036884735.1). NCBI lineage: Eukaryota > Metazoa > Chordata > Actinopteri > Acipenseriformes > Acipenseridae > Huso > Huso huso. The sequence continues at coordinate 5,886,273 of CM072711.1, read as the reverse complement.
CAGGAGTCTCTACGATCCTGTGGAAATTGATGCAAGTGGCATGGGAAAGACAGGTTGTAACAAGAGCAAAGGCGTTGAGTCTTTATAACAAAACAAAAAGATTCTACAAAGCATTAGTCAGTTTTGCCCTATATTCCCTATTAAACGTAGAAGGCAAGATTTTCTTAAAGAACTGCTTCATTGACATTTCAGTACAAAAAGCGGACATTCCAGGTTTCCTAGGACGCTTAGAACACATCAATGTGATCTGGCAACAAATTCAATCAACTAAAAAGGAGAGGAAGGAGCTCCATGTGACATTCCTGGATTTGGCTAATGCATATGGTTCAGTGCCACATGAACTATTTTGGGCAGCATTTGTTTTTTCAGTGTACCGATGACAATAACAAATTTAGTGAAAGCCTACTTTGGAGATTTGCAATTTAGTTTTTCAACTTCAGAATTCAACACTACATGGCAATGCCTAGAAGTTGGAATAATGGCAGGATGCACCATTTCTCCACTGGCTTTTGCCATGGCAATGGAAGAAATCGTTAGGGCATCAAAATGGGTAGTGGGAGGAGAGTGCTTAGAACATAAGAACATAAGAACATAAGAAAGTTTACAAACGAGAGAAGGCCATTCAGCCCATCTTGCTCGTTTGGTTGTTAGTAGCTTATTGATCCCAGAATCTCATCAAACAGCTGGCTCTTGAAGGATCCCAGGTGTCAGCTTCAACAACATTACTGGGGAGTTGGTTCCAGACCCTCACAATTCTCTGTGTAAAAAGTGCCTCCTATTTTCTGTTCTGAATGCCCTTTATCTAATCTCCATTTGTGACCCCTGGTCCTTGTTTCTTTTCAGGTCAAAAAGTTCCCTGGGTTGACATTGTCTATACCTTTTAGGATTTTGGACTTTTGAATCAGATCGCCGACTGAATTGAAGAATGAATTGAATCTATTCAAGACTGAATAGATTCAATTTTTAGCCTGTCTGCATACGACATGCCTTTTTAAACCGGGATAATTCTGGTTGCTCTTCTTTGCACCTTTCTAGAGCAGCAATATCCTTTTGTAACGAGGTGACCAGAACTGAACACAATATTCTAGGTGAGGTCTTACTAATGCATTGTAGAGTTTTAACATTACTTCCTTGATTTAAATTCAACACTTCTCACAATATATCCGAGCATCTTGTTGGCCTTTTTATATTTCCCACATTGTCTAGATGAAGACATTTCTGAGTCAACATAAACTCCTAGGTCTTTTCATAGTTCCCTACTTCAATTTCACTATCTCCCATATGATATTTATAATGCACATTTTTATTGCCCGCATGCAATACTTTACACTTTACTCTATTAAATTTCATTTGCCATGTGTCTTCCCAATTCTGAATGCTGTCTAGATCATTTTGAATGACCTTTGCTGCTTCAACAGTGTTTGCCACTCCTCCTATTTTTGTGTCGTCTGCAAATTTAACGAGTTTGCTTACTATACCAGAATCTAAATCATTAATGAAGATTAGGAATAGCAGAGGACCTAATACTGATCCCTGTGGTACACCACTGGTTACCTCGCTCCAAATTGAGATTTCTCCTCTAATCAGTACTTTCTGTTTTCTACATGTTAACCACTCCCTAATCCATGTGCATGCATTTCCTTGAATCCCTACTGTGTTCAGTTTGAGAATTAATCTTTTATGCAGGACTTTGTCAAAAGCTTTCTGGAAATCTAAATAAACCATGTCGATGCTTTGCAATTATCCATTGTCGATGTTGCATTGTGATAGAGAGAAAAAAGGATAGATGCTGTAAATCTCCCTCCTGATTAGAAAGGGCGGCTGTGTAAGGGGGAAGGTAAGCTGCCTCCTAGGGTCCGCCACCTCGGTGGTAGGTGGAAACCGAAGGTGACCATATTAGGAGGGGCGCGTGGCTGCAAGTACTCAGGACAATTCCATTGCAGTCAGCTGCGGGCAGCCCTCTATTGAGAGAAACCATGGCGACGTTGACTGCAGGAGGAGTTTGCTGGGTACAAAAGGGGAGCAGCTACGCTAGTGCCTCCTCTTGCACTGACAAACTGAGCCACCAGCCGGAGCTCTGTGTTCGATTACGTGTTGTTTGTTGTGTGTTTTCAGAGGTGGAGTAGGAGCTGGGGACTGCAGCCATGGAGCCAGTTCCAGATCACAGAGCACTACCTTCCCTCAACATCAGCACACCCCGTGTGATTACAGAGCACCTCATGCACAGGACACTCGGGATTTCATTGTGGACACTTTCTGTTTGGGTTTTGTATTTTTGTTTTGTGTGTCAGCCAGCTGTGTCCCCACCAAATACCATTGCTGGTAAAGGGAGGTTTATTTTAATAAACACAGTCGTTTTGGGAGAAATACTGTTTCAGGACTGTTTATTTATTCAATACACCACTCGCATCCGTCACATGCATCTTCAAAAAAATCAAGCAGGTTAGTTAGACACGATCTCCCTTTCCTAAAACCATGCTGACTGTCTCCCAGGGTATTGTTACCATATAGGTAATTTTCCATTTTAGATCTTATTATAGTTTCCATAAGTAATAGAAGTCAGGCTTATTGGTCTGTAGTTACCTGGTTTGGTTTTGTCTTCCTTTTTGTGGATCGGTATTACGTTTGCTATTTTCCAGTCTGACGGTACAACCCCTGTGTACGAGGTTTCTTTGACAACAGCTGGAAGCTTTAACCCTTTGCAGTCCATTTATTAAGTGCGTGTCAGGCACGTCAGATCCAATTTATTTTCACACGCGCAGTTAATTTTAGACGCGCTGTTTAAAAGTATTTTTTTCCCCACAGTCAAATGGGTTTAAAAGGCCCTGCATATCAACAAAGCACTCACTAGGCATTTCCAGCCCCGCCCCACCCTTTTAGATTCGCTATAGCTTTCACATATGCCAAGAAAATAAATAATAATAATAATAATAATAATAATAATAATAATAATAATAATAATAATAATAATAGTCTTACCACAGATCAATCATCTTCTGATCACTCGTTTTATCACCAAACGCCTCAATAATGCGATCCAAGTCATTATTTTATTACTATAACAACTGAAAAAAGCTTTGCAAATGTCCGTGATATTCTTTGAGCGCTGATGCAGTATCAGCCAGCTTGTTTACTTATGGTCCTATCTGATGCCAGGGGCAAGAGTGACTATTCATGATATCGCCCTTTTTTTTCGGGCTTGTCTCGGCTCCTGTCGCTCCCACTCGCCACTGAATGGTTTTCTCGGCTTTTTCTGGAGAAAAAACGACTAGAAACCCGTTTTTTGCGTTTTCTGATGATGTTGGACAGGGTCTAACATTGGACCGGATTGGAATAATTGCAATGTCGGACCAGGTCAGACATAGGACCGCAGAGGGTTAATCAGTTCATACGTCAGGAAATGGTTGGGAGTTCCACACTGCCTCAGCAGAGTGGGACTTTATGGTAAAGGAACACTGCAGCTACCAGTCTCTGCTCTAACCAAGGAGTTTAAGTGCACCATGGTCCGACTGGAAAAGACATTAGTAGAGTCACGCGACAAATGCGTAAGAGAGGCAGCGCCTATGTTGAAAACTGGAGGAAAGTGGGCGGCAAAGAAAGCTGTGGAAAATACAAAGTCTGCCCTTCGAATTGGTGATATCATGGGGCAAGTTCAGCATGGAAGAGGGGGTCTTGGTCTCAGTTCACCTCCTCCTACATGGCACAAGAAAACCGCAGCTCAACGGAGGAAGCTGGTAATCAAAGTGGTGCAAAAGCAGGAGGAGAGGATGAGGTGTATAAAGGCCGTTTCCCAGGCCAAGCAAGGAGAATGGATGAGATGGGAGAGTGTGGAACATGCAAGATCGGCTGGCATGACCTATGGACAATGGAACAGAGCAGGATATATTTCCTCATCAGATCAACATATGATGTTCTCCCATCACCACTGAACCTAAACCTCTGGGTGGGTGAGGATCCCTCATTTCCTTTTGTGTTCATCATCTGCAACATTAAGTCACATTTTGACAGGCTGTAACGTGGGTCTTAGCCAAGGACGGTTTACTTGGCACCATGACCAGGTGCTACGAAGTTTGGCCTTACATTGGAAGACAAGCGTAACATGACCAATAAGTTGCCACCAGTTCCAACAAAGCATGTGACAGAAATATAATGAGTTCTGGTTGTAAATCTCCCTCCCGACCTGTGAGGGCTCTAAGTAGCGAAAGGGAAAGGCTTTGGACGGGTTGGCCTGACTGTTCATTTCCTGGCTCAGGAAGTCGGTCAGCCTGGAAGAAGGTGAGACTCCATTACAGGAACGTATTGACCCGGAAGGTAAACGAGGTAGCAGCTGCAGGCAATAGAGTCAGTTGTAATCGTTTACCAAGGGGTCATGCATGATAGCATAAAGAAGCCGGAGAATCGTAAATCTTTTCCTTTGCTTGGGTCAGAGAAGAACGGACTGGAAGGACCGGGAGAGTTCCCAAAAAGAAATACAAAAGTATTCATGAGTGTTTTGTTTGTTTGTTTGTAGCACTGTGTGGCAATGTGCCCCGCCCCTGTGTGCATATTATGTGTTGTATGTTGCGTGCGTGTGTTAATGTTGGTGTATAGTCATTGGTACACAGGATATAAACGGGTCTGTGTTTCACGTGTATTTAAAAATGTAGATTTATATTTAGGCACAGGGAGGGCACAAATCACTTCACGTGCTGTTTAAATGTAATATGTGAGCACGGGGTTGCACGTAATGAATTCACGTGCTGGGATTCAAGTGAATAATTAATTAGTAATTGAATCCCAGCACAACAGTATATATAGAGACACGTAGCACTCAGTCGGGGTTGGGTGTTCGTGAGTGGAGAACGGGAGAGAGAAGGAGAAAATAAAACAAAGTAAGAACGTTAAATTAGAAGTGTTTTCCTCACCGTGTTTGTTCGCCTGTCTGTTTAAGTGTAGTACGTTTGTTTGTCTTTTTTGTTTTGGCTCGAGTGCGTGTCCGATTTTTTTGTTTTAAAACCTTTTATTTTTTCTGTTCTGTTTATTAAATGCTGGCGATCACGCCGCCCAGCTTCACCAAACCACATCTCTCTGTCTGTTTATTTCCCTGGCTCTGGTCTGACACCACCCACTCCGGCCGTCTTTGTGACACGTGGTGTCCTGCGTGGGATCTACAGCGCCTCAGGACTCAGGCCAGAGCAGGAACCGCATTCTTGGATTTAAAAAGAGAAAAAAAAAAATGGCAGAAGACGTCATCAAAAAGGGGACTGATGCTGGAAAATGCTGGGCTGGAGGCGCAGTCTATACCAGTAGTCGTCGGTCCCTGCGGTTTATGGATAGGGAAATGATGGGAGGCTTATGCAAGGAACAGACCGTAAGCACCTGGGAGGAAGGTGTGGGGTTGGTCCTCAGCTACCTGGAGGCAATTATAGGTGGAACAGCAGCCCAGGTAGCAGGTCCACCAGCAGAGGAAGAATGCCTGCTGTCCCGTCTCCACCAGCAGAGGAAGAATGCCTGCTGGTTTTGCGCCCACAGCCCGAGAGGGGAGGAGCCTGAGCGTCCACAGCCCGAGCGGGAGGAGCCTGAGCGTCCCACAGCCCAAGCGGGAGGAGCCTGAGCGTCCACAGCCCAAGCGGGAGGAGCCTGGGTGTCCAGCCCAAGCGGGAGGAGCCTGGGTGTCCCACAGCCCAAGCGGAGGGAGCCGAACGTCCCTACGCCTGGTGGGAGGAGCCGAACGTCCTACGCCTGAGTGGGAGGAGCCCAACGTCCTACGCCTGAGTGGGAGGAGCCCAACGCCCCACGCCTAAGTGGGGGGGCGAGCGTCCGCCCCACGCTAAGTGGGGAGGCCGAACGCACAGCCCAAGAGGGGGGGGTCGGTTAGCCCTGGCCCAAAAGGGAGGAGTCGGTGCGTCCACAGCCCAAAAGGGAGGAGTCGATTAGCCCACAGCCCAAAAAGGGAGGAGTCGGTGTCCACAGCCCAAAAGGGAGGAGTCGGTTAGCCCACAGCCCAAGAGAGGGAAGTCGGGCTTTCACAGCCCTAGTACCCAAGCTGCCAGCAGAGGGAGAATGCCTGCTGGTTCCACCTCCACCAGCAGAGGGAGAATGCCTGCTGGTTTCCCAGATCAAGGCGGAGTCACCCAGTTCCCTGCAAAGGGAGGCAGAGCAGCACCAGTCCCCTGCAAAAGGGGAGGACTACACGCTGCTCCCACCTCCATGTTGAGGAGACTACACGCTGCTCCCACCTACACCGCAGGAGCAGGCGGCAGGGCTGCCTCTGCCTCAGCCACCCCACTTCCTTCACTCCGCAGGGAGCAGGAGGGCAGGGCTGCCTCCGCCATAACCACCTCCAGGGGCAGGCAGCCGAGCTGCCTCTGCCTCCGCCCACCTCCACCGAAGGGAGCAGAGCGGCAGGGCTGCCTCTGCCTCCGCCCCACCTCCACCGCTTCCTCCCACTGGAGCAGGGGACAGGCTGCCTCTGCCTCCGCCACCACCACTTCCAGGAGCAGAGGAGCAGGGAGCTGCCTCTTATCCGCCACTGCCAGAAGCAGAACAGCAGGAGCTGTCTCTGCTTTCCGTACCTCCACCACCAGAGATCTGGTGGCCGGAGCCCCAGAAAGGGAGCTGTCGGGCCACCGAAGAAGGGGAGGAGGTCTGAGACCACCAACCCCAGCAGCAGTTTCACTGCCGGAGATCGGGGAGGTCCGGAGACCTGCTCCCACTGCAGCATTTTTCGCTGCCGGAGATCGTGGGGGAGGTCCGAGACCTGCTCCCACTGCAGCAGCAGTTTCGCTGCCGGAGATCATGGGGGAGGATCCGAGACTGCTCCACTGCAGCAGTTTCGCTGCCGAGATCGGGGGAGGTCCGGAGACCCTCCCCACTGCAGCACTTGTGCTGCAGAAAAACTGTGGCCGGAGCCCGGAAGAGGGAGCTGCCGGCTACGAAGAAGAGGGGAGGTCAGGAGACCATCCCCAAGCAGCCTTTCCGCTGCCAGGACTGCCCGGCTGAAGGAGTTGTCTGGGAGCTGTCAGCACGTCTGCTGACAGCATGGCCAGTAGCAGCCTGGCTACTGGCAACATTGCCACCTGTGGGCCCCTGGCTCCCTCCCAGCCGAGACTTTGGCCTGGACTGCTGGATTTTTAAGGGGGAGGTGGCCGTGAGGCCATGTAAGCCTTTGCACAGGGGTATATGGCAATGTGCCCCGCCCTGTGTGCATATTATGTGTTGTATGTTGCGTCGCGGTGTTAATGTTGGTGTATAGTCATTGGTACACGGGATATAAACGGTCTGTGTTTCACGTATTTAAAAAATGTAGATTTATATTTAGGCACGGGAGGGCACAAATCACTTCACGTGCTGTTTAAATGTAATATGAGCACGGGTTGCACCGAATGAATTCGTGCTGGGATTCAAGAATAATTAATTAGTAAATGAATCCCAGCACAACAGTATATATAGAGACACGAGCACTCAGTCGGGGTTGGGGGTGTTCGGTGAGGAGAACGAGAGAGAGAAGGAGAAAATAAAACAAAAGTAAGAACGAATTAGAAGTGTTTTCACTCACCGTGTTTGTTCGTCTGTCTGTTTAATAATGTTTGTTGGGCCAGATGGTTAACTATTGAGTGCCATAATATAACTTGTGGATGTGACGACTTATAAAATAATTTGTCTTGTATTTGAGCCCATTTCACCCCTGATAGTCAATCGTTACACTATTATCACTTTCTATTACTTTAAAAAATGCACATTAAATTATAGTGGCATTAAAATATACAAGAACCAATACATGCTGTAGACTTTATTTTATATTGCAAAATTAAGAATAGGTCACCACACGCTCACACACACACACACAAACTCCACCACAGAGCGATTTAAAATTTAGAACAATGTTAGCCTCTTGTATGGATTATTTTCAAAGTATATATGACTGCATACTATTTAGGATTATGTGTGCATCCAAATAAAATTTAAATTGGCTTCTAACGAATAATTCCAATATCTGTCCCAAAATTGACACAGTTACCACAGTTGTGATGATAACGTTTCATCTATAATAACCAATGTGATTAAATTTCATGTTAACTGCTTGGATGCCGTAAAGTTGCTAACAACTCTAGTTATTATTATTATTATTATTATTTTTCTTCCCAAACATCATTGCAGAGTTATGAAAACGCATACGTAAGTAGATGCCTATGGCTGGACAACCAGACTGGCGTCCCTGAATGAAAAAGTCACATGGTTCGACCGCCATATTGGATCTTGTGGAAATTTTGGTAATTTTTCAAAACTGTTGCAGTTAAAAACAACTTAAGGTGGAACTATGACAATGGCAGCAGATAGTGCAGCAATGGCCTATAAAAACACATATGTTCAATCGACGTCGATTGAACAATTACTTTGCCCGTTACGCTGGATTGGCGCCAAATATTCAACAATCTTCTTGTCTTAAACCGCAATGTCAATCGACACCTAAATTGGCACGCATGTTCATGACCATGTCCTTTCTACCGTTTGTAAAATCCACGCCTTTTCGCTAAAAAACACGACCGCGGCGTGCAAATAACCATTTCACGACGACGCTATTTTCATACATTCGTGCATAAATCCAAGGTGCAATACACTACAGTCATGAAACTTTATATGACCATAGAGACTCATGTGAAGTACTGGTGATATGAAAATTACACATTTTGGTCACATGGTTTGGCGGCCATATTGATAATTGTAAAAAAACTTTTGCAACCCATAACAAGAACACCATTGCACTTATGCTCTTCAGTGTCAACACAATTGTACAGACCGTTGGAAAGTAATAACTGCGGAAGATTGAAACAGATTGCTCACGCGGCCATATTGGAATTTACGTTGAAATTTTAACTCCTAGGGCGTGCCGACAGGGCCATAGTTATTATTGAAGACATATAGGAAGTCATATGCAGTCTATGAAAAAATGTAATCTCCCGTGACCTCTGACCTCTCTTAAAGGTCAAACATGATGCATGACATCATCAACATATGCAACTGGCTATAAAACTGCCTATAACTTCTTATCGGCTACACCAAAACGCACAAAATTTGACACGGATGTAGAGGACTATGGGATGTTGTGGCGTGGTCAATATGGCGGCCTTTGGTCACATGGTGTGGCAGCCATCTTAGATTTAATGAAAATTTCATGCAATTTTCAAAAGCCTTCTCATATTTGTGCCAAAATTGACACAGTTAGCACAGTTATGATGATAACGATTCATATATACTAACCAATGTGCTTAAATTTCACGATAACTGCTTGGAAGCCTTTATAGTTGCTAGCAACTCTAGTTTCAAATTTTACCCAGTGTGGTACACATGTTGGAAAAAAACTGGCTCTTTTCACGTGCTACAAGTTGAAATAATGACTATAGAATATAAACAAATGAATAGTGTTTGTTGTTTTTTTTATGTATTTGTTCTGGATAGCTCCTCCAGTGTGGTACTGAACCATGCCTGTGCTGTTTATACTTTGGAAGATAATGTGGGGGCTATTTAAAGTCATATTTTAGCCCTGTGACTAAGAAAGGAAATTAGCCAGTTTACATTTCTGATTATTTTGTCATAAAAAACTTAATATAACCTTTCATTATGTTGGGATATACTGTGACTAAGAAAGTTAACTATAGAATCATAGGAAACCAATCTCTAGATGCCAGCTTTATCATTTCACAATGATTATAATTTGTCAGGACACAAAACCCCTGTAATGGACTTGCTATAACCTGTTGTTCATGGTCAAACTGGACGATTCACAGCCTGGACACACTTCAGAGAAATCTCTGACACAGTAAACATGGATCTTAACTCTAGGCAATTGTGTATAGAAACCAAGGAAGTGATGCCATATCCAAAAAGTGAACACTTTAGACTTTTTGACCTGTAGCGTTTTTTCGCTCAGCATTTAATTATTAACAGAACAGTCAAAGTTGAACACAAACCACAAATAACAGGACATCACACCCCAAAATAAACATAAACAAAAGGAGGACTTAACAAACGGTGATGGACACAAACTAGTGATGAACCTAATGATCCTTGTGAACCCGGTCAGACAAACCAACACCAGAGAAAACATGAAAGAACCTAAACATTCAATTGACACAAGCCTGGAGTTAAATGGCCAATTCCCACGCACTTTATTAGAAATCTCTGATGGGACACATCCCCGTAAACATGGATCTCTGTCTAGACGTGAAACACAGACCCGCTTATATCCCGAGATACACCAACATTTACACACAACACGTAGAAAGGGGGGGGCAGCTGAGGAAGCAATGGAGAAGAGCAGAAAAAAGTCAAAAGGAGGGACTCAACATTGCGCAGAGCTGAGCACCTACGGAAACACTACAAAAAGGAGTGAGCAAGAACTAACTTCTATAAAGATCCATTCAAATTTGTAAAGAAGTTATTCACCAATGAGAAATGGCACACTAAAATCATCTAAGTTTGAGCTGGAGAAATATTTGGAGGAAACACATACAGATTAAAAAAGGCAGGAGCCTATGTCAATTCCTTCAGACATCCCACCTATCAATCCACCAGAATACCAAATGGAGGACTGTGCACCTAAGTGGAAACAAGTAGAGCAAGCTGTGAAAAAAGCAAGGGCTTCATCATCTCCAGGGCCTAATGGAGATTCATGCAGACTGTACAAGAGTGCTTCAGGAGTTCTACGAATCCTGTGGAAATTGATGCAAGTGGCATGGGAAAGACAGGTTGTAACAAGAGCAAGGCGTTGAGTCTTTATAACAAAACAAAAAGATTCTACAAGCATTAGTCAGTTTTGCCCTATATTCCCTATTAAACGTAGAAGGCAAGATTTTCTTAAAGAACTGCTTCATTGACATTTCAGTACAAAAAGCGGACATTCCAGGTTTCCTAGGACGCTTAGAACACATCAATGTGATCTGGCAACAAATTCAATCAACTAAAAGGAGAGGAAGGAGCTCCATGTGACATTCCTGGATTTGGCTAATGCATATGGTTCAGTGCCACATGAACTATTTTGGGCAGCATTTGATTTTTTCAGTGTACCGATGACAATAACAAATTTAGTGAAAGCCTACTTTGGAGATTTGCAATTTAGTTTTTCAACTTCAGAATTCAACACTACATGGCAATGCCTAGAAGTTGGAATAATGGCAGGATGCACCATTTCTCCACTGGCTTTTGCCATGGCAATGGAAGAAATCGTTAGGGCATCAAAATGGGTAGTGGGAGGAGAGTGCTTAGAACATAAGAACATAAGAACATAAGAAAGTTTACAAACGAGAGGAGGCCATTCAGCCCATCTTGCTCGTTTGGTTGTTAGTAGCTTATTGATCCCAGAATCTCATCAAGCAGCTTCTTGAAGGATCCCAGGGTGTCAGCTTCAACAACATTACTGGGGAGTTGGTTCCAGACCCTCACAATTCTCTGTGTAAAAAAGTGCCTCCTATTTTCTGTTCTGAATGCCCCTTTATCTAATCTCCATTTGTGACCCCTGGTCCTTGTTTCTTTTTTCAGGTCAAAGAAGTTCTCTGGGTTGACATTGTCTATACCTTTTAGGATTTTGAATGTTTGAATCAGATCACCGACTGAATTGAAGAATTGAATTGAATCTATTCAAAACTGAATAGATTCAATTTTTTTAGCCTGTCTGCATACGACATGCCTTTTAAACCCGGGATAATTCTGGTTGCTCTTCTTTGCACTTTCTAGCAGCAATATCCTTTTTGTAACGAGGTGACCAGAACTGAACACAATATTCTAGGTGAGGTCTTACTAATGCATTGTAGAGTTTTAACATTACTTCCCTTGATTTAAATTCAACACTTCTCACAATATATCCGAGCATCTTGTTGGCCTTTTTTTTTATAGCTTCCCCCACATTGTCTAGATGAAGACATTTCTGAGTCAACATAAACTCCTAGGTCTTTTTCATAGTTCCCTTTCTTCAATTTCACTATCTCCCATATGATATTTATAATGCACATTTTTATTGCCCGCATGCAATACTTTTTACACTTTACACTTTAAATTTCATTTGCATGTGTCTTCCCAATTCTGAATGCTGTCTAGATCATTTTGAATGACCTTTGCTGCTTCAACAGTGTTTGCCACTCCTCCTATTTTTGTGTCGCCTGCAAATTTAACGAGTTTGCTTACTATACCAGAATCTAAATCATTAATGAAGATTAGGAATAGCAGAGGACCTAATACTGATCCCTGTGGTACACCACTGGTTACCTCGCTCCAAATTGAGATTTCTCCTCTAATCAGTACTTTCCTGTTTTCTGCATGTTAACCACTCCCTAATCCATGTGCATGCATTTCCTTGAATCCCTACTGTGTTCAGTTTGAGAATTAATCTTTTATGCAGGACTTTGTCAAAAGCTTTCTGGAAATCTAAATAAACCATGTCGTATGCTTTGCAATTATCCATTGTCGATGTTGCATTGTGATAGAGAGAGAAAGGATAGATGCTGTAAATCTCCCTCCTGATTAGAAAGGGCGCTGTGTAAGGGGGAAGGTAAGCTGCCTCCTAGGTCCGCCACCTCGGTGGTAGGTGGAAACCGGAAGGTGACCATATTAGGAGGGGCGCGTAGCTGCAAGTACTCAGGACAATTCCATTGCAGTCAGCTGCGGGGCAGCCCTCTATTGGAGAAACCATGGCGACGCGTTGACTGCAGGGAGGAGTTTGCTGGGTACAAAGGGGAAGCAGCTACGTCAGTGCCTCCTCTTGCGCTGACAAACTGAGCCACCAGCCGGAGCTCTGTGTTCGGATTACGTGTTGTTTGTTGTGTGTTTTCAGAGGTGGAGTAGGAGCGCGGGACTGCAGCCATGGAGCCAGTTCCAGATCACAGAGCACTACCTTCCCTTCAACATCAGCACACCCCGTGTGGATTACAGAGCACTCTCATGCACAGGACACTCGGGATTTCATTGTGGACACTTTCTGTTTGGGTTTTGTATTTTTGTTTTGTGTGTCAGCCAGCTGTGTCCCCACCAAATACCATTGCTGGTAAAGGGGAGGTTTATTTTAATAAACACAGTCGTTTTGGGAGAAATACTGTTTCAGGACTGTTTATTTATTCAATACACCACTCGCATCCGTCACATGCATCTTCAAAAAAATCAAGCAGGTTAGTTAGACACGATCTCCCTTTCCTAAAACCATGCTGACTGTCTCCCAGGGTATTGTTACCATATAGGTAATTTTCCATTTTAGATCTTATTATAATTTCCATAAGTAATAGAAGTCAGGCTTATTGGTCTGTAGTTACCTGGTTTGGTTTTGTCTTCCTTTTTGTGGATCGGTATTACGTTTGCTATTTTCCAGTCTGACGGTACAACCCCTGTGTACGAGGTTTCTTTGACAACAGCTGGAAGCTTTAACCCTTTGCAGTCCATTTATTAAGTGCGTGTCAGGCACGTCAGATCCAATTTATTTTCACACGCGCAGTTAATTTTAGACGCGCTGTTTAAAAGTATTTTTTTCCCCACAGTTTAAAAGGCCCTGCATATCAACAAAGCACTCACTAGGCATTTCCAGCCCCGCCCCACCCTTTCGTTCGCTATAGCTTTCACATATGCCAAGAAATAAATAATAATAATAATAATAATAATAATAATAATAATAATAATAATAATAATAGTCGTACATACAGATCAATCATCTTCTGATCACTCGTTTTATCACCAAACGCCTCAATAATGCGATCCAAGTCATTATTTTATTACTATAACAACTGAAAAAAGCTTTGCAAATGTCCGTGATATTCTCTGAGCGCTGATGCAGTATCAGCCAGCTTGTTTACTTATGGCCGCCCCTATCTGATGCCAGGGGCAAGTATGACTATTCATGAGATACGCCCTTTTTTTTCGGCTTGTCTCGGCTCCTGTCGCTCCCACTCGGCCATTGAATGGTTTTCTCGGCTTTTTCTGGAGAAAAAACGACTAGAAACCCGTTTTTTTGCGTTTTTTTGATGATGTTGGACAGGGTCTAACATTGGACCGGATTGGAATAATTGCAATGTCGGACCAGGTCCGACATAGGACCGCAGAGGGTTAATCAGTTCATACGTCAGGAAATGGTTGGGAGTTCCACACTGCCTCAGCAGAGTGGGACTTTATGGTAAAGGAATACTGCAGCTACCAGTCTCTGCTCTAACCAAGGAGTTTAAGTGCACCATGGTCCGACTGGAAAAGACATTAGTAGATTCACGTGACAAATGCATAAGGGAGGCAGCACCTATGTTGAAAACTGGAGGAAAGTGGGCGGCAAAGAAAGCCGTGGAAAATACAAAGTCTGCCCTTCGAATTGGTGATATCATGGGGCAAGTTCAGCATGGAAGAGGGGGTCTTGGTCTCAGTTCACCTCCTCCTACATGGCACAAGGAAACCGCAGCTCAACGGAGGAAGCTGGTAATCAAAGTGGTGCAAAAGCAGGAGGAGAGGATGAGGTGTATAAAGGCCGTTTCCCAGGCCAAGCAAGGAGAATGGATGAGATGGGAGAGTGCGGAACATGCAAGATCGGCTGGCATGACCTATGGACAATGGAACAGAGCAGGAGATATTTCCTCATCAGATCAACATATGATGTTCTCCCATCACCACAGAACCTAAACCTCTGGGTGGGTGAGGATCCCTCATTTCCTTTTGTGTTCATCATCTGCAACATTAAGTCACATTTTGACAGGCTGTAACGTGGGTCTTAGCCAAGGACGGTTTACTTGGCACCATGACCAGGTGCTACGAAGTTTGGCCTTAGCATTGGAAGACAAGCGTAACATGACCAATAAGTTGCGACCAGTTCCAACAAAGCATGTGACAGAAATATAATGAGTTGTAAATCTCCCTCCCGACCTGTGAGGGCTCTAAGTAGCGAAAGGGAAAGGCTTTGGACGGGTTGGCCTGACTGTTCCTTTCCTGGCTCGGGAAGTCGTTCAGCCTGGAAGAAGGCGAGACTCCATTACAGGAATGTATTGACCCGGAAGGTAAACGAGGTAGCAGCTGCAGGCAATAGAGTCAGTTGTAATCGTTTACCAAGGGGTCATGCATGATAGCATAAAGAAGCCGGAGAATCGTAAATCTTTTCCTTTGCTTGGGTCAGAGAAGAACGGACTGGAAGGACTGGGAGAGTTCCCAAAAAGAAATACAAAAGTATTCATGAGTGTTTTGTTTGTTTGTTTGTAGCACTGTTAGTAATTTTCTTTTGTTTGTAAATTCACTAGACAGCTAACACATCTCCGGAGCTGTCGCCTTGGGCCAGCACTACCCGGAACAACAACACCACAGTCACTGTTATTTGTTATCACCCACCTTGAGCACTACTGCACGCAACCCGACTGGTCGTTTGTGTTAATAGTATTGTGGGAGCGGATAACGTGTTATTATTTGTTTTGTTTACAAATCATTATTATCATTTTCCTGCCGAGCTTTACACCAGTGTGTATTGCCGGAGGATTATTGTTTGGTCGCCAGACCAGGATTTGTGTTGACAATAAAAATAACATTTCTACATTGGATTACAGTTTTCACTTATTTCTGCACTGAATCACATCTGCACCTGTTCATAGTCAGCAGCCACTTTGCCTTTACACACAAAAGACAGCACTCCTCCATTCAGGAGAGCAACCACCAAGAAAAGGTGTTAAAACCAAGCCTCGACCAGGACAACTGGAAGCTGCTAGAGACTGGAAAATGCTGGAAGATGTTGGTCAACGGCTTATTTTTCCACCTGAGATTGCCACCACTAACCTTCGAGCAGACATTGTCTTGTGGTCTGGATAAGCACACCTTGTTCATCTGGTAGAGTTAACAGTGCCATGGGAGGATGCTGTGGATGAGGCATATGAGAGGAAGAAACTTCGGTATGCTCAACTAGCTGCTGAAGCGGAACAGCGAGGATGGAGAATCCTGGTTTTCCCAGTGGAGGTGGGTTGTCGAGGATTTGTGGCACACTCTACAACCCGTTTCTCAGAGATGTCGGGTTCAGTGGTCAAGAGTTGTGTCGCACAGTGAAGAATTTATCTGAAGCAGCAGAAATGAGCAGCAACTGGCTGTGGTTAAGACTGGCTGTGGTTAAGATTCGGGCTGGGGATCTCAAGCACAATAGAAAGAAAGCAATGCTGATGTACGGGTAAGTAAGCTGGGCTGAGTTGAGTGGGGGACGGAGGGGGGTGATGCTGGGACGCCAGAATCACTGTCGAACCCTCTTGAGATGTTGTGGTCTAGTCGATGAAACACTGAGGACGGAAGGTGCCCACTTGAAGACCCCAGAGATGTACCCTACTTAGCTCAATCCAGACGGTTGTCATGATGATGCGCTGGGGAGACCGCACTGCGGTTGATCCCCGGAGCCAGCATCGCAGCCATTGTGTGTGCTTATGCGCTGGCGAGGCAAAATAAGCTGACCCCTGGAGCCAGCATTACACTTCAGCTATCAACACCAGGCAGAAGGATATCTACATCATCAGATGGAAAGAAGCACAAATGGATGGAGGTGCAGATGTATCTCATTAGTTTACTGTTAAGCTACATCTTAGTTGGTGCTTAGCTTGGCGAGAGCTGAGTTCAAATCAGCATGAAGTTTTAACATCTACTATCATGTAATGGTAATCCTATATCGAAGTTAGTTGCTATTGCTTTTGGTGCTAATCAGACTTATGGATTTGGGGATCACAGGCTGTGACCCTAAAAACCTGTAATGGCTATAACTTGGGAACCGTGTCACGTAGCACTGTTCTGTTTGTGCATGCTGGTAGCTGTCAACTGACTCTATATAATGAATAAATGAAATATTGTGTATACTTGATGTAAAACCTTTATTTTGAACTTTGACCTCCGGCTGTGACCGCCAGTCAACTGACAAATTGATTGTTTTGACAGCTTATATCTCCCTACGGACTGTAGATAGTCATGTTTACAATATAATCTGTATGTTTACAATAGAAACTAAGTATGCCCTATCCAGATATGACCTTGACTTTTGACCTCTCGCATTTTACAGTGCAGACGAAGTTTCTCCAGAAACTTCCATTCTTGTTATTATTATTTTATTTTCTTACGCCACCAAAATGGACTAAAATCACATCTCATTTTGAAGCCACTAAAACTATGAGAACCATTGTAGCTATTGCCCTCAAACTTCACACATATGGTGATGACGGTATGCAATTACACATGTCACTTTGGGGTGGGGGTGACCGCACATGACGAGTAGCCGGCATTTTGGATTTTAATTTTTCGCCTTAAAATGCAACACCTTTTAAACCTGGAATAATTCTGGTCACTCTTCTTTGCACTCTTTCTAGAGCAGCAATCTCCTTTTTGTAGTGAGGTGAGCAGAACTGTTGTATATATAGATGAAACACAGTGAGTGAGACGGGGCTCCTCGCTGTTATTATTATTATTATTATTATTTATTTCTTAGCTGACGTCCTTATCCAGGGCGACTTACAATTGTTACAAGATATCACGTTATTTTTACATACAATTACCCATTTATACAGTTGGGTTTTTACTGGAGCAATCTAGGTAAAGTACCTTGCTCAAGGGTACAGCAGCAGTGTCCCCACTGGGGATTGAACCCACAACCCTCCAGTCAAGAGTCCAGAGCCCTAACCACTACTCCACACTGCTGTTCTTTTACCCTCCACTGTGAAAGGAATCCATTGAAGAGACACATACCTGCTGAGCTGAGGATCCACTTCCATTCTAGAACACAGAAATAAAGAGAGCATTATTTTACAATCACTCCTCCTGTACTTTCTACAGTTCAGAAGATGTGTAGCACACACTAACCGGCAGGGCTGTGCTGGGGTGAGTCAGGCTGTGGATTTCCACACAGTCTACATACCTGATTTAAGGACCTCTCGCTTCACAGACTCTGCGAAAGAAGAGAGCTGGGTTACATTCTGCACAATGAGGTGTAAAATGATCTATTCAATAACACTGAATAATAGATCACACTGTGTATTAAGCAGCTAGTCTAACTGTGACTGACATGAGATATCCTTGTGCAGGTCCAGTGGAGTAATGGTCTGCATGCACACATGGAACAGTGCACTGGACTCGCCCCGTGGGCCCAGTTCTGAAGTGATTCTGATGCCTTGCTTTCACGTCTGTGCTGCCGCCAGAGGTCGGCCAAAAGATGACTTCTACTAAAGTGTGTTTATTTTTAAAACATTTAAAACATTTACATGCACAGCAGTAACATTCATTATGTTGCATATTGTACAGATATGGGGATACTTACTATAATGGAAATAAGGAAAGCTTATTATAATATGATTGACAATCCCAGGAAACACTTGTTTTCCACATCACAGGGGTGGTCAGTTTCTCTTGATTTAAAGGGGAGGTCAGTCTCTCTTGATTTGCTAACCCTGTCCATGGACTGACCAGTGGTAACCAGATCAGAGTCCAGCCTGCACTCTGTTCTGAATCACAGCATGGGGGACATGGCAGGATGCAGCACGGACGCTCTCCAGTTTGCACATTGCTTCAGGATTAGGTCCCTGCAGTGGGGTTACCTGGCTATGAACACACTGCTCTGCTCTGCTCATAACCACTGAGGCGCTGGATACAATGTTATCATGTGTAGCATAAACACACGGGCAAGCGAACTCCACACTGAAGGGACTGCTTGAATAATCTCCTCAGTGTTCAGGACAGGCAGTGAACTCCACACTGAAGGGACTGCTTGACTAATTTCAGTGTTTAGGACAGGTAGTGAACTCCACACTGAAGGGACTGCTTGACTAATTTCAGTGTTTAGGACAGGTAGTGAACTCCACACTGAAGGGACTGCTTGACTAATTTCAGTGTTTAGGACAGGTAGTGAACTCCACATTGAAGGGACTGCTTGACTAATCTCAGTGTTCAGGACAAGCAGTGAACTCCACACTTTTTGTTATTTGTTCCAGCACCTCCCCCCTCACGCCTTTTTTTTTAAAATTTATATTGTGTAACAAAAATAATAAACATATTTGGTTGCACGTAAATTTCTGTCTGGACATTCTATTAATACTCACACACCTCACAGACTGCTTGACTAATCTCAGTGTTCAGGGCAAGCTTCAGGAGTCATGTTATTGCTTCGTACTCTCGTCAGACCCACAGTTATCACTTAACTACCCATCTGATGCTTGATCAGGAAAACAATAAAGCACAATAAACATACAGGAGACCCATGAGGATCTGTGGCAAGACTAAAACAATTGAACAAACAGAATGATGTTTACTTGAACAGACTCACCTTGGCTAATGGAACAGAATGCAGTCGTCACATTTATTGTACTGTGATAAGCACAGGGTATGCATGTAATCATTACAGTAATAGTAGCAAGAGCAGTGATATTAGTAGTACTGAAGTAATATCTGTATAAACTACAGGAATTCAAAGCCTTGTTTACATAACAGATGTACAAATGAACTGTCAATAAACAAATCACAATAACATACCCCCCTCCTTCCCAGCTTCATCATGCTGACAAGAGCGAACACAGGCACATTGTCAGATAGAAGGATACAAAGCTAACACAGGCACACAGACAGATAGAAGGATAGAAAGCTAACCCAGGCACATAGACAGATAGAAGGATAGAAAGCTAACCCAGGCACATAGACAGATAGAAGGATACAAAGCTAACACAGACACACAGACAGATAGAAGGATAGAAAGCTAACACAGGCACATAGACAGATAGAAGGATAGAAAGCTAACACAGACACACAGACAGATAGAAGGATAGAAAGCTAACACAAGCACACAGACAGATAGAAGGATAGAAAGCTACCACAGGCACACAGACAGATAGAAGGATCAAGAGCTAACACAGACAGATAGAAGGATAGAAAGCTAACACAGGCACATAGACAGATAGAAGGATAGAAAGCTAACACAAGCACACAGACAGATAGAAGGATAGAAAGCTAACACAGGACAGATAGAAGGATACACAGACAGATAGAAGGATAGAAGGCTAACAACAGACAGACAGATAGAAGGATAGAAAGCTAACACAGACACACAGACAGATACAAGGATCAAGAGCTAACACAGACACACAGACAGATAGAAGGATAGAAAGCTAACACAGACACACAGACAGATAGAAGAGTCAAGAGCTAACACAGGCACACACACAGACAGATAGAAGGATAAAGCTAAACAGACTTTCAGACAGATAAAGAGTCAAGAAAATAAAATAGAAAGCAGTTCTGAAAATAAAACCAGTTCTTACCAAGTTCCTTACGAAGGTGCTGATAAAGATACAGAGCAGCTAAAAGAAATGAATCAGACAGAACAGTGTGTGGTTATTTCAGCTCCAGTACAGATTAAAATGAATCAGACAGAACAGTGTTTGGTGGTTATTTCAGCTCCAGTACAGATTAAAATGAATCAGACAGAACAGTGTGTGGTTATTTCAGCTCCAGTACAGATTAAAATGAATCAGACAGAACATTTTGTGGTTATTTCAGCTCCAGTACAGATTAAAATGAATCAGACAGAACAGTGTGTGGTTATTTCAGCTCCAGTACAGATTAAAATGAATCAGACAGAACAGTGTTTGGTGGTTATTTCAGCTTGTGGCAAAGTGGTTTGCAGTGTGCCGGTGTAGAGGTGATGCAGTGCTCAAAATAATAACAAACAACAAAGTTACTGGTGAAATGATGGTTTTCTTTGTAATCCAAAATCACTTGACAACAGTAAATAATAATGAGACCTGGCAATACACAACGATGTATATTGCTCAGTTAAATCCATGGGGTTCGGTCCCAAAACAATAAACACAGTATTAAACACACACACAATAAACACAAACATGGTCACAAGTACAAAGTGAGTGCAGTAGTGCTTGTGGTGAAAATAGAATTTAATCGTGAACAAGGTGCAGTGTTGTCCGGGTTTAGTGCTGGCTTGTAGTGACAGCTCCAGATCGTGTTAGCCGTCCAATAACAACAAACAAGTAGATTTTAGACAAGACAAAACAAACAAAACACTCACTATACCAATACATTCTCCTTCCAGTTCAGCGTTTAACCATACAAATGAACAGATCACCTCGCTACTTCCCCTTATGTACCGTCAGTCACACCCCCATTGGTTAGCGATTTCAACCATTTCTCCTCCAATCTGCAGTTGCTACATCGCTTTCCCTCTGGGGCGATGACTTAATGTATCACAGCTCCCCCCCCCCCTTCTAGATGGACAACTTCCACCTAACTCTGGGAATGAATTGTCTGGCCATCCAGTCCATGGCACTCTGTTCCATTTACACAGCGCCCTCACTGGTCGGGAGGGAGATTTATCACCAAGAATCATTCCGTCTCTGTCACATATCCCACCACTTAGAGTGGAGCCGAAGGAACACTTGGCTGAATCTACCTTTCCCATTATTCTCCCCTCCTGGGAAAAATAATCAGCATTTTGGTGTTCTTTCCCTGCACGGTGAATCATATGATACCTGAAGGACTGCAATGCCAGATACCACAAGTTATCCAGACACTGCTGTCCTTCATTGTGCTTAACCATTTGAGTAGGTCGTGGTCTGTGACAAGATCGAATTAATGTCCCAGCAGGTAGTATCGTAAAGAGTGAGTAGCCCATTTAATGGCCAAACACTCCTTTTCGACCACAGAGTAGTTGTGCTCCAGAAGGAGCATCTTTTTGCGAAGGTACAAGATGCAGTGTTCTACTCAGTCTACTATTTGGGACAAAACCGCACCCAGACCAACATTCGAAGTGTTGGTGTGGAGGATGTCATTCTTGGTGAAATCTGATGTGATGAGAGTGGGGGCCTGGCAGAGTCTTTGCTTGATAGTATCAAACGCCCCCTGACATTCTCCTGACCACTTAATCATATTTGGAGCGCTCTTTTTAGTGGGGTCAACTAAGGGATTGACCACAGTAGGCATACTTGGGGATGAATCTACAATAATAACCGGCAAACCCAAGTAGAGACCTCACCTGAGCCTTGGTTTTGGGGATTGCCACAGCCATCAAAGCCTGGACTTCACTGAAATCCTCAATTAACTTACGCAACTCTTTATGCTGATCTGGAAGTAACTGTTCCCCCATGGAAATGGCTCTGATGCTAGGGTTCTCTAGACAGGGGCCTAAATCATCCTCTACTTTGCCTGGGGCTATAAATAAGGCCTCCCTTGCCTGCCAGGGCTTTAATAAATGTGCATGATAAATTTCCCGTTCATTACAGCGATCAGGCTGTCTA
This sequence comes from Huso huso, assembly GCA_036884735.1. Classification (NCBI taxonomy): domain Eukaryota; kingdom Metazoa; phylum Chordata; class Actinopteri; order Acipenseriformes; family Acipenseridae; genus Huso; species Huso huso. The sequence goes on along the minus strand of CM072711.1, from coordinate 5,864,041 downwards.
ATTTCATAATTTACCTTTCCTGTAACCCAAATCACCTCATATGGCCCCTGCCATTTAACAAGGTGTTTTGATTCTGATGAGGGAAGAATTAGCATTACTTTGTCTCCTGGTCTAAAGGTTAGAATGTGTGCGTTTTTATTGTAATGCTGCTGTTGCTGGTGCTGAGCTGATTTGAGATTGTCCTGGGCCAAACGACCAACCAAATCAAGACAATCTCTCAGTAGGAGCACATGCTGCACTACATTTTTGGACGAGCCTTTATGCTCTTCCCACCCCTCTCTCAACAGATTGAGGATGCCGCAAGGCTGTCGGCCGTACAAGAGCTCAAATGGGGAGAACCCTGTCGAACTCTGTGGCACCTCTTTAACTGCAAAAAGGAGGCATCACGTTGCATAATCTACCACTACAAATATATGCGTATACCCAGAATCAGAAGGTAGTAAAGGGCCCAGTATGTCCATTGCAATGCGTTCAAAGGGAGTGGAAATAATCGGCAGTGGGACCAAAGGAGCGGGGCGCACTCGACCCGGCGCTACTCGCTTGCAGTCTGGGCATGTGGCTACATATTTCGACACTTCATTATGAAGCCTTATCCAATAAAATTGAGCCAATATGCGTTCCCTTGTTTTATCAGCTCCGAGGTGCCCCGCAAAAGGGATATCATGCGCCAGCCTCATGACCTGGAGCCGACAAGGTGGGGAAACCATCAATTGAGTTACAGGCTGTCCTGCACCCATGGCAAGGTTTACCGTATATAATAATTGCCGCTTGATAATGAAGTGCGGATATACTAATGCTCCAGTGCCGTCAACATCCTTACCTTCAATAGACCAGACCTGTTCCCAAGCGTGCACCAGTGTGGGGTCGCTTTCGCCCCACACTAGGTCCACGCTTGAGGCCCACCTGTCCGATATATTGAGAGGGCTGGAGTAGTCTCTGCCCTAGATGGTCCAGTAACCTCGCCCTCTCGGTCACACTGTGTACCAACCTTTTTTGATTGGTGTTTATTACCATCAGAGCCTTCTCCTACCAACCCCCTGCCTCGTCTCATTGATGCTCCCTCCCATTTTTTGATCCTGCTCGATCCTGTATATATACACTGAGTGTACAAAACATTAGGAACACCTTCCTAATATTGAGTTGCATCCCCTTTTGCCCTAAAAAAATGAAAAATAGGGGAAAACATTTGAGAAAATTAAGAGAAAAATGTCACCTATATATATATATATATATATATATATATATATATATATATATATATATATATATATATATATATTATAACGGATGTAGCAGGACAGGGGCCTGCGATATGAAAAATGTTTTGTTTTATGGCAGGGACAGAAGTAAAGCCTCCCTGCCCAGGTAATTGGTTTTGTTTGATTTAATTGTTTTATTGTTTGTTTAATTATCACCGGCACCTGGCAATGATTGGAAAGTAGAGCCAGGTGCAGAGTTTAAAAATGAAGCAGTCAGTCTGCTCTAGGCTGCTGAGGAGAAGGAGGCAGAAGGAGTGCTCTGCTTCCAAGCAGTCAAGAAAGTTTACAGGAAAAGTGTAAGTTGAAAGAACGGAGTGTTTTTGTGTAGCAGGTAAACGGCTTAGCCGTCCTGCCTTATAGTTGAGGTTCCTGTGTGTTTAGTTAGTGCTCGTATAAGAGCTAGGTTTTTGTTTTGTTTGTTTATTTTTGTTTTGTAATAAAAGTGCACGAAAGTGCTTCAATGTGCAGTTCTGTGTCTGGGTCTATGTTTTTAAAGGGAAAACAAGCCGATAACAGAGAGGCAACGTTACTATATATATATATATATATATATATATATATATATATATATATATACACACACACACTGAGTGTACAAAACATTAGGAACACCTTCCTAATATTGAGTTGCACCCCCTTTTGCCCTCAGAACAGCCTCAATTAGTCGGGGCATGGACTCTACAAGGTGTCGAAAGTGTTCCACAGGGATGCTGGCCCATGTTGACTCCAATGCTTCCCATTGCTTGTGTCAAGTTGGCTGGTAGTGGATCTCTACTCCAAATAGCTCGTTCCATCTCATCCCACAGATGCTCAATTGGATTGAGATCTGGTGACTGGGCAGGCCACTGCAGTAAGCTGAATTCACTATCATGTTTGTGGAACCATTCCTGAACAATCCTAGCCTTGTAGCATGGGGCATTATCCTGCTGAAAAAATCCATTAGCAGATGGATACACTGCTGCCATGAAGGGATGCACCTGATTGGCAATGATGTTCAGATATCCTGTGGCATTCAAACGTTGCTCCACTTTTATCAAGGGGCCCAATGTGTGCCATGAAAACACATCCCACACCATCCCACCACCACCAGCCTGCAATGTTGACACACGGCATGATGGATGCATGTACTCATGTGGTTTTCTCCATACCCTAGTCCTCCCATCAGCGTGAAACAGCAGGAAACGGGATTAATCAGACCAGGCAATGTTCTTCCAATCCTCCAGTGTCCAGTGTTTTCGTTTCTTAGCCCACTGCAACCGCAGTTTCTTGTGTTTTGCTGAAAGAAGTGGAACTCTGTTAGGTTGTTGGCTGCCATACCCCATTCGTGTCAAGGTACGACGAGTTGTGCATTCTTTTATGGGTCTTCAGCACCAGTGTTGTACTGGACTGTCAGTTGACTAACTGTAGCCCGTCTGTTGCTCTGCACAATTCGTGTCAGCCTCCTTTGGCCTGTTTCATCAATGAGCCGTTTTCGACCACTGGCCTGCCGTTGGCTGGATGTCCTTTGGGTGGTGGACCATCCTTGATACACACGGGAAACTGTTGAGCGTGAAAAACCCAGCAGCGTTGCAGTTCTTGACACACTTGAACCGGAGCGCCTGGCAACTACTACCATACCCCGTTCAAAGGCACTTACTGTAAATCATTTGTCTTGCCCATTTACCCTCTGAATGGCCCACATACAGTACACAATCCATGTCTCAATTGTGTCAAGGCTTAAAAGTTCTTATTTAACCTGTCTCCTCTTCATCTACACTGATTGAAGTGGATTTAACAGGTTACATCAATAAGGGATCATAGCTTTTGCCTGGATTCACCTCGTCAGTCTATTTCATGGAAAGAGCAGGTGTTCCTAATGTTTTGTACACTCAGTGTATATAGTGCCTATAGAAAGTCTACACTCCCTTGAACTTTTTTCACATTTTGTTGTGTCAGTGCCTCAGAGTTTCATGCATTTAAATGAGGATACACACCATACTCCACAATGTTAAGGGGAAAAAAGTTTTTATTAAGAAGAAAATTATAAATAAAAAATAAAAAACTGAAAGATCATAATTGGATAAGTCTCCACCCCCCTGAGTTAATACTTGGTGGAAGCACCTTTGGCAGCAATTACAGCTGTGAGCCTGTTGGGATAGGTCTCTACCAACTTTGCACACCTAGATTTGACAATATTTGACCATTCTTCTTAACAAAACTGTTCAAGGTCTGTCAAGTTCCTTGGGGATCATTGATGGACAGCAATCTTCAAGTCATGCCACAAATTTTTGATTGGATTTAGGTCGGGGCTCTGACTGGGCCACTCAAGGACATTTACCTTTTTGTTGCTTAGCCACTCCAGTGTAGCTTCGGCTGTGTGCTTTGGGTCGTTGTCATGCTGTTTTCAGTTGTTTCCAGTTTCAGCTTTTTTGCAGAGGGCAGCAGGTTTTCCCTCAAGGACTGCTCTGTACTTTGCTTCATTCATTTTCCCTTCTATCCTGACAAGTGCCCCAGTCCCTGCCGATGAGAAACATCCCCATAACATGATGCTGCCACCACAATGCTTCACAGTAGGGATGGTGTTCTTTGGGTGATGAGCTGTGTTGGGTTTGCGCCAAACATAATGCTTTGCATTTAGGCCAAAAAGTTCCATTTTAGTTTTGTCAGACCACAAAACTTTTTGCCACATGGCTACAGAATCTCCCGAGTGTTATTTTGCATACTTCAAAACGGGATTTAAAGGTGAGCTTTCTTGAGTAATGGCTTCTTTCTTGCCACCCTATCATACAGGTCAGATTTGTGGAATGCTTGGGATATTGTTGTCACATGCACACTTTGACCAGTCTTAGCCATAAAAGCCTGTAGCTCTTGCAAAGTTGCCATTGGCCTCTTGGTAGCCTCTCTGATCAGTCTCCTTCTTCCTCGTTCATCCAGTTTGGAGGGACGGCCTGATCTAGGCAGGGTCTTGGTGGTGCCATACACCTTTCACTTCTTAATTGTCTTGACCCCACTCCAAGGGATATTCAAGGCCTTTGATATTTGTTTATACCCATCCCCTGATCTGTGCCTTTCAACAACTTTGTCCTGGAGTTCTTTTGAAAGCGCCTTGGTGCTCATGGTTGAGTCTTTGCTTTGAAATGCACTACCCAGCAGAGGGAACCTACAGGAACTGCTGAATTTATCCTGAAATCATGTGAATCACTACAATTTATCACAGGTGGAGGCCACTTAACTTGGTGTGTGATTTTGAAGGCAATTGGTTACACCTGAGCTAATTTAGGATTGCTATTACAAGGGGGCTGGACACTTATCCAAACAAGCTTTTTCAGATTTTATTTTTAATTAATTTTCTACAAATGTCTAGAATATTTTTTTCACTTGGAAGTTGTGGGGTAGGATGTAGATGAATGAAAAAAAAATATTTTAATGCATTTTAATTCCAGGCTATAAGGCAACACAAGGTGAAAAATTTGAAAGGGGTGTAGACTTTCTATAGGCACTCTATATACAGGTAGTGGACAAAAAAATGTAAACACCTGGGTAAATGAGGGACACCAAGTATATTGAAAGCAAGGGCTTCCACACAGGTGTGGTTCATGCATTAATTAAGCAAATAACATCCCAGCATGCTTAGGGTCATGTATAAAAATGCTGGACAGGCCTGGTTGCCTATAATTATGGCTAGTGTGGCTGCAAGAGGAGACCTCAGTGACTTTGAAAGAGGGGTGATTGTTGAGGCGCGTTTGGCAGGAGCTTCAGTGACCAAGACAGCTCAACTTGCTGATGTTTCACGAGCAACAGTGTGTAAGGTGATGTCAGCATGGAACTCTGAGGGAAAGACATCATCAGCAAAGGGCAACTGTGGGTGGAAGCACATACTCCAGGATCGTGATATCCGTGCATTAATTCAAAGTTCAAAGCAAGACAGGTGAGCAACCGCAGATCAATTGACAGCAAATTTCAACATGGACAGCCAGTTTCATCAAAAACGGTCCGCCGAAAACTCCGCAGAGCGGGATACCATAGTGGGCCAACACCCTATTAAGTGACTTTACATTGGTGTTTCCATTTTTTTGTCCATTACCTGTAAAATATAAAATTTACCTGGGGTCTCATATTTAAAACGAGAGAAAGAGTCACAGAGAAAAAATGCATGTGTTATTAAACTTGCAGAACATATATTTATAATAATTTCTAAAGAGTTGGATTTCCGGCCCATGGATGTATTTATTTATGGGTGTGGTAGTTTAAGATACTGCTGCAGAAACCTGAAATGGGTTTTCAGCATCTCTTCAGTAAGTGCTTTACTTACCCGTAGGCTCAAACAGTCTCTCCATGGCTAGAAGAAAAACAGAACAGTCCATATTATTGTAAACCTGTTTGACATGTTTAAAATGCACAGAGCTATATGAAATGCCTCATGATAATGATAAAGTTCATACCATCCATTCTTCTCCATTGGATCACCAGCAGAGGAATGGCTCCAATACTGAGAGCTAAAGTCAAGAAGAAAGCCACCATCCATCCAGAGACTCCTGGGAAAAAATCTCCTGGAAAACAACACAGAAGCTGAACACACTGGAACACACATGACCCTTCCTACACCCCAGAGAGTCAAACTGGAGTACTGCCCATACCCCCCCCATCACCACCACCAAATGTGTTTAATTCTGATATTGACTGGTCCACTAGTTCATGTGTTTGATTCAGATATTGACTGGCCCACTAGTTCATGTGTTTGATTCAGACATTGACTGGTCCACTAGTTCATGTGTTTGTTTCAGATATTGACTGGTCCACTAGTTCATGTGTTTGATTCAGATGTTGATGCCACGGTGACTGTAATCTATGGTCAGTGTCAGTGAGGCTCAATCCACAAACATGTGATACTCACTGGATATGTGGAGTTTGGATTCCCAGTCTGGTTTTGCTATTTTACTTCTAACCAGACAAGAGAACACGTTGGACTGCTGTTTGATTTTGATGTAGCTGCTGACACTGAGGAGCCCCTGACTGTCCCTCAGCAGTGTTGTGCTGGACAGTGATGTCACATCGTTTCCATCCCTGTCTCTCCAGATCACTTCAGGTTCAGGGCTCCACCCCTCTGATCTGCACACCAGCCGGGTCTGTTCTCCTTGTGTAGAGTCCATAGAGATTGAGGGCTGAGTCCCCAGAGCTGTCAGGAAATAAAAATAGTGAGACACACACAGATAGACACACCAGCCGGGTCTGCTCTACTTGTGTAGAGTCCATAGAGACTGAGGGCTGGGTCTACAGAGCTGTCAGGGAATAGAGACAGTGAGACACACACAGATAGACACACCAGCCAGGTCTGCTCTCCTTGTGTAGAGTTATGACAAGCAGGCTCTAGTGGTTACGTCAGACCAGAAAGGAGTACACAGACAGACGGTGGATAAAATGGTAAATGCGCTTGCTTGCGCCGGTTTATTGTAAACAAAAAGGCTGAACAAAACAACACAGGACACGGCACTTGCGGCCCAAATAAATAGACAAACAAAACGAACAGACACTAACAAACAGGGATGAACACTAAACAAACACGTACCACGTAGCAATTGCTTTTTAACTTTAATTATCTCCTCACTCTCTCCCGTTCCTTCGCCCTGAACACACAACCCCGAATGAAATGTGCATCTATATATACTGTTGTGCCGGGATTCAATTACTAATTAATTATTCACTTGAATCCCAGCACGTGAATTAATTATGTGCAACCTCATGCTCACATATTAAATACTTTAAATGCACGTGAAGTGAAGTGCAATCCCGTGCCTAAATACAATTATACATTTTAAATAACTCGTGCTGCACACACCCATTTATATCCCGTGCAGCCAGATCTATACACCAACATTAACACACCACATGCAACATACTACACAGAAATGCACACAGGGGCGGGGCACATTGCCACAAGAGTCCATAAAGATTGAGGGCTTGGTTCGCAGAGCTGTCAGGGTATAAACAGTGAGACACACACAGATAGACACACCAGCCAGGTCTGCAGGATATGGAGGTGTTATTTCAGATGAACACACATTGCAATTCAGCACTGACCTCTGACTATCAGTTCAGTCTTTCCTTGTCCATTCCAGGCTCCATCAGTGGCAAAGCAGGAATAGACCCCGCTATCAGTGGGATGGAGGTTTCTCAGTTTCAGGGAGAGAATGCCATCCTGCAGCTCAAATCTAAATAGATCAGTGCGGCCCCGATAGTCACTGTCCTGAACATCTGTCCGAACTCTTCGGTCATCATATAAATGAACTGGGATCTCGAATCTCTGTCTGTACCACCTCACTTCCATGTCTACAGCACTAAGACTGGGGGTGATGTGACAGGGCAGGATGACATCTTCACCAGGAGAGGCGATGAGGGGCTGATCAGAGCCAACAACAGTGCTGCCATCTGAGAAAACAAGCATTTGCTCAAACAGTACCCTAATAGAAGAAGCAGCAGCGCACAGCTATGAGAGATGAGCTATAAGCTGTGACCCTGGGACTTCTACACTAAACATCCAGCTATGAGATATGAGCTATAAGCCGTGACCCTGGGACTTCTACACTAAACATCCAGCTATGAGATATGAGGTATAAGCTGTGACCCTGGGACTTCTACACTAAACATCCAGCTATGAGATATGAGCTATAAGCTGTGACCCTGGGACTTCTACACTAAACATCCAGCTATGAGATATGAGCTATAAGCTGTGACCCTGGGACTTCTACACTAAACATCCAGCTATGAGATATGAGGTATAAGCTGTGACCCTGGGACTTCTACACTAAACATCCATCTATGAACGCTGGTGCATTAGACCCACTGGTCTGGAACTCAACCAAAGCCCCAGCGCACTGTTAGTAAGAGGTGACTGAACAGGCAAATTGAACTACAATTCAACCTTCCCATAAAAACAGGGCCAGGACATCTCTGAACTTGTGATCTTGCATCCCAGTGGATCTATCCTGTAGAAATGTCTTCATGTTCGATATAGCAGGTTGCCTCTTCATCAGTTTAATTTCTGCAGTCCTTCTCACCTGTCTGTGTGGAAACAGCTGGTAGCAAAGTCAAGAAAATGAGACAGGTCCTCCCCAGGAATCTCATCTCTTCATTTCCCTGGAAAACAACATGTGTTTGAGTGACAGCAACGGCTTTACGGTATCCTCATTAAGGAAAGAGAAAGGGGGGTTGGTGCTACACTGGGATAGATGTTATGGTATCCTCATTAAGGAAAGAGAAAGGGGGTTGGTGCTACACTGGGATAGATGTTATGGTATCCTCAGTAAGGAAAGAGAAAGGGGGGTTGGTGCTACACTGGGATAGATGTTATGGTATCCTCAGTAAGTAAAGAGAAAGGGGGTTGGTGCTACACTAGGATAGATGTTATGGTATCCCCAGTAAGTAAAGAGAAAGGGGGTTGGTGCTACACTGGGATAGATGTTATGGTATCCCAGTAAGGAAAAGAAAGGGGGTTGGTGCTACACTGGGATAGATGTTATGGTATCCTCAGTAAGTAAAGAGAAAGGGGGTTGGTGCTACACTAGGATAGATGTTATGGTATCCTCAGTAAGTAAAGAGAAAGGGGGGTTGGTGCTACACTGGGATAGATGTTATGGTATCCTCAGTAAGGAAAGAGAAAGGGGGTTGGTGCTACACTAGGATAGATGTTATGGTATTAGGAAGGAAAGAGAAATGGGGTGTTGGTGCTACACTGGGGTAGATGTTTGCTGGTAAACTGCAGATCTTGTTTAATGATTCATCTGTTACTGTTTGTGTTACTGACCTTAACCAAGTAGTTTACTAAAATTGCTGTTATATTATTTGAGAACTACCTTGCCAGATAATTCTGAATATTTATATACATGATGTTGGTGCTATAGAGGTGTGTGTCTTTTCTGTTCATTGAGCCTTTAGCAGCTATTATAAAACTACTGATCTGGGTATTTTAGATTCAGATTCTACAATTGTATGCTTGTAATAACACTTTTTACCTCGAGATTTTTAGTTCAGTGTCTTTCTTGGATATTCTGCTGCCTGGTTTCAATCTGCTTTTCTGAATAATAAAGAACCTGTTCAACTATTTATGTTTTTGTTTAGTGTGTAACCGTCCTGAACTGGCAAAGACTGGAGATACAATTTAAAGTTAAATCATTTGGGTATTTAGGTGCCCTTTGTTCTTGTTATATAAACACAATCTAGAACCATCACAAGTTCTGTACAGTACTATGCCACTGTCACAAAGACGGCCAGAGTGGGTTGCGTCAGACCAGAAAGGAATTCAAACACAGACAGTTGTTGTGATGAGCTGAGTGCAATGGCTGCACTCAGCGTTTATTAACAAATAAAAGGGTTGAAAACAGCACAAAAACAGGACACGGCACTTGACGCCAAAATAAACAGACAGACAAAACGACTAGACACTAACACACAGGTGAAACGGAGACGAACAAACACGGTGAGAATACACTTATTATATTTATAATTACGCTTGATTTTAACTCTCCTCTCTCTCCCGCTTCTCCACTCTCTGAACACCTAACCCCGAAAGACTAAAAAATGTGCCTATTTATACTGTTGTGCTGGGATTCAATTACTAATTAATTATTCACTTGAATCCCAGCACGTGAAATTAATTAAGTGTACCCCGACCACACATTACATTTTACCAGCACGTGAAGTGATTTGTGCCCTCCTCGTGCCTAAATATAAATCTACATTTTAAATACACGTGAAACACAGCCCCGCTTATATCCCGTGTACCAGTCTATACACCAACATTAACATACGCAACATACAACACATAACACACAAAATACACACAGGGCGGCACTTTGCCACATATATTCCCCCCCCCCCAGTAAAGCACACATGGCCTCACGGCCACCTCCCCTTAAATACCCAGCAGTCCAGGCCAAAGTCTCGGGCTGGGAAGGGGGAGGCTTCAGTGGGCCCATGGAAGGAAATGCTGTCAGCCCCCCCTGTCGGTAGTGGCACGGCTGACAGCATGCTGGTCCCGTCCCAGCTTAAGCTGCGGGGCAGGTGGTCCCCGACCTCCCCTCCCTTTCGGAAGCCGGCAGCTCCCTCCTGTGGGGCTCCTCGCCAAAGAACCCCCAGCGACACTGCTTGCTGGGGAAAGTGGTCTCCAGACTCCCCTTTCTTCTCTGGGCAGCTCCCCTTCTGTCTCCGCCACCAGACCCCCAGTGGAGGTACGGGCAGCAGAGGCAGCTCCCTGCCCTCTTCCTGTCGGTGGCGAAGCAGAGGCAGCCCAGCCCTCTGCTCCTGGTGGTGGTGGAGGCAGAGGCAGCCCAGCCCTCTGCTCCTGGCGTTGGTGGAGGCAGAGGCAGCCCAGCTCCCTCTGTCTCCTGGCGGTGGTGGAGGCAGAGGCAGCTCCAGCTCCTCTGCCCTGGCGGTGGTGGAGGCAGAGGCCATGGGGCTGATGTTGGCCACCAGAGGGAGGCTGTGGCAGTGCTGGCTCCCTCTGCTGTGGCGGTTGGGCTGGTGTGCGCCCCGCTGCCCTCATCAGCATGAATAGAGGCTGGGGGGACACCAGCCTCCCCCTCCTCCTCCCCCCCAAAATTTTCAGGGGTTGAGCCTGTAACCCTCCCCTTCCGGCTCTTGGCTGAACCAGCAGGCATTTTCCCTCTGCTGGTGGCTTGGGTCCCAGGGCTGTGGAAGCCCCACTTGCCTCCCTTTGGGCTGTGGACGCACCCACTCCTCCCTTTGGGCTGTGGACGCACCGACTCCTCCCTTTGGGCTGTGGACGCACCCCACTCCTCCCTTTGGGCTGTGGACGACCGACTCCTCCCCTTTGGGCTGTGGACGACCACTCCTCCCTCTTGGGCTGTGGACGCCCCTCCCCCCCCCCCCACAGGCGGGACGCCCTGGCTCCTCCCACTCAGGCGCGAGGGACGTTCGGCCCTCCCACTCAGGCGAGGGACGCTCGCTCCTCCCACTCAGGCGCAGGGACGCCCAGGCTCCTTCCGCTTGGGCTGTGGACGCCAGGCTCCTCCCATTTGGGTTGGGACGCCCAGGCTCCTCCCCGCTTGGGCTGTGGACGCCTCAGGCTCCTCCCATTTGGGCTGTGGACGCTCAGGCTCCTCCCCGCTTGGGCTGTGGACGCCGGGCTCCCTCCCCGGGCTGTGGACGCCGGGCTCCTCCCGCTTGGGCTGTGGATGCCTGGCTCCTCCCCATAACTGTGGAAGGGACAGTGGGCAACAGGTGATCCTGGTCGCAGAGGAGGCACCCCGGCTGGATGGCTTGTTACATCGCTGGTTGCCTGGCCCTTAGCTGCACCCTCCCCCTCCTGTCCTTCACCTCTTTATCTTTCTGTGCCTCCCCGCTTGGGCTGTGGAGGCAAAACCAGCAGGCATTCACCCCTCTGCTGGTGGAGATGGGGACAGCAGGTACCACCCTCTGCTGGTGGAGATGGGGACAGCAGGTACCCTCTGCTGGTGGTCCTGCTACCTGGGCTGCTGTTCCGTTTATGGTTGCCTCCAGGTAGCTGAGGACAAACTCCACACCTTCCTCCAAGGTGTTTGGGGTGTGTCTCCTGCTGATATGCCTCCCATCTCTCACTGTCCATCATCCACAGGGCGGACCGGACTATGGCAGAGACTGGGCCTCCAGCCCAGCATTCTCCAGGAATCCAGTCCCGCCACTTTGTGGCGCCTTTCTGCCATTATATTATTATTTATTTATTTATTTTTTTTAAACAAACCCTCCTGGTCTGACGCTTGGAGGCCAAGATCCCACGATGACACCACGTGTCACAAAGACGGCCAGAGTGGGTTGGGCCAGACCAGAAAGGAATTCAAACACAGACAGTTGTTAGATGAGCTGAGTGCAATGGCTGCACTCAGCGTTTATTAACAAATAAAAGGGGTTGAAAACAGCACAAAAAACAGGACACGGCACTTGACGCCAAAAAATAAACAGACAGACAAACGACTAGACACTAACACACAGGTGAAACGGAGACGAACAAACACGGTGAGAATACACTTATTATATTTATAATTACGCTGATTTTAACTCTCCTCTCTCTCCCCGCTCTCCACTCTCTGAACACCTAACCCCGAAAGTGACTAAAAATGTGCCTATTTATACTGTTGTGCTGGGATTCAATTACTAATTAATTATTCACTTGAATCCCAGCACGTGAATTAATTAAGTGTACTCCCGTGACCACACATTACATTTTACCAGCACGTGAAGTGATTTGTGCCCTCCTCGTGCCTAAATATAAATCTACATTTTTAAATACACGGAAAACACAGCCCCTCGCTTTATATCCCGTGTACCAGTCTATACACCAACATTAACATACGCAACATACAACACATAACACACAAAATACACACAGGGGCGGGCACTTTGCCACAGCCACATACATATTACACCAAAGGGCCATACTGTAATTCCACTGCACTCCAAGATCCACAATGCCACATACATATTACACCACAGGGCCATACTGTAATTCCACTTCACCAGCTGCATAATTGCATAAGAACCAGATGATATATGTTGTAACATAAACTACCCTCTAGAGTAATAGAGCAGTTTTGAGACACAGGGTGCGCACTACACTCTACAGTATTATAGCAGTATTGAAACACAGGGTGCACACTACACTCTACAGTATTATAGCAGTATTGAGACACACCAGGGTGTACTACACTGTAATAGAGCAGTATTGAGACACAGGGTGTGCACTACACCTACAGTATTATAGCAGTATTGAGACACAGGGTACTACACTCTACAGTAATAGAGCAGTATTGAGACACAGGGTGTGCACTACACTCTACAGTAATAGAGCAGTATTGAGACACAGGTGCACACTACACTCCTCCACAGTAATAGAGCAGTTTTGAGACACAGGGTGCACACTCTACAGTATTATAGCAGTATTGAGACACAGGGTGCACTACACTCTACAGTAATAGAGCAGTATTGAGACACAGGGTGCACTACACTCTACAGTAATAGAGCAGTATTGAGACACAGGGTGTGCACTACACTCTACAGTAATAGAGCAGTATTGAGACACAGGGTGCAAACTACACTCCACAGCATTATAGCAGTATTGAGACACAGGGTGTACACCTGGCCAGTAATAGAGCAGTATTGAGACACAGGGTGTGCACTACACCCCCAGTAATAGAGCAGTTTTGAGACACAGGGCGCAACACACACCTACACAGGGCAGCATTGATCACAGGTGCACACACTCTACAGTAATAGAGCAGTATTGAGACACAGGGTGTGCACTACACTGTGTATTATAGCAGTATTGAGACACAGGGTGTGCACTACAACCCCACAGTAATAGAGCAGTATTGAGACACAGGGTGCACACCACACCTACAGTATTATAGCAGTATTGAGACACAGGGTGCACCACACACCCTACAGTAATAGAGCAGTATTGAGACACAGGGGTGCACCACACCCTACAGTAATAGAGCATTATTGAGACACAGGTGTGCACTACACCCTACAGTATTATAGCAGTATTGAGACACAGGGTGTGCACTACACTCTACAGTAATAGAGCAGTATTGAGACACAGGGTGCACACTACACTCTACAGTAATAGAGCAGTATTGAGACACAGGGTGCACACTACACTCTACAGTAATAGAGCAGTATTGAGACACAGGGTGTGCACTACACTCTACAGTAATAGAGCAGTATTGAGACACAGGGTGCGCACTACACTCTACAGTATTATAGCAGTATTGAGACACAGGGTGCACACTACACTCTACAGTATTATAGCAGTATTGAGACACAGGGTGCACACTACACTCTACAGTAATAGAGCAGTATTGAGACACAGGGTGTACAGCTATGGCCAAAAGTTTTGCATCACCTAGAATTTTAGGATTGAGACTTAATTTCAAAACTTTATTGAACAAAATGTGTTAATTCTATAGGGTGATGGACATAGCTGTAGAAACGGAATGTACTGTGTAATCTATCACATACAAAAATGAACACCTGGCAAATATACCTCAATGCTTTTACTTCCTCTTGCAGGAGCCTGCACTGTCTGTCTCTTTGGGGCTTGGTGGCTCAGACAGACAGAGCTTCTCATGCCTTTTACCAATGAAATACCCGAATCCCTCTCTTATTATAGTACAGACCAGGAATGACTTGGAATCATATACAAAACATAATACAATAGTAAAAGTCATGGTGTTTCAGGGATGTCTGTTCAAAACCACAATCCTAACAATTAACCACATGTAAAACATCTCTAACTGCAACAAATATCTTACCCACGTGTATTATTATTATTTATTTCTTAGCAGATGCCCTTATCCAGAGTGACTTACAATTGTTACAAAATATCACATTATTTTTACATACAATTACATTATTTTTTACACATTATGTTTTACATATAATTACCCATTTATACAGTTGGGTTTTTACTAGAGCAATCTAGGTAAAGTACCTTGCTCAAGGGTACAGCAGCAGTGTCCCCCACGTGGGATTGAACCCACAACCCTCTGGTCAGGAGTCCAGAGCCCTAACCACTACTCCACACTGCTGCCCATGTAGAACGATGAACACATTTGTAACAATTGTTAAACCACAAACCCAAAAATTATTCTCACAGTTTCCTTCAATGTTAACCTCCATAGTGTGCAACAGGCATGAGCTTTTTACTGCTGAGATATCTGCTGATTCCTGCCACTGTGATTCATACTATTGAGAAAATAAGGAGGTAACAACACACAACACTACCTTACTGTATTTCAAAACACAAAACCCTTCCTGGGTGGCTGAAACACTCAGCGTCACTTACACTTATAAAACATCCAAACAGTATACAAGCATTGACCAGACCAGAATGCAGGCTTGTACTGAAATATTTACACATGCATGTGCTGCTAGCCAGTCAGATCCCTGGATATGTTCAAGCTGTTTTAAAACTTCTCAATTAAAAAACAAACAATCATATTCTCAATAATATGACACCCTTGTGTCTTGCACTGTAAGACTTAAAGTTTTATATAAAAACGTAATCATTAAATGCCCTCTCCCTGGGCAACTTTGTAGACAGGGACGGGGAAAGCAGGACAAGATCTGGTCCCTTTGTAGTTCAAAGGACCCTTTTGTTTTGCAAGTGTTGTTAACATAGGGTTTATCACACCCAACGAAAGACCAGTTCTCGAACAGACAACTGGGGCTGGTGCCTGCTTCTGTCACATAGACAAAAAAAAAAAAAAAAGGCTGTGTGGTCCAGTGGTTAAAGAAAAGGGCTTGTAACCAGGTGGTCCCCGGTTCAAATCCCACCTCAACCACTGACTCATTGTGTGACCCTGAGCAAGTCACTTAACCTCCTTGTGCTCCGTCTTTTGGGTGAGACGTAATTGTAAGTGACTCTGCAGCTGATGCATAGTTCACACACCCTAGTCTCTGTAAGTCGCCTTGGATAAAGACGTCTGCTAAATAAACAAATAATAATAATAATAATAATAATAATAATAATAATAAAAAGACAAGATAGCAAACTGTTTTATTTTATGGCATAGAGAGCAGTTGTTACCTAAAATACTATTACGATCACAAGTACAAGTCTCAAGCCTGGGCCAGCTTGATCTTCAAAGACTTTGGCTGGGCGACTCCAAGAATGGGGCCTGGTTTTGCCTTCAATTTAAACCAATGTATTTCTTTATTCTGGACCCTCTGTCATCAAGCTCACCTGGTGACGCTGAAGGGTCCTGTAGGGTCAAACCTACAGTATTGTTTTGTTTGAAGATTTGTCCATGCAGTTCGTATGTGGGTACGTTCTGTACTGCGTATCATTGGTTTTTTCTCTGTTCTGGAATTAAACTGTTTTTTTTTTTTTTTATTGAAAATCACATCAGTAAGACTGGAATTATTTTTGAGAAATAAACAAACCTATTGGATTTCTTACAACACAGTTTTCATGACTTCAAATCACGTTTCAATTACCTATTTCAAGCATTTCTAAACAACTCTGCCCTTTACAACATAATCCTTCACATCATTAAACTGCTGTAATAACAAGCATGTCAGTGCCATTCATCCCCTGCCCAGGCTGTACATTAGAGCCATGAGTAACAGGAGAAAGTAGATCACCACACACTTATCCACTGTGTGCACAAGCAAACAGAGGGACAGATGCCTTCATATACTGACACAGTCTGATACTCTTTAGCATGTGCTCCATCATGTCCAGTTTCATCACAGTGAATCAGTGCTCCTGCAGAGACAGTGGATGTAAACACGTGGATGGAGACAAACAGTGATTTGTGATAAAGGAGGACCTTTTCGGGGACCAATGTGACAGACAGACAGACAGAGAGACCGAAAAACAGCCTCCATCTGCCGATAGTTTATGATACAATCAATAACTTGTTGTGCTAAAGGTGGTCTTCAGTGACTTTCACCACAACAGGAAAGATGTTATCTAGATATGCACAACTCTAAAGGACTTTTCCATATATTTTGGTAGAACTAAATACACTTCCTAGTGTTTTTTTTAATACACTGAAAGACAACATTCTAAATAAGTTTCTTTATTTTTACTCAGAACTCATTATTTTTGTGTTGGGAATTTCTTTGGAAACTCAGTTGTATTTCTGAAAGGAGAAACTGCCCCCTCATCAAATATGTAATCATCGAACTATATACTGTAAGTACCCTCTTTCATCTACAGCCCTTATCATTCATCAAACCATATAAATACCCTCTTTAATCTACGCCCTTATCATTCATCAAACCATATAAATACCTTTTCATCTTCGCCCTTATCATTCAAACTGTATAAATACCCTCTTTCATCTACACCCTTATCATACCTCAAAATATATAAATCTCCTCTTTCATCTTCGACCTCATCTTTCAGTGTTTGTTTGGTCCCCTCCTCCCTCATCGTTCAGTGTTTGTTTGGTCCTCTACTCCCCTGCCTCCACCTTGTGCCGTGTCTTGTCCAGGGGGAAGGTGGCCTCGGGTGTCACTTGTCCTGCTTGTTGGCATTAGATCAATCTCACTCATATATTTAATGTATTATAGTTTTGACAGCACAGGGGTGGCTAACGAGCTCCAATGGGCAAGGCCATGGACCAAATTCAAATAACAACGTAATCATTTACGACAGGTCTGTCTGTCAATTCAATAAATCATTCATTTCATTCCATTGATGGCTGTCTCCTTTCTGAAATATATTACACATGAAACTGACTGACAGAACATAAATAATACAAACGATTGAGCTGCTCTAAGAAGGGAATAATCCTGAACACTTTCAGCAATGCTGCACTTTGTACTGTACATTGAACCAGCACTGCTAAACATACCCCACTTTATAGTGTAATAGAGCTATAAAGACTGAAACAAATATACAGGCAGTCGTAAAAGATGCACTCTGATTGCTTAGTCAGTTTCCATGTTAAACTGTGACAATATCAAGCACAAAGTCACACTTCTGAACTGCATCTTAAACACTGACTGCCTCATATGGGTTTATATGGAAATCATAGCAGCTTTGCAGGTGAAAAACATCATGAGAATAAAAAGGATCTCATTTACATTTCATCACAATCACTTCAGTGTCACCAGCAGCAGCCTGTCTGTGTATCACAGTTAGAACTAGCATTATCAGCAGCCTGCCTGTGTATCACAGTGTCTGTTATCAGCAGCCTGTCTGTGTCAGCAGCCTCACAGTTAGAACTAGTGATCTGATTATCAGCAGCCTGTCTGTGTATCACAGTTAGAACTAGTGATCTGATGTCACAGTGTGTATCAGCAGCCAGCCTGTCTTAGAACTAGTGATCATCAGCCTGCCTGTGTATCACAGTTAGAACTAGTGATCTGATTATCAGCAGCCTGCCTGTGTATCACAGTGATCTGATTAACTGTCTGTGATCACAGTTAGATGCCCTGTGTATCTTAGATCAGCAGCCTGTCTGTATCACAGTTAGAACTAGTCTGATTATCAGCAGCCTGCCTGTGTATCTAGTGAACTGTGATTTATCAGCAGCCTGCCTGTGTATCACAGTTAGAACTAGTGATCTGATTATCAGCAGCCTGCCTGTCTGTATCACAGTTAGAACTAGTGATCTGCCAGCCTGCCTGTGTATCACAGTTAGAACTTATCTGATTATCAGCAGCCTGCCTGTGTAGTGAACTAGTGATGATTATCAGCAGCCTGTCTGTGTATCACAGTTAGAACTAGTGATCTGATTATCAGCCCTGTCTGTGTATCACAGTTAGAACTAGTGATCTGATTATCAGCAGCCTGCCCGTGTATCACAGTTAGAACTAGTGATCTGATTATCAGCAGCCTGCCTGTGTATCACAGTTAGAACTAGTGATCAGCAGATTATCACAGTTAGAACTAGTGATCTGATTATCAGCAGCCTGCCTGTGTATCACAGTTAGAACTAGTGATCTGATTATCAGCAGCCTGTCTGTGTATCACAGTTAGAACTAGTGATCTGATTATCAGCAGCCTGTCTGTGTATCACAGTTAGAACTAGTGATCTGATTATCAGCAGCCTGCCTGTGTATCACAGTTAGAACTAGTGATCTGATTATCAGCAGCCTGCCTGTGTATCACAGTTAGAACTAGTGATCTGATTATCAGCAGCCTGTATCACAGTTAGAACTGTGTCTGATTATCAGCAGCCTTGTATCAGAACTAGACTACTGATCTGATTATCAGCAGCCTGCCTGTGTATCACAGTTAGAACTAGTGATCTGATTATCAGCAGCCTGCCTGTGATCTGATTATCAGCAGCCTGCCTGTGTATCACAGTTAGAACTAGTGATCTGATTATCAGCAGCCTGCCTGATCTGATTATCACAGTTAGAACTAGTGATCTTATCAGATTATCAGTTAGAACAGCCTGATTATCCAGCCTGTGTATCACAGTTAGAACTAGTGATCTGATTATCAGCAGCCTGATTATGTCTGTGTATCACAGTTAGAACTAGTGATCTGATTATCAGCAGCCTGATTATCAGCAGCCTGCCTGTGTATGATCTGATTATCAGCAGCCTGTTGTGTATCAGAAGAACTAGTGATCTGATTATTAGTTCTTGTTGTTGGTAGCTGATAGCTTTGCAGTACCTGCATTATGAGTAGGGCTTCTGTTTTTAAGGTTTAATTAATTGTATTTTTCAGTGCTTATTTTTAGCTATTTTCGAGTTTTATGTAAATCGGGCATTCATTTTGATATACTGTATAAAATTAGTGTTTTCGGTTACTTTACAAATGTATTTTTTTTTTGTCAAAATATGTATAGTAGTAACTCGACAGTACTTTCCTTTGCTGTCTTCCACAACGAAATCCTGATGGTCAAGGGCACATTCTTCTGGGGTTTTTGTGTGGAGGCATTTTTGCACATTTCACCACAATTCTGTTTCAAATCCTCTGTATTTTAACTGTAATACAGCTTGAAATCTTGCTAGCAAGAACATAAGAACATAAGAAAGTTTACAAACGAGAGGAGGCCATTCAGCCCATCTTGCTCGTTTGGTTGTTAGTAGCTTATTGATCCCAGAATCTCATCAAGCAGCTTCTTGAAGGATCCCAGGGTGTCAGCTTCAACAACATTACTGGGGAGTTGGTTCCAGATCCTCACAATTCTCTGTGTAAAAAAGTGACTTCTATTTTCTGTTCTGAATGCCCTTTATCTAATCTCCATTTGTGACCCCTGTTCCTTGTTTTTTTTCAGGTCAAGAAAGTCCCCTGGGTCGACATTGTCTATACCTTTTAGGATTTTGAATGTTTGAATCAGATCACCACATAGTCGTCTTTGTTCAAGATTGAATGGATTAAATTCTTTTAGCCTGTCTGCATACAACATGCCTTTTAAACCCAGGATAATTCTGGTTGCTCTTCTTTGCACTCTTTCAGAGCAGCAATATCCTTTTTGTAACGAGGTGACCAGAACTGAACACAATATTCTAGGTGAGGTCTTACTAATGCATTGTAAAGTTTTAACATTACTTCCCTTGATTTAAATTCAACACTTCTCACAATATATCCGAGCATCTTGTTGGCCTTTTTTATAGCTTCCCCACATTGTCTAGATGAAGACATTTCTGAGTCAACATAAACTCCTAGGTCTTTTTCATAGTTCCCTTCTTCAATTTCAGTATCTCCCATATGATACTTATAATGCACATTTTATTGCCTGCATGCAATACTTTACACTTTTCTCTATTAAATGTCATTTGCCATGTGTCTGCCCAGTTCTGAATGCTG
The DNA here is from genome assembly GCA_036884735.1 of Huso huso. Taxonomy (NCBI): domain Eukaryota; kingdom Metazoa; phylum Chordata; class Actinopteri; order Acipenseriformes; family Acipenseridae; genus Huso; species Huso huso. The sequence goes on along the minus strand of CM072711.1, from coordinate 5,843,530 downwards.
TCTCGATAATTTTGAATGACCTTTGCTGCTGCAACAGTGTTTGCCACTCCTCCTATTTTTGTGTCGTCTGCAAATTTAACAAGTTTGCTTACTATACCAAAATCTAAATCATTAATGTAGATTAGGAATAGCAGAGGACCTAATACTGATCCCTGTGGTACACCACTGCTTACCTTGCTACATTTTGAGGTTTCTCCTTTACTCATTACTTTTTCTGTTTTCTACATGTTAACCACTCCCTAATCCATGTGCATGTATTTCCTTGAATCCCTACTGCGTTCAGTTCGAGAATTAATCTTTTATGCGGGACTTTGTCAAAAGCTTTCTGAAATCTAAATAAACCATGTTGTATGCTTTGCAATTATCCATTGTCAATGTTGCATCCTCAAAAAAGTCAAGTAGGTTAGTTAGACACGATCTCCCTTTCCTAAAACCATGCTGACTGTCTCCCAGGATATTGTTACCATATAGGTAATTTTCCATTTTGGATCTTATTATAGTTTCCATAAGTTTACATATAATAGAAGTCAGGCTTATTGGTCTGTCGTTACCTGGTTCGGTTTTGTCTCTTTTTTTGTGGATCGGTGTTACGTTTGCTATTTTCCAGTCTGTCGGTACAACCCCTGTGTCAAGACCCGTGAACAGGCTCAAGTCTTAACCTCAGAAGCTCAACATCATTCAGAAACAGGCTCCTCTCCTCAATGATAATCTATGGGGTTTGACTCGATAGCGTTCACAAACAGGCTCCTCTCCTCAATGATAATCTATGGGGTTTGACTTGATAGCGTTCACAAACAGGCTCCTCTCCAGCTCATTGCTAATCTATGGGGTTTCACACTATGTTGAGTCACATAATTTAATGAATTGATTCCAGCTCCTCGGACTACATAGCTACTGATTTACCTTTCTCACTGTAAACCACATACCATTGACCAGTATCACTTCTCATCTCAATCACAGACTGTGTCTTCATTGCATTGCTCTTTCTCACTGTAAACCACATACCATTGACCAGTATCACTTCTCATCTCAATCACAGACTGTGTCTTCATTGCATTGCTCTTTCTCACTGTAAACCACATACCATTGACCAGTATCACTTCTCATCTCAATCACAGACTGTGTCTTCCTCATTACATTGCTCATTAACAAACCAAGTCTGTAAGTGCTCTGGCTTTTCTGTTCCGTACCACATCATGGATCGTTATTGCTGTGTTACCTGTTTGACCATGTGGGCAATAATCCTTCCACTATCAGTGCACTAGAGATTTCATTTTGAAAACATACTTCAAAGTTACAAGTGTAAAAAGTTGTCAGGATCTTAACAATGAAAAGAATAATTGCAGGTACGTTATTTAAACAGTTGTAGCAGCACGTGGGGACGTGGAAGGCTATATTTAAACAGTTGTAGCAGCACACCGGGACATGGTACGCGAGATTTAAACAGTTGTAGCAGCACGCCGGGACATGGTACGCGAGATTTAAACAGTTGTAGCAGCACGTGGGGACGTGGAACGCTATATTTAAACAGTTGTAGCAGCACGTGGGGACGTGGAACGTGACATTTAAACAGTTGTAGCAGTATGTGGGGACGTGGAACGTGACATTTAAACAGTTGTAGCTGCACACGGGGACGTGGAACGCTATATTTAAACAGTTGTAGCAGCACGTGGGGACATGGAACGCTATATTTAAACAGTTGTAGCAGCACGTGGAGGCGTGGAATGCTATATTTAAACAGTTGTAGCAGCACGTGGGGACGTGGAACGCTATATTTAAACAGTTGTAGCAGCACGCGGGGACGTCGAACGTGACATTTAAACAGTTGTAGCAGCACGCGGGGACGTGGAATGTGACATTTAAACAGTTGTAGCAGCACACGGGGACGTGGAACACTATATTTAAACAGTTGTAGCAGCACATGGGGATGTGGAACGCTATATTTAAACAGTTGTAGCAGCACGTGGGGACGTGGAACGCTATATTTAAACAGTTGTAGCAGCACTCGGGGACGTGGAACGCGATATTTAAACAGTTGTAGCAGCACCCGGGGACGTGGAACGCTATATTTAAACAGTTGTAGCAGCACGTGGGGACGTGGAACGCTATATTTAAACAGTTGTAGCTGCACGTGGGGACGTGGAACGCTATATTTAAACAGTTGTAGCTGCACGTGGGGACGTAGAGCGCTATATTTTTCGGAACCCACTTTACTGTTGAAGAGAGCTGTTCTATTAGCTATTGTAACTTTAAACACACAGATTTAGTCTCTGCTTACCTGCGTCTATTAGCTATTGTAACTTTAAACACACATATTTAGAGTCTGCTTACCTGCTTTCACTTTCACCTGCACTTTGTCTTCGTGCTTCAGTTCTGCTTTCAAACTCCTTTAAGAATAAAAAGAAGCAGCTTTTTAAACAACATCAGTACAACTGTTTTTAGATATGAGAAGTGTATTCTAAAGATTTACTCACTCTGTAAAGAACTTCCCATCTGTTTGATAAGCTTTCTATCCTGAAGTAGCCTGTCTAAAGCTAAAGCACAGGTCAAAGTACAATTCCTGGTTTTATTGCACTGTTACCTGAGAAACAGACTGTGACAGAAATACAATGATTCTTGGTTGTAAATCTCCCTCCCAACCTGTGAAGGCACTAAGCAGCGAGAAAAGTGTTCTTTGGATGGGCTGGTCTAACAGTTCTTTCCCAGGGTCGGGAAGTCGGCTAGTCTGGATGAAGTCGAGACTACGTTGCAAGAATGCATTGACCCGGAAGGGAAACAATGTGGCAGCCGCAGATTGGAGAGGAAGTTGCACTTGTTTACAAAGGGGTCAGAGAACATAGCAGTTTTGTGAATGTTTTGTTTGTTTTGTTCTGTCTGTTAATAATTGTCTTGTTTGTGAATCACCAGACAGCAAACACGTTTCCGGGCTGTCGCCTTGGGCCAGCACAAAGCCGGAACAGCACTTCACCACTGTCACGGAATAAACTTGTATCCCCCACCACGAGCACTAATGCACGCACCCAGGACTGGTGACCGTGTTAGTATTATTGTGGGGCGGATATTATTGTTTATTCCCATTGAGATTACAGAAGAGTGGAAAAGAGAAGGGAAGGCAAAAGAGGGTGGAAGAGTGTGGAAGGGAGATGGGGATTGAGGGAGAGGAGAACACTGAAAGAAACAGGGAGGGAGGAGGGACTTAGGGTTAGAGAAGGGAGAGGTTAGGATTACGGGTTAGAATAGAGGTTAGGGGTTATTAAAAGGAAGGAGAGGTTAGGGTTTGAATAGAGAAGGAGAGGTTAGGGTTAGGAGAGAGAAGGAGAGGTTAGGGTTAGAGAGAGAAGGAGGTTAGGGTTTGGAGAGAGAAGGAGAGGGTTAGGAGAGAAAGGAGAGGTTAGGGGTTAGGAGAGAAGGAGAGGTTAGGGTTTGAGAGAGAAGGAGGTTAGGGTTGGAAGAGAGAAGGAGAGGTTAGGGGTTAGAGAGAAGGAGAGGTTAGGGTTAGGAGAGAAGGAGAGGTTAGGGTTTGAAGGAAGAGAGAAGGAGAGGTTAGGTTAAACATAGAGAGAAGGAGAGGTTAGGGGTTCAGGGAGAGAAGAGAGAAGGAGAGGTTAGGGTTTGAAGAGAAGGAGAGGTTAGGGTTAGGAGAGAGAAGGAGAGTTAGGGTTGAAGAGGAGGAGAAGGAGGGGTTAGGGTTAGAAGAGAGAAGGAAAGGTTAGGTTAGAGAGAAGGAGAGGTTAGGTTAGAAGAGAGAGAGGTTAGGGTTAAGAGAGAAGGAGGAGAGGGTTAGGGTTAGGTTAGGGGGAGAGAAGGAGAAAGAGAGAGAAGGAGAGGGTTAGGGAGAGAAGGAGAGGTTAGAGAGAGAGAAGGAGAGGTTAAGGAAAGGTTAGGGTTTGAAGAGAGAAGGAGAGGTTAGGGTTTGAAGAGAGAGGGTTAGGGAGAGAAGGAGAGGTTAGGGGTTACGAGAGAGAGAGGAGGTTAAAGTTTGAAGAGAAGGAGAGGTTAGGTTTGAAGGGGTTTTGAGAGAAGGAGAGGGGTTAGGGAGAGAAGGAGAGGTTAGAAGGAGGTTAGGGTTGGGAAGAGAAGGAGGTTAGGGGTTACGAGAGAGAGAGAGGTTAGGTTAGAGGTTAGGGTTTGAAGAGAAGGAGAGGTTAGGGGTTACGAGAGAGAAGGAGAGGTTAGGGGTTACGGAGAGGAGGTTAGGGTTAGGGTTTGAAGAGAGAGGAGAGGTTAGGGTTAGAGAGAGAAGGAGAGGTTAGGGTTAGGGTTAGAAGAGAGAAGGAGAGGTTAGGGTTAGGAGAGAGAAGGAGAGGTTAGGGTTAGAGAGAAGGAGAGGTTAGGGTTACGAGAGAGAAGGAGAGGTTAGGGTTTGAAGAGAGAAGGAGAGGTTAAAGTTAGAAGAGAGAAGGAGAGATTAGGTTAGGGGAAGAGAAGAGAAGAGGTTAGGGTTTAGAGAGAGAGGAGAGAAGGAAGGGTTAGAGAGAGAAGGTTAGGTTAGGGTTTGGAGAGAAGGAGAGGTTGGGGTTAGGAGAGAAGAGAGAAGAAGGAGAGGTTAGGGTTAGAGGAGAGAAGGAGAGGTTAGGGTTAGGAGAGAGAAGGAGAGGTTAGGGTTAGGGTTAGGAGAGAAGGAGAGGTTAGGGGTTTAGGAGAAGGAGAGGTTAGGGTTAGGAGAGAAGGAGAGGTTAGGGTTAGAAGGAGAAGGAGAGGTTAGGGTTAGGGTTTGGAAGGAGGTTAGGGTTAGGGAGAGAGGAAGGAGGTTAGGGTTTGAAGTTAGGGTTAGGAGAGAAGGAGAGGTTAGGGTTAGAAGAGAGAAGGAGAGGGGTTTGAAGAGAGAAGGAGAGGTTAGGGTTAGGAGAGAAGGAGAGGTTTTACGAGAAGAGAAAGGAGAGGGAGAGGTTAGGGGTTGAAGAGAAGGAGAGGTTAGGGTTAGGGTTTGAGAGGTTGGGGTTTAAAGAGAGAGGTTAGGGAAGGAGGGTTAGGGTTAGAGAGAGAAGGAGAGGTTAGGGTTAGGAAGAGAGAAGGAGGTTGGGGGTTGAAGAGAAGAAAGGAGATTAGGGTTAGAAGAGAAAAGAGGTTAAAAGTTAGAAGAGGGAGGTTAGGGGTTAGGAGAGAGAAGGAAAGGTTAGGCTTAGGAGAGAGAAGGAGAGGTTAGGGTTAAGAGAAGAGGAGGTTAGGTTTTGGGTTAGGGTTAAAGAGAAGGAGAGGTTAGGGTTAGAGAGAGAAGGAGAGGTTAGGGTTAGGAGAGAGAAGGAGAGGTTAGGGTTAGGGTTAGAAGAGAGAAGGAGAGGTTAGGGTTAGGGTTAGAAGAGAGGAGGGTTAGGGTTAGGAGAGAGAAGGAGAGGTTAAGGTTAGGGTTTGAAGAGAGAAGGAGAGGTTAGGTTTGAAGGAGAGGTTAAGAGAGAAGGAGAGGTTAGGGTTACAAGAGGAAGGAGGGTTAGGGTTAGGAGAGAGAGAAGGGAGGTTAGGAGAGAGAAGGGGTTAGGAGAGAAGGAGAGGTTAGGGTTAGGGTTTGAGAAGAGAGTTTGAAGGAGAGGTTAGGGTTAGGAGAGAAGGAGAGGTTAGGGTTAGAAGAGAAGGAGGTTAGGGTTAGGGTTAGAAGAGAGGAGAGGTTAGGGTTAGGAGAAGGAGAGGTTAGGGTTAGAAGAGAGGAGAGGTTAGGGTTTGAAGAGAGAAGGAGGGTTAGGGTTAGGGGGGTTAGGGTTAGAGAGAGGAGGGAGGGAGAGGTTAGGGGTTAGGAGAGAGAAGGAAGAGGAGGGAGGGTTAAGGTTAGGGAGAGAAGGAGAGGTTAGGGTTAGAAGAGAAGGAGAGGTTAGAGTTAGAAGAGGAGGTTAGGGTTAGGGGTTAGAAGAAGAGAGGTTAGGGTTAGGAGAGAGGAGGTTAGGGTTAGGGTTAGGGTTAGAGAGAAGGAGAGGTTAGGGTTAGGAGAGAGAAGGAGAGGTTAGGGTTGAAGAGAAGGAGAGGTTAGGGGTTAGAGAGAGAAGGGGTTAGGGTTTGAAGAGAGGTTAGGGGGAGAGAGGAGGAGGGTTAGGAGAGAGAAGGAGAGGGGTTAGGAAGGAGAGGTTTTAGGAGAAGGGAGGTTAGGGGTTAGAGAGAGAGAGGTTAGGGTTGAGAGGTTGAGGAGGTTAGGGTTTGAAGAGAGAGGGAGGTTAGGGTAGGAGAGAGAAGGAGGTTAGGTTAGGGTTAGAAGAGAGAAGGGGGGAGAGAAGGAGAGGTTAGGGTTAGGAGAGAGGGAGATTAGGGTTAAAGAGAGAAGGGTTAGAGGTTAGGGTTAGGAGAGATAATGAGAGGTTAGGGTTAGGTTTTTGAAGAAGAGAGAGAGTTAGAGGTTATTAGGTTAGAAGAGAGAGAAGGAGAAGATAGTTTAGGGTTAAGGGTTTGGGTTACAAGAGAGAAGGAGAGGTTAGGGTTAGGAGAGAAGGGAGGTTGGGTTAGGAGAGAAAGGAGAGGTTAGGTTAGAGGAAGGAGGTTTTTACAAGAAGAGAGGAGAGGTTAGGGTTAGGAAAGGCAGATCCAGATTCTAAACTTAGGGTTAAGAATGTTGTTCTTTGAAAGAATGCTCATGCCAAAGTTCTAACTGAACTGAAGGTGTTAAAAGCTATGGGTTAATATTACTGCACATGTGGTCTCTGTTCTCAAAATAAGCTTGAGATAGCAATGCCTAGTAACCAACTCCCTGAAAAGACATGTATGAGAGCTAGAGGAGGAAATGAAACAATTCCACCATATCTGACGGAAATAGAAGTTAACCCTTTGCGGTCCTATGTCGGACCTGGTCCGACATTGCAATTATTCCTATCCGGTCCAATGTCGGACCCTGTCCGACATCATCAAAAAAACGGGTTTCTAGTCGTTTTTTTCTCCGGAAAAAGCCGAGAAAACCATTCAATGGCCGAATGGGAGCGACAGGGCCGAGACAAGTCGAAAAAAAAAAAAAAAAAGGGGCGTATCTCATGAATAGTCATACTTGCCCCTGGCATCAGATAGGGGCGGCCATAAGGAAACAAGCTGGCTGTTACTGAATCAGCGCACAGAGAATATCACTGACATTTGCAGAGCTTTTTTGAGATGTTATAGTAATAAAATAATGACTTGGATCGCATTATTGAGGAGTTTGGTGATAAAACGAGTGATCAGGAAATGATTGATCGGTATGTCTGACTATGTGGCAATGTGCCCCGCCCCTGTGTGCATTTCTGTATTGTATGTTGCGTGTGGTGTGTTAATGTTGGTGTATAGATATGGCTGCACGGGATATAAATGGGTGTGTGCAGCACGAGTTATTTAAAATGTATAATTGTAATTAGGCTCGGGATTGCACTTCACTTCACGTGCATTTAAAGTATATAATATGTGAGCATGAGGTTGCACATAATTAATTCACGTGCTGGGATTCAAGTGAATAATTAATTAGTAATTGAATCCCAGCACAACAGTATATATAGATGCACGTTTTACTCACTCGGGGTTGTGTGTTCGGTGAGTGGAGAACGAGTGTGGAGAAGGAGAAACTAAAAAAGATAACAATTGCTATTGCATGCTGGTAGGACCAGCACGATACTTGTTTGTTTATTTAAACTCACCGTGTTTGTGTGTCTGTCCATCCACCATTTGTTAATGTTAGTCCGTTTTGTTTGTATTTATTTTGGCGTAAAGTGCCGTGTCCTGTGTTTTGTTAAAACCTTTTTATTTATAATAAACCGGCGCAAGCAAGCGTCTTCATCATTTCATCTCATCTGTCCTGTGTGTTATTCATTTCCTGGATCTGAAACACCACTCAGCCAGCCGTGTGACAGACTATTATTATTATTATTATTATTATTATTTATTTATTAGCATAAGTGAAAGCTATAGCGAACGAAAGGGTGGGGCGGGGCTGGAGATGCCTAGTGAGTGCTTTGTTGATATGCAGGGCCATTTAAACCCGTTTGACTGTGGAAAAAAATACTTTTAAACAGCACGTCTAAAATTAACTGCTCGTGTGAAAATAAATTGGACCTGACGCGCCTGACACACACTTAATAAATGGACTGCAAAGGGTGAATCACAGAAACTATCAACCGTGTCCTGAGGAGATAGGGTGGAAGATTATAAAAACAGGCTGTAAAGTAAGCTGAAGGAGTTTAGATGACAAGGTCATGTAGTGAGAGGGTGTATAAGAAGTGAGTGAGGAATAGGTTAGTGAGCAGCCTTAGAAGAGGAGCAGCGATAGAAAACCACCTGTGTGTTCTGTTCCATTGCCTCCGTGTGCCTGTGTGTCTCTATGTGCCTCCATGTGCCTCTGTTCCAGTGTCTCTGTGTTTCTATGTGTGCCTCTGTGTGCCTCTGTATACCTCGGTTTGCCTCTGCCCTCACAGAGACTAATGGAACTGTATTTTGTTATCTCTGTACTAGATTGCTGATGCATTTAAAGTCGAGTAACTGCATAAAGTAAACTGCTTGTGTTTTCTTTCTGTATACTGGAGTCCCGTAACACCCTGGAATTAAATAAAAGTGTTTGAATTTTACTAATTGGCTGTAATATTGTATTCCTGGGAATTATAAGATTATATATTGAGATAACTGAATTAACAAAACAACACAAATGCAACAAAATTTCATAAGGGTACAGTCTGGATAAACACATGTCACAAAGGCTCAACTGATTCATGGCATTAAACAGGGCATATGAGAAAATGACTTGAATTCAGCCCCCCTGTATTGTGAGAGAGAACAGAGTTGTGACTTCATTTCAACAAGATCAATGCAGAGAAAGAGTGAAAGAGAGGAAAGGGTGTGAGAGGAAAGAAAGAGTGTGTTATCTGTGGTGTGTAGCCTCTATGGCGATTGCACCACCTGGCTGAATGTAACTGCAATTTAAACCTGTTTGTACTGAAAAATAACATTGCCTTGATGCTCCAAATGTCCAGTATTCTTCTTGATGACCTTGCTTTGCTGTGAGCATTGCACTAATCTAGTTCTTTGTCAGACACTACAAGCAGACCACGACTAGTCTAGCCAGAATGCACCATTTTAATCCCTTTTTTAAAAAATGTCCAAGTTGGACGGGGACACCCCTCTCCCCCTCTCCCCCTCCTTGTAGGTGCCACATACTTTAAACCTAATTGAAAATCCTGGGGTACTGAAGCTAGTAATACACAGACACTGTGTTACAGCACTGACACTGTGTGTCTGTGTGAGCCTATGTCTGTCTGCATGGACAGAGGATGGGAAAGAATAGGAACCCCTGCCATAGCACTGTCAACAGGGTGTAGAGACACACTGGGACTGACTCACCCGCCATAGCACTGTCAATAGGGTGTAGAGTCACACTGGGACGGACTCACCTGCCATAGCACTGTCAATAGGGTGTCGACCCACACTGGGACTGACTCACCTGCCATAGCACTGTCAATAGGGTGTAGAGTCACACTGGGACTGACTCACCTGCCATAGCACTGTCAATAGGGTGTAGAGGGACTGACTCATCCGCACACTGGGACTGACTCATCCGCCATAGCACTGTCAATAGGGTGTAGAGCCACACTGGGACTGACTCACCCGCCATAGCACTGTCAATAGGGTGTAGAGCCACACTGGGACTGACTCACCTGCCATAGCACTGTCAATAGGGTGTAGAGACACACTGGGACTGACTCACCCGCCATAGCACTGTCAATAGGGTGTGAGTCACACTGGGACTGACTCACCCGCCATAGCACTGTCAATAGGGTGTAGAGACACACTGGGACTGACTCACCTGCCATAGCACTGTCAATAGGGTGTAGAGTCACACTGGGACTGACTCACCTGCCATAGCACTGTCAATAGGCTGTAGAGACACACTGGGACTGACTCACCCGCCATAGCACTGTCAATAGGGTGTAGAGTCACACTGGGACACTGGGACTCACCTGCCATAGCACTGTCAATAGGGAGTCACCACTGTAGAGACACACTGGGACTGGGACTCACCCGCCATAGCACTGTCAATAGGGTGTCGACCCACACTGGGACTGACTCACCTGCCATAGCACTGTCAATAGGGTGTAGAGACACACTGGGACTGACTCACCTGCCATAGCACTGTCAATAGGGTGTAGAGACACACTGGGACACACTGGGACTCATCCCCGCCATAGCACTGTCAATAGGGTGTAGAGCCACACTGGGACTGACTCACCCGCCATAGCACTGTCAATAGGGTGTAGAGACACACTGGGACTGTCAATAGGGTGTAGACTCACCCTCACCTGCCATAGCACTGTCAATAGGGTGTAGAGACACACTGGGACTGACTCACCCGCCATAGCACTGTCAATAGGGTGTGGAGTCACACTGGGACTGACTCACCTGCCATAGCACTGTCAATAGGGTGTAGAGACACACTGGGACTGACTCACCTGCCATAGCACTGTCAATAGGGTGTAGAGTCACACTGGGACTGACTCACCTGCCATAGCACTGTCAATAGGGTGTAGAGACACACTGGGACTGACTCACCCGCCATAGCACTGTCAATAGGGGGACTGTAGAGTCACACTGGGACTGACTCACCTGCCATAGCACTGTCAATAGGGTGTAGAGACACACTGGGACTCAATAGACTCACCCGCCATAGCACTGTCAATAGGGTGTAGAGCCACACTGGGACTGACTCACCTGCCATAGCACTGTCAATAGGGTGTAGAGTCACACTGGGACTGACTCACCCGCCATAGCACTGTCAATAGGGTGTAGAGCCACACTGGGACTGACTCACCTGCCATAGCACTGTCAATAGGGTGTAGAGTCAATAGGGTGTAGAGACACACTGGGACTGACTCACCTGCCATAGCACTGTCAATAGGGTGTAGAGTCACACTGGGACGGACTCACCTGCCATAGCACTGTCAATAGGGTGTCGACCCACACTGTGACTGACTCACCTGCCATAGCACTGTCAATAGGGTGTAGAGACACACTGGGACTGACTCACCCGCCATAGCACTGTCAATAGGGTGTAGAGTCACACTGGGACTGAGTCACCTGCCATAGCACTGTCAATAGGGTGTAGAGACACACTGGGACTGACTCACCCGCCATAGCACTGTCAATAGGGTGTAGAGTCACACTGGGACTGAGTCACCTGCCATAGCACTGTCAATAGGGGACTGAGAGACATACTGGGACTGACTCACCCGCCATAGCACTGTCAATAGGGTGTAGAGTCACACTGGGACTGAGTCACCTGCCATAGCACTGTCAATAGGGTGTAGAGACACACTGGGACTGACTCACCCGCCATAGCACTGTCAATAGGGTGTAGAGCCACACTGGGACTGACTCACCCGCCATAGCACTGCCAATAGGGTGTAGAGCCACACTGGGACTGATTCACCTGCCATTGCACTGTCAACAGGGTGTAGAGACACACTGGGACTGACTCACCCGCCATAGCACTGTCAATAGGGTGTAGAGCCACACACTGGGACTGACTCACCCCCGCCATAGCACTGCCAATAGGGTGTAGAGTCACACTGGGACCGACTGACTCACCTGCCATAGCACTGTCAACAGGGTGTAGGGCCACACTGGGACTGATTCACCTGCCATAGCACTGTCAATAGGGTGTAGGGCCAGACTGGGACCGATGCACCTGCCATAGCACTGTCAATAGGGTGTACATCATGGGACTGATTCACCTGCCATAGCACTGTCAACAGGACGCAGGCCCACCTACATTTCAGCAGCCTAAAGTACACACCAAGTTTATTATGTATTGAAGTATGTCTGTGTGTGTGCCCAATTATGAAGTGTGAAGTGGAAGGATTTATGGTAAAGATAAATGCTATTGTCTTGCAATTTTTTGTCTTTATTTGCTATACTTTAAAGCTTTAGTTTAGCTTGCTATTGTGTAATAACGGTGTCTTATCTTTTACAGTAAACGTGTCTGTCACAGTGAAATGGTACCGGAAGGCGACTTTCAAAGATAAGTAAAAACAACAAAAGAAATCACCAGGCCTACAAATTAACAGTAACACAACCTTAAAGCCCTGCACAGTATTGATTCTAGAGGATAGCACACCGAGGGGCACCTCTTCATTATGGAGATGCACTCTTTTTTGGTCTACAGTCTTTTCCACATATAATAAAATGCCCCTGTGGCAAAGTGGTGAGTGAGTACAGGTGAATGCAGTGTAGAGCGGACAGACAATGATTTCCAGGTGCAAGGGTGTTTATTGATTTAATTAACAATGTCCAGAGCCTTATGGCAAACACCTGTAAATAATAATGTTGGAGTGATACAGCGGCGTGTATCACTCGGTATTTGTAAATCCCCGGGTTTGACCCGTAACCAAAAGTCCAGTTTTACACACCAACACTAAACACAAACACAGTTCTTAGTGATAGTGAATACGTGCAAGTGGTGTAATACAGTTCTCCGTGAAATGCAGGGGTGAAAGTGATGTCCGGTTTATGCTGGCTTCGCTACAGCTCGGATCGTGCAACTGGTAGTCTATTAAAAAACAGACGACAGTTAACAAAACACTAACAAACACAAGACAAAACTCATGGTTCACGAAACAGCACACAGACTCCTTGTAGGTTTTCAATGAAGGAACAGATCACGTCAGCTATGACCCCTATTTATATCCTCGCTCATGACCCCTAGGTTAATGAGCGCATCCGCTCCTCCAATCCTCAGATGCCACACCGTTTACCGCCTGGGTCATTGAGTTTGGATACCGAAGGCTGCCCCTTTCCTAAATGACCAACTTCCACCTACCCTACGGAATAAATTGTCGTGCCATTTAGTTAAGGGTACTCTGTTCCCGTTACACAGTGCTCTCACAGGTCGAGAGGGAGATCTAACACCAAGCACCATTCAATCTCTGTTACAGCCTGTAACAGATTGAGGAGCCCTGTACATATCATTTACAGTGCCTTGCATAAGTATTCAACCCCCTTGGACTTTTCCACATTTAGTAGTGTTACAACCTGGAATTAAATTGGATTTAATTAGGATTTTTTGTCACTGATCTACACAAAATAGTCCATAATGTCGAAGTGGGGAAAAAAATCTACATATTTTTCAAAATTATTTACAAATAAAAAAATGAAAAGTCTTGATTGCATAAAAAGAGGAGGTTAAGATGAGGTTAAATGTCTAAGAGACACAAATGGCAAAATCATACATGAAGAAAAAAAAGTAGCAAATAGATCAAATGATTACTTTTCACAGGTTTTTACAAAGGAGAATACGGACAACATGCCCGACATGTCAACCTGTTCCAATCCAATTTTAAGTAACTTTAGCATAACAGAGGCAGAAGTGTTAAAGGGACTAGGAGCTCTTAAAATAAATAAATCCTCTGGGCCGGATGGGATCCTCCCAATAGTACTCAAAGAAATTAAAGAAGTTATTTACAAACCGCTAACCATGATCATGCAACAGTCTCTTGACACAGGGGTTGTACCGACAGACTGGAAAATAGCAAACGTAATACCGATCCACAAAAAAAGAGACAAAACCGAACCAGGTAACGACAGACCAATAAGCCTGACTTCTATTATATGTAAACTTATGGAAACTATAATAAGATCCAAAATGGAACATTACCTGTATGGTAACAATATCCTGGGAGACAGTCAGCATGGTTTTAGGAAAGGGAGATCGTGTCTAACTAACCGACTTGACTTTTTTGAGAATGCAACATTGAAAATGGATAATTGCAAAGCATACAACATGGTTTATTTAGATTTCCAGAAAGCTTTAGACAAAGTCCTGCATAAAAGATTAATTCTCAAACTCAACGCAGTAGGGATTCAAGGAAATGCATGCACATGGATTAGGGGGTGGTTAACATGTAGAAAACAGAAAGTACTGATTAGAGGAGAAACCTCAAAATGGAGTGAGGTAACCAGTGGTGTACCACAGGGATCAGTAGTAGGTCCTCTGCTATTCCTAATCTACATGAATGATTTAGATTCTGGTATAGTAAGCAAACTTGTTAAATTTGCAGACGACACAAAAATAGGAGGAGTGGCAAACACTGTTGCAGCAGCAAAGGTCATTCAAAATGATCGAGACAGCATTCAGAACTGGGCAGACACATGGCAAATGACATTTAATAGACAAAAGTGTAAAGTATTGCATGCAGGCAATAAAAATGTGCATTATAAATATCATATGGGAGATAGTGAAATTGAAGTAGGGAACTATGAAAAAGACCTAGGAGTTTATGTTGACTCAGAAATGTCTTCATCTAGACAATGTGGGGAAGTTATAAAAAAGGCCAACAAGATGCTCGGATATATTGTGAGAAGTGTTGAATTTAAATCAAGGGAAGTAATGTTAAAACTCTACAATGCATTAGTAAGATCTCACCTAGAATATTGTGTTCAGTTCTGGTCACCTCGTTACAAAAAGGATATTGCTGCTCTGAAAGAGTGCAAAGAAGAGCAACCAGAATTATCCCGGGTTTAAAAGGCATGTCGTATGCAGACATGCTAAAAGAATTGAATCCATTCAGTCTTGAACAAAGAAGACTACGCGGCGATCTGATTCAAACATTCAAAATCCTAAAAAGGTATAGACAATGTCAACCCAGGGACTTCTTTGACCTGAAAAAAAAACAAGGACCAGGGGTCACAAATGGAGATTAGATAAAGGGGCATTCAGAACAGAAAATAGGAGGCACTTTTTTACACAGAGAATTGTGAGGGTCTGGAACCAACTCCCCAGTAATGTTGTTGGGATCAATAAGCTACTAACAACCAAACAAGCAAGATGGGCTGAATGGCCTCCTCTCGTTTGTAAACTTTCTTGTGTTCTTATGTTCTTATGTTTCTTATGTTCTTAAGTATTCACCCCCTTTGCTGTGACACCACTAAATAAGCTCTGGTGCAACCAGTTGCCTTCAGAAGTCACATAATTAGTTGAATGGAGTCCACCTGTGTGCAATTAAAGTGTCACATGATCTCAGATTAAATACACCTGTTTCTGGAAGGCCCCAGAGTTTTTTAGAGCGCATATCTAAACAAACTGCATCATGAATACCAAGGAGCTATCAAAACAAGTCCGGAATAAAGTTCTGGAGAAGCACCAATCAGGGTTGGGTTATAAAGAAATATCCCAAACTTTGAACATCCCCTGGAGCACCGTTAAATCCATTATTAAAAAATGGAAAAAATATGGCACAACCGCGACTCTGCCTAGAGAAGGCCATCCACAAAAACTCAGTGACCAGATAAGGAGGGCATTAGTCAGAGAAGCAACCAAGAGGCCAATGGTAACTCTGAAGGAGCTGGAGAGATCCACAGCTGAGATGGGAGAAACCATCCATGGGACAACTATAGCCCGGACGCTCCACAAAGCTGGTCTTTATGGAAGAGTGGCGAGAAGAAAGCCATTGCTGAAAAAAACCCATATCAAATCCCATTTGGATTTTGCCAAAAAGCATGTGGGAGACACAGCAAACATGTGGAAAAAGGTTCTCTGAAAAATTGAACTTTTTGGCCTTAGCGCAAAACGCTATGTGTGGCGCAAAGCCAAAACTGCTCATCGCCCTGAGAACACCATCCTCACGGTGAAGCATGGGAAACTGGTCAGGACTGAGGGCAAGATGGATGGAGCCAAATACAGGGAAATTCTAGAGGAAAACCTGTTTCAGTCTGCAAGAGACCTGGGACTGAGGCGGACAATGACCCTAAACACACAGCCAAAGCTACACTGGAGTGGTTTAAAAACAAGAACCTGAATGTCTTAGAATGGCCCAGTCAAAGCCCAGACCTCAATCCGATTGAGAATCTGTGGCAAGACTTGAAAATTGCTGTTCACCAACGGTCCCCATCCAACTTGACAGAGCTTGAGCAATTTTGCCAAGAAGAATGGGCAAAAATTGCAGGATCCAGATGTGCAAAGCTGGTAGAGACTTACCCAAAAAGTCTCACAGCTGTAATTGCTGCCAAAGATGCTTCTACCAAGTATTGGGGTGAATACTTATTCAACCAACAAATGTCTTTTTTTGATTAATTAACTTTTGTGTCACAATAAAAATATTTTGCACCTTCAAAGTGTTAAGTATGTTGTGTAAATCAAATGGTAAAAATCCCAATTAAATCCATTTTAATTCCATGTTGTAACACTACAAAATGTGGAAAAGTCCAAGGGGGGTGAATACTTATGCAAGGCACTGTATTTGTTTATTTTTAGAACGGGGTCTCCCCCTCCTTCCCTGTGCAGATTATTGTTTTGTGTTTGTTTGTTTTATGATTTATTTGTATTTATTTAAAAATGTATTTACGACATAGCCGTGTGTTTTGTTTTAAAATACCTCGTGGGAATGCGTGACTGTCAGCTGGTGATTATTGAATTAGCTGGCTGTCATGCATAGTAATGCTACCTGTGCAGACTGTGGCCGAGGGGTAATGAGAGAATTGATAGCCAGTTAACCCCTCGGCCAGGATATAAAAGACCTGCTGTTTTAACTGCAGGGAGGTGGGTGTATGAGGAGCGAGAGTGGAGAGAGCGAGAGGAGCGAGAGAGAAAACAAAACAAAACAAAACGAAACTTACATTAAATACAGGATCAGTGAAGGCTACTGCCCAGCCTGACCGGTATTGTTTATTTTGTGTTTGAACTTTTTATTTATTTTTGCTATTTAAAAATAAGACAGAGCACGCTGCCTTTAACTGCAGTACTGCTTGGTGTCAGTGTTTACCTTCCTGCTTCTGACCTGACGTCACCACCCAGCCACCCTGTCACACAACCCCACAAAAAGAAATGTGTACATTACAAAAAAGAAAAAACACACAATGTGAACCTTCCTGCAATTTAGTGAATTGTGAAATGCCTTGAACCCCCTACTGTAGTATGAACCCAGATACATATATTATTGCTATTCATTTAATAGCAATAAAGAACAACATGGAATCGAAATGCATTTAATGGAGTTTTTGCCACTGATCAACCCAAAAAAAGTCCATAATGTCAAAGTGAAAAACAAAATCTACAAATTGTTCTAAATTAATTACAAATACAAAACAGAAAATAATTGACAGCTCGTGCAAGCAATAGAGAGGGTTGAAGAAGTGAGATTAGTGGGCAGGTTTTCTTTTGTTTGGTTTATTTTCATAAACGTTATGTTGAGTCTTTGAACTTTGTTTAAGGAAATAATAAAACTGCCTATTCTTAACCTCACCAACTGCCTCGGTGTCACCTCTCATGCTGCCATACAGAACAAATCGTTCACAATATATATATAGCTACTGAGTCAACATTTACATTGTAACGTTTAAAACAATCTTTTAAAATGTAACAAACAAGGGTGATTTAAATGTGTTGGCTGAAAAATGTAACAAGCAGACAAAACTAAACTAAACAAGTTTGAATGACAAATTCGGCAACATTGTCAAGTTTTGTAAACATTTAAAACTTGTATACCATGTTCATAAGAACATAAGAACACAAGAAAGTTACAAACAAGAGGAGGCCATTCAGCCCATCTTGCTCATTTGGTTGTTAGTAGCTTATTGATCCCAGAATCTCGTCAAGCAGCTTCTTGAAGGATCCCAGGGTGTCAGCTTCAACAACATTACTGGGGAGTTGGTTCCAGACCCTCACAATTCTCTGTGTAAAAAAGTGCCTCCTATTTTCTGTTCTGAATGTCCCTTTATCTCCATTTGTGACCCCTGGTCCTTGTTTCTTTTTTCAGGTCAAAAAAGTCCCCTGGGTCAACATTGTCTATACCTTTTAGGATTTTGAATGTTTGAATCAGATCACCGCATAGTCTTCTTTGTTCAAGATTGAATGGATTCAATTCTTTTAGCCTGTCTGCATACGACATGCCTTTTAAACCCGGGATAATTCTGGTTGCTCTTCTTTGCACTCTTTCTAGAGCAGCAATATCCTTTTTGTAACGAGGTGACCAGAACTGAACACAATATTCTAGGTGAGGTCTTACTAATGCATTGTAGAGTTTTAACATTACTTCCCTTGATTTAAATTCTACACTTCTCACAATATATCCGAGCATCTTGTTGGTCTTTTTTATAGCTTCCCCACATTGTCTAGATGAAGACATTTCTGAGTCAACATAAACTCCTAGGTCTTTTTCATAGTTCCCTTCTTCAATTTCAGTATCTCCCATATGATACTTATAATGCACATTTGTATTGCCTGCATGCAATACTTTACACTTTTCTCTATTAAATGTCATTTGCCATGTGTCTGCCCAGTTCTGAATGCTGTCTCGATCATTTTGAATGACCTTTGCTCCTGCAACAGTGTTTGCCACTCCTCCTATTTTTGTGTCGTCTGCAAATTTAATAAGTTTGCCTACTATACCATAATCTAAATCATTAATGTAGATTAGGAATAGCAGAGGACCTAATACTGATCCCTGTGGTACACCACTGGTTACCTCGCTCCAAATTGAGATTTCTCCTCTAATCAGTACTTTTTCTGTTTTCTACATGTTAACCACTCCCTAATCCATGTGCATGTATTTCCTTGAATCCCTACTGCGTTCATTTTTAGAATTAATCTTTTGTGCGGGACTTTGTCAAAAGCTTTCTGGAAATCTAAATAAACCATGTTGTATGCTTTGCAATTATCCATTGTCAATGTTGCATCCTCAAAAAAGTCAAGAAGGTTAGTTAGACACGATCTCTCTTTCCTAAAACCATGCTGACTGTCTCCCAGGATTTTGTTACCATATAGGTAATTTTCCATTTTAGATCTTATTATAGTTTCCATAAGTTTACATATAATAGAAGTCAGGCTTATTGGTCTGTAGTTACCTGGTTCGGTTTTGTCTCCCTTTTTGTGGATCGGTATTACGTTTGCTATTTTTCAGTCTGTCGGTACGACCCCTGTGTCAAGAGACTGTTGCATGATCTTGTCCAAACTGCTAACTTTAAAAAAAACAAAACAAAACAAAAAAAAAAACACCCAAGTAGTCTCTCACTCTCAGAACCCTGGTAAGCTTAATTCTTATTTTTATGTATTAATGTTTTAAGAAAAACTGTTGTGGCCGAGTGGTTAAGGTGATGGACTTCAAATCCATTTGACTCAATTGTCAGCGTGGGTTTAAAACCTACCGGCAGTAATTACTTTTATTTTAGACTCTTTACATTTATAAGTATTTAATGTTTATAAGCGCTAAGGGGCTATATATATCTATAACAAAAACATTGTCAATGTAAAAAAACAAGTTAGAAAAACGCAACAGCCGTTTAAAGGCATGATATCAAACACAAAAGTCGAAGTTAGGAGAAGCAATTAGGCCAATCTTGTCAAGCATCAAGCAAATAGGCACAATTGGAAAGGTGCTGGGGCCCAAAATTCACACAATTCTTGCCTTTAAATTGGCGCCTTTTTTTGATCGCTTCGCTCCACTCTATCGCTCCATTTGAAATGCTCTTTGTATGACTTGAAGTGACTGAGACACACTCCCACACACTCATATATACGGAGACACACAAAGAGCATTTCAAGTGGAGCGATATAGTGGAGCGAAGCGATCAAAAAAGGCGCCAAGTTAGAAGCAAAAATTTGTTATAGATATCACTTCTTTTTTACTTCAACAAATAAAGCGAGGGAAAGATATCTGAGAATGTGTATGGTAGACAGACAGACAGACAGACCGACAGGCAGGCAAGTCACGAGAGTAATAAGTCAAATAAAATAACAGTAATGAGAAAAGATTTGAAAGTAAGATAGTGGTAAATAAGGGACTTTTTGACAGTGTTGAAAGTGTAAAGATGTTATTATTTTGGTTGCAAATGTACATCCATCAGTGGTAAAAACAATATGTATATTTAGGTAACTTGATTTTTACGCAGGTACAAAAGTAAAATGTTATGAATGGTTAAAAATGTACATATGAATGTCAGTGCTAAAGGGCAGTATACTAAGAGATTATAATGCTTGAAACAAAACAGTATTCTCCTTGATATACTGGAGTTATGAACTTAGCCCAATAGAAGTCATTTGTAAAGCATTAGATCTCTTCATAAAAGGCCATATACATGTCCTTTACATTTTTTGGCCATGGTTTGACTTCAATGAGTGTGTGTGATGGAGATATAATGAGTTATGGTTGTAAATCTCCCTCTCGACCTGTGAGGGCAATAAGTAGCGAAAGGGAAAGGCTTTGGACGGGTTGGCCTGACAGTTCATTCCCTGGGTCAGGAAGTCAGTCAGCCTGGAAAAAGGCAAGACTCCGTTGCAGGACCTTATTGACCTGGAAGGTAAACGAGTAGTAGCTTTTCCTTCACTTGGTTTTTATTGAGAGACTGGAAGGACCGTGTGAGACGCAGAGAAAGCGTACAGGAAAATATTCGTGAGTGTTTTCTTTGTTTGTTCGTGTCTGTATAGTAACTGTTTGTGTTTTTGTTATATAGCACTAGACGGCTAAACATGAATCTGGAGCTGTCGCCAAGGGCCGCACAAAACCGGATCAACACTGCACTACTGTCACGATTAACATTGTTATCAGCACTTGTTTACAAGTATAGCATGTATTATATTGTATTTCACCACGAGCACTGAGAGCACTCACTTTGGACTTGTGATCGTGTGTGTGTCTAATTAAGAACATAAGAACATAAGAAAGTTTACAAACGAGAGGAGGCCATTCAGCCCATCTTGCTCGTTTGGTTGTTTGTAGCTTATTGATCCCAGAATCTCATCAAGCAGCTTCTTGAAGGATCCCAGGGTGTCAGCTTCAACAACATTACTGGGGAGTTAGTTCCATACCCTCACAATTCATTGTGTGTTTTAGTACTGTGCTCATTATTTACGGGACTGCAACCCTTTTGATTACTGTGCAATACACATTGTTGTGTATTGCCAGTTCATTATTATTTGCTGGCTGGTCATCAAACCATTGGATTAATAATCATTAAATTAACCATTTCGCCCGTACTTTGTTGTCTGTTTGTTCTTGGGATTACTGCATCCACACCACACGTGCTATACACCTGCTACTAATTACCACTTTGCCACAGTGTGTCATTTGCATACATCCATTTTCCAGAAGCACCCACTGCAAGAACAGACACATAGTGTCCTGAATCAACACCCTGTCCCTGGTGTATGATAATGGAAGATAATTGATCATTCCTGTTGTCCACAGTAATTTTGCTCCTCTGCACAGCAGTAAACTTAGCATTGTGTCACTTTGTAACGGTCCCGTCTGGTTTGGTTTCCCAAAGCATAAGTTGGACTTCAATCATTGTTCCTGCTGATTGAATAAGTTGATGTTTCATGATTGGAGAAGTGTTGCAGTGCTTACATTTGCTACCAGACATTGGCCTTTTCCATCAATGGGAATGCATGATAGAACAGTGCTATTATATGTGGCTTCCCAAAAGTAGGCCTCAGTGTGAGGTGTGTGTTGACATGGGCCACATATCATCTCTGTTTGTTGGGAGACATTGTCCTGTGTGAGAATTTGTTTAAGAAAGACACATGTGCTGCTTTGTAGTGCAGTAAACAGACGTTGTAAGTTGTTCTGCATTTTCCAAGAGACCTTGATGGAAAGGTCAACAAGATATGTTGCTGTCATGAGTTTTGAAGCATGACTCCTGCCTTTTACGTTTTTCACTAGTCGTGTGATGTAGTGTTGTTTTTGGCATTGGAGTCTTAAAATGTTTTTCCTTTTGTATGTGTTTACTAATTGTTTCACTTTATAGCAAATGTTGTAGTTGTGTCTTCTTTTAGCTCTTACAAGGATATATTTGTCAGCATAATATGGTCTGTACAAAGTTTTTTGTTTGGGTTCTGATGGTATTGTCTTTTCTTTGCAGTTGTTTGTAAAGCAGGATTTGCAGCATGCTTTGTCTTTCCACTGTTTCTTTTTGGTTCTGCGTGGTGTTTGTAGGTTTCATGCTCCCAAAGTCACTTTGCCGCTGTGTTTTGTTGGTAATGTTCCCGCTGTTGAAGTCACTTTGCCTCTAAGTTTTTATGGTATCTTTCGCGCTCCCAAATTCTCTTTGACTCTGGGTTTTATGGTAGCTTTCACACTCCTGAAGTCTCTTTGCCTCTGATAGAAACTGTTCTTGTTGCCTTTGTGTTTGTGGGTCCTGATGGTTGGGATGTAATTGTTTTTGTTGTTTTGGTTCTGGTTATTTCGGCAATGTTCCTCCAGTTGTTGTTTTTGGTCTGGCTGTGGTTTGTAAATTCCTTGCTGTTCTGTTTTAAACTTTGGGGCATGACTGGTGTGGTGTTGTATTGGGGGCATGACTGGTGTGGTGTTGTATTGGGGCATGACTGGTGTGGTGTTGTATTGGGGCATGACTGGTGTGGTGTTGTATTGGGGCATGACTGGTGTGGTGTTGTATTGGGGGCATGACTGGTGTGGTGTTGTATTGGGGCATGACTGGTGTGGTGTTGTATTGGGGCATGGCTGGTGTGGTGTTGTATTGGGGCATGACTGGTGTAGTGTTGTATTGGGGCATGACTGGTGTGGAGTTGTATTGGGGCATGACTGGTGTGGTGTTGTAATGGGGCATGACTGGTGTGGTGTTGTATTGGGGCATGACTGGTGTGGTGTTGTATTGGGGCATGACTGGTGTGGTGTTGTATTGGGGGCATGACTGGTGTGATTTTGTATTGGGGCATGGCTGGTGTGGTGTTGTATTGGGGGCATGACTGGTGTGGTGTTGTATTGGGGCATGGCTGGTGTGGTGTTGGATTGGAGGCATGACTGGTGTAATGTTGTATTGGAGGCATGACTGGTGTGGTGTTGTATTGGGGCATGACTGGTGTACAGTCATGCTGTGTTCGCTCTGGAGATCTTACTTGGATAGTTGTGCAATGGTATTCCTGAATGTGCTGTGTTCGCTCTGGAGATCTTACTTGGATAGTTGTGCGATGATATTCCTGAATGTGCTGTGTTCGCGCTGGAGATCTTACTTGGATAGTTGTGCAATGGTATTTCTGAATGTGCTGTGTTCGCTCTGGAGATCTTACTTGGATAGTTGTGCGATGATATTCCTGAATGGGTGGATTCCGTTCTGAATATGTTACATTGACAGTTGTGTGCTAATAACTCTCAACGGGCTGTGATTGGCCAGGAGATGCTACATGGATAGTTAACGTGCTGTGATTGGTCTGGAGATTCATTGTCTTTGTTGTTTACTGGTGAAAGACATGATGGTTCTAATATTTCAGGCTGGCTATAAGCCCCTGTAGGAAAGAAATTATAATCCTTAATATCATTGTATGAGTATCCATAACCATAATGTGATACAAACAGACACGGGGTCAAATGCATTTACATTTAAATGTAAATGACTGCATGTATTTGAAAACTGGAATTTGCTCAATGCAAATGCACATGTGATGTCTGTACAACCAAACTAAATACAAATGCAAATATGTCACAAATATGGCATACAACATTTGTTAATTAAGCAATTTATTATCATGAATTTGGCACAGGCCTTTACCAAGGTGACATAGAAGGAGTATAGTTTATATAATGGCAACATAAACACAGTAGTCACATAGTTAATAGTAATTTCCAGGTATGTACCAATATCAGAAGCATGTTACATAAAACAGTGTTTCTCAATCTTGGACTACCTAATGTTAACTCAGGTAAGGTAGTCCAAGATTAGTCCTGATCAGGGTCTGTGGACCAGCAAAAAGAGTTGGATATTTCAAGTTATGCCTAACATTGCATGAATTAACTAATTGTTAGTTCAATTGGGGGATGAATGTAATAATTGAGATCTCAGTTTGAACAATAACAGCAGAACAGGGGGTTCAGACGACCAGGTTTGTGGAAAAAGTGACATAAATGATATATATATATATATATATATATATATATATATTGTAACACATACACTCAGCTTTATATTTTACTCTGTTCCCAAGATCAACAGTGACCACAAGACTGTCACAGGGCGGTGCCTGTATTTTATTTGGACAATCCAAAGCCTTAGGTGATAATCAATATAGGGTTCAAACACAGTTCAGGTTCTCATACAATCCAGGTTAATCCACCAGAAGGGTGGTCAAAAGAGTCCAAGTCATACACAGTATTTTAGTCTTTGTTTTTTTAGTTTTAAATCAGTAACTTTACCAGCACTTTTCTCTCTCTCTCTCTCTCTCTCTCTCTCTCTCTCTCTCTCTGAGGTTTGTGGGATTGTGGGAGGGGCTTGTGAGGTGTTTGAGGAAGCTGGAGTTTTGTAGGAGGAAGGTTTGTTTGAATTGAATTAATCCTTTTAATTATTAAAAAAAAAATTATTAAATTAATTGTTGTGAGTGCGGGAGGGTTGACTCAGCCCCGGCAATGGGGTCTCATTCAGGGGGAGCGGCAGGTCTGACTCGCCGGCATGGCTGTCGCTGTGATCCCGACAGTGCTGTATCGGTGGAGGAATGTTTGCTCGCTGTGAGTGAGGTAGTTGGAGAAGATAAAATAAGATCAGCATCACATATGAACAAACGATTAGTTATTTTTTTAGTGATACTCAAGATGTAGACACACTGGTTCAGGAGGGGTTTGTGTTGAAAGGGAGTCTGGTGATGGTGTCCCCGTTAGCTACCCCAATAACTAAAATCACTCTGTCCAATGTCCCACCGTTTTTAAAAAATGAACTGTTAGAAAAAGAACTAATGAGATACGGGAAGTTAATGTCTCCGATTCGGTTTGTACCTTTGGGATGTAAGGGTCCCAAATTAAAACATGTATTTTCTTTTAGAAGGCAGGTTTTTTTGTTATTAAATAAGCCCAATGAAGAAATCGATGTAGCTTGGACCTTCAATGTAGAAGGGAGTCATTGTGTAGTTTTTGCAAGCACTGACACATTACAATGTTTTAAATGTGGAGCTCATGGGAAAAACTGCCCGGTAAGAGAGAGTGAGGGAGTACAGGAAGGACAGGGTGAGACTGGCGAGAAGGCTGTCAGGGATGATCGGGGAGAGCAAGATGATGAGCCGCTGCAGTCAGAGATATCTGCGGGACCAAGTGAGCAGGCAGAGCCTGCAGTACAGTTAACAGAACAAGAAAACAAGGACGGAGATACTGCTGACAATCAAGGTTTTATTATGGTTGAGGAAAAGAAATAAAAAAATGATAAAACTGTTAAAGAAAATGAGAGCGTGTTGGAGCGGAGCTCTGGAGCGGTCTCCTCGGATCTTGGGCTGGCTCAACACACCCGCCTTGAAGCGGGTGGTGGGGGGTTGCGCCTGGGTCTAATAGGAGACTGAGGTCCGGGTTGGGTGGCCACGGCACTGAGGGAGTGGAATCCCGTGGTGTGGGGGCTCCTGATTTGAACCCTGGGGGGAGTCACGGTAGATCTGGGTCTCAGCTTGGGGCTGCGGTGCCCCCTTGTTCAGAGGGAGAGGAGCAAAGCGCTGAGTCTCTACTTGGCGCTGCTGTGAATCCGTCTCTGCCCGACTCGCCGCAATCAGCAGCAGTCGAAGCGGGAGAAGAAAACCTGAAAACTGTAACAGTAACGGTGGAGAACGACAGCAACGATGAGTATGAGGAGGGGATGGACGACGCAGAAGAAGGAGAGGCCTCGGACTCTTCGCTTTTCTCTAACATTCCTGACAGCCAAAGTTGTACTCGGCAAATGAAATAGGTGAGTTTCTGGATGTGACTAAAGGTAGGAGAGGCATTGATATAAAGCAGACCTGTCCAGATTTAAAACTGTTTTTGAACTCGGCGCATATAGCTCTTAAAAAAACTACAATAAAAGAAATAGATCAGCCAAAACAGTATAGACTAAAAAAATTAATGCAAACGGTAAGGAAAATGTTGAACCAGAAAATTAAAACGTAATGTTTCTAATGGATACGTTTTATAAAAAATATATATCATTTACTGTTTGTTTATTCTTGGTTGTTTTAAACCTTTTAGCCCTCATGGATAGAATTAATTTTATTTCTTTTAATATAAATGGTTGTAGACAAAATTTTAAGAGAGCACAATTATTTGAATTTTTAGAACAAAAGCGGGTGGGAGTGGCTTTTATTCAAGAGACGCACACAGATCTAGATAACGAGGCTGGATGGGTGTGTGAATGGAGAGGGAGGTGTGTGCTGAGCCATGGATCGAATAATAGTGCAGGGGTGGCGGTGCTCTTTCGACCAGACATGGAAATGAATATTTTAGAAATTAAAGAGATCATTAGAGGGCGGATGATAAAAGTAAGAGCTGAAATAGGAGGCAGCATTTATGTTTTTATTAATGTTTATGCTCCCAATACAGGAAGAGATAGGATTTTATTTTTTTAATATTCTAAAGGAAAATCTAGTAACAATTAACAATGATATTTTGATATTAGGGGGCGATTTTAACTGTACAGTAGATTTTAATAATGATAGGAACAGTGTTGAACCTCATCCCCCGTCAGCGACAGAGTTGGCTGCAATTTTAAAATCCAATGACTTGGTTGACGTCTGGAGGTGTCTGCATCCCACCACTCAACAGTACACGTGGTCGCATTGCATCTCTCACCATATAGTCAGAGCTAGATTAGACAGGATATATATACCCAGATGTCATCTTAATACATTTATAAAGGCAACAATAACACCAAATAGTTTATCTGATCATCACTGCGTAATAATCACAGCAATTAAAAATAAAGAAATACATAGTGCACCATATTGGCGTCTAAATGTTAATTTATTACAAGATGTTCGTTTCACAAAACAATTTCAAGACTTCTGGCGAAAATGGAAAGAACGGAAAAGTCCATTTAAAAATTGAAGGCAGTGGTGGGATATAGGGAAGACACAAATTAAGTTATTGTGTCAGCAGTACACTGCAGACGTAAACAAGTCATTGAATGCAGTCACGAGAGAGCTGGAGAGAGAAATCCTCCAGCTTGAAATTGAGCAGAACACAGCAGCACAGGAGACCCTGGGGGAGCGTAGAGAAGCTTTAAGCAGCCTGCTGGAGGAGAAAGTGTGGGGAGCACAAGTGAGATCCAGGTTCATAGAGTTGAGAGACATGGATGCCCCTGCAAGTTTCTTTTTCGGGTTGGAGAAGAAGAGAGCCAACAGTAAGTGGCTGCATTGTGTCCGGTTGCTGTGCGGGAAGGAGCTGACAGGCCAGGAGGAGGTCAGCGAGGTGGCAGTGCGTTTTTATGAGGAGCTGTATGCCAGTGAGCCATGTGATCAGGCGGATATTAACACGTTATTGGAGGGGCTGCCCAGACTGAGCCAGGAAGAGCAGCATAGTTTGAATATGAAACTGTGTTTCCAGGAGTTAAACACTGCTGTCATGAAGCTGGCAAAAGGAAAAGCTCCAGGGATAGATGGACTGCCAGCTGAGTTCTACCAGCACTTTTGGAAAGACCTGGGACCGGACTTGTTTCTGGTGCTACAGGAAAGCCTGCAGGCAGGGGAGTTGCCACTCAGTTGCCGGAGGGCTGTAATTAGTCTGTTGCCAAAAAAAGGGGATTTGTGTTTAATCAAAAACTGGAGACCAGTAGCGCTTTTATGCTGTGATTTTAAAATGTTTTTCGAAGTGTTTGGCAATGAGATTGAAAAATTGCATGGACAAGACAATTCATCCAGATCAGACTTATTGTATACCTGGGAGAGCAATTTTTGATAACATATTTTTAATAAGGGATTTTTTATCATTAGCCAAAAATGGTGATTTTAATGCGGGTCTGGTTTCCTTAGACCAGGAAAAAGCCTTTGACCGCGTCGACCATTGCTACCTTTTTAAAAGTCTGGAAGCCTTCGGGTTCGGCCCTGGTTTTATTAAATGTATTAAGCTCTCATATAACAATGTTTTTAATGTTTTAAAAATAAAAAGTTGGTTGAGTAGACCCTTCCCAGTGTGCAGGGGGATTAGGCAGGGCTGCTCCCTGTCGGGGATGCTGTACGTCATCTCTATTGAGCCCTTGCTGGCTCGGCTGAGGAGAAGGCTGGTGGGCTGGACAGTGCCCAACTCGGCCCCTGTGGCCACAGTGAGAGTGTCAGCCTACGCTGATGATATTACTGTTTTTATCAGCAGTAATAGAGATGTTCAGGAATTGCAGCAGAGCCTTAATATTTTTCAGAGAGCGTCATCAGCAAGGATAAATTGGGCCAAAAGTGATGCATTTTTGTCAGGGAGCTGGCAGGAGTGCGGTCCTCCTTTATTGCCCCAGGTGTTGAGGTGGGGTAGGACGGGGATGAAGGTGCTGGGAGTGTACCTCGGTACAGATAATTATATGGAGCAAAATTGGGAGGGCATGATAGAGAAGGTGAAGGCTCGATTAGATCAGTGGCGAGGGCTGCTGACTCAGCTGTCTTACAGAGGGAGGGTTCTGGTGATTAATAATCTGGCTGCATCAATGTTATGGCACAGATCCACTGAGAAACCTAGTAGACAGCATTCAGAAGCTTTTTGTGGAGTTTTTTTGGGGAGGCAAGCACTGGCTAAGGTCGGCTGTTTTGTACCTGCCTCGTGATGTGGGCGGGCAGGGGTTGGTTAGCATCGCCGGCAGGGTGGCAGCTTTTAGAATGCAGGCTTTGCAGAGACTCCTGTACACTGGGGAGGGAGCCCACTGGAAGAGGTTAGCCTGCCTCTTTCTCAACAAAGTGGAGGGGTTGGGATTTGGCATTCATTTGTTTTTGATTAACCACCTTGCACTGGACAGATCTTCTCTACCCCCTTTTTATCACAGTGTTTTAAAGGTGTGGGGAACACTAGTAGTGCAGAGGGAGGAGAATATGACAGCTCAAAATCTCTTAGAAGAACCACTGTTTTTTAATTCTCTCATTTCAGCGCAGTGCCTTCAGTCTTTAGCACTGCAGGACAGTTTTGTAAAAGCAGGTCTTACTAGGTTAGGACAGCTTTTGGTGCCTGGACTATCTTGCTGGCTGAGTGCAGCTGAATTGAAAGGCATGTTGGGCTGGCGATGTGAGAGGCAGGCAGCGAAGGTGCTGAGGGAGGTGGGGGGCTGTCTGTCTCCAAGGCTCAGGAGAGGCCATCTGTCACTAGGAGAAGAGGGTAATCCAGAATGGAGGGTGCTGTATAAGCTTCCTCTGGATAAGAGAGTAGGAGATCTACAGTGGAGATTAATACATAGTATACTGGCCACAGGTAGGCTCCTTCATAAAATAGATCCCAGTATTAACTCAGAATGCGCTTTTAGTGCAGAGGAAGAAACTGTGTTTCATGCATACAGTGAGTGTAAGAGGCTAGACTCTCTGTTTCAACTCCTTAGCGGAATGTTAGAGATGCTGGGAGTTGATTATTTCTCCACTCTGCTCATGTTATTACAAGGAAAGCAACAATAGAAGAATTTGGGGGACGAATTTTAATTTTTAAGAAATTAAAGCAAGCTTTTTAATATGAATAGTGATGATGTGGTGGTATTGGGAGGAGATTTTAATTGTACTATTTATTTTAATATTGATAGAAACAATGAAGAACCGCACCCTCAGTCCTCCAGAGAGATGGCTGCAGTGTTAGAGTCCAGTGACCTGGTTGACGTTTGGAGATGCTTGCACCTCAATTCAAGACAGTACACCTGGTCTCAGTCTCATAAAAACTGCATATATAGAGCAAGACTAGACCGTTTTTACATTTCTAAAAATTATTTAAATAAATGCATTGAAGCAAGAATCATCCCCAGTAATCTCTCTGACCACCACTGTCTATTAATTACAGCAATAATTCAATCAGAACCCCACAGAACATCTTATTGGCATTTCAATATAAAATTACTACAAGACATAACATTTAGACAACAATTTAAATTTTTTTGGATCATTTGGAAAAAAAGAGAAAAACACAATATAAAGATGTAAGCCAGTGGTGGGACATTGGCTAAATACAAATAAAATGTTTTTGTCAACAATATACTATAAATGCAACCAGGTCACTGAACGCAGCTGTGAGAGAGCTGGAGTTAAAAATCCTCCTCCTAGAGGAACGTCTAAACTAAGATTTTAAAGAGCAGACCCTGGAGAACCTAAAAGAGCAGAAACCTGCACTGGGGAGTTTGCTGAAGTAGAGGGTGAAGGGGGCGATCGTGCGTTCCAGATTTGTGGAGCTGAGAGATATGGATGCTCCCACCAGTTTCTTCTTCAACCTGGAAAGGAAAAGAGCAGACAACCGACAGCTGTGCTGTGTCAGGACTCCTGGTGGGGAAGAACTGCATACCTGGGAGGAGATATCAGCACAGAGGCGGTGCGTTTTTACAAGGAACTTTACAATAAAGAACAGTGCAACCTAAAGGACACTGAGCAGCTGCTCCAGGGGTTACCCAGCCTCAGTGATGAAGAGCAGGCTCAGCTGGATGCACCTCTGACCTACCAGGAGCTGACCACTGCTGTCAAGCAGCTCTACAGTGGAAAGGCTCCAGGGATCGATGGACTGCCAGCAGAGTTTTATAACACTTTCTGTTTTTAATTGAGAACACCAGTTTTTGTAAAGCAGGGCTTCCCAGTTTTTACCAAAGTATTTTAAGTGCCTGGCAGCTGGTGAGGGTGGAAAGGGATGAAGAGTCCCTGACTGGGCAGGGCCTGTTTGATGAGCCCCTATTTTTCAATCCACTTTTTCCAGTTAAGTTCCTCCAGTCGATGACGCTCTGTGTCAGGTTTTTAAAAGCAGGTATAACCAGGATGATCCATCTGTTCAACCTTGAGCTCTCCTGCTGGTTAACTGCCTCCCAGCTAGCTGCACAGCTGGGCTGGCACTCCGAGAGACTCGCAGAGAGACTGATGGTTGACCTGAGGGGCTGCCTCTCCCCACGGCTCAGGGAGGTCCTGAGGGAGGAGCTGTCCAGAGGCGCAGAGCAGAGACAGTGTTCCTTATTCCCTGGGATGATTGTGTCACCAGCAGTAGGAGAGGGAGGAGAGGGGGGGTGGAGAGAATGGAGGGACATTACTAACTTTGCACAGTGTAGAGGAAATTGTTTTTCATGTAATGAATAGCAAAATTATATATAAATTGTGTGTTAAAGCCATGGAGTACAATAGGCTAAGGGGTCTGGTAGATTCCAAGTGGAGAGTTCACTTATCTGTAGAGGGGGGGTGCAGGCCGGTGTGGAGGGTGCTGTACAAGCCACCCCTCACTAAGAGAGTTGGGGACCTGCAGTGGAGGATTCTCCACGGCATTGTGTCCACGGGCAGTTTTCTCCACAGAGTGGACCCCAGTATTAGTGAGCAGTGTGCTTTCTGCTCAGCAGAGGAAACCATTTTTCATGCGTACAGTGAGTGCGAGAGGCTGCGGCCACTTTTTAATTTACTGCAGGGAATCCTGAACGTTTTAGGGGTTGTTTTTAGTAAGGAGCTTTTTATTTTTGGGGTTATGTACAGTTTTAAAATGAAAAACAGGTGTGTTCTAATTAATTTTTTATTTGGACAGGCAAAATTGGCTATTTTAAAGACAAGGAAAAATCAGCTCTCTGGTTCTGGATTGACCAGTGTGGTGGGTCAGTTTAGGGTGCTTGTGGTCAGCCAGATCAGAGTAGAGTTTGAGTATTTTAAACTGGTCAGTAATCTGGAGAGCTTCCAGGAGGTGGTGTGTGGGAGACACCTTGTGTGCTGTGAGTGAGGAGGGGGAACTCCAGTTTAATTTCTAGTTTTATTTTAAGTGTTTTTATTCATTTGTTATTAATCTGGTTTTACAGAAAGAAAACACTGTTTGTTTAGTTTTATGGTTTTTTATTATGTATTGATTTTTTTATGATCCTTTTATTTGCTTAAAATATGTTTAGTCTTTTTTGCCGTTTAATTGAAACGATTAATAAAATCTTTAAAAGTCTCTCTCTCTCTCTCTCTCTCTCTCTCTCTCTCTCTCTCTCTCTCTCTCGGAGGATTGTGGGTTGTGGGAGGGGCGTGTGAGTTTGGGAGCGTGTTGTGAGTTGTTGCTAGATCGTCTCTCACGGCATTCTTTTTTTCTATATTATATATTTATTTATTTATTTATTTATTTGTTTGTTTGTTTGTTTGTTTATTTATTTATATAACAAGTTGATAGACTTGCGGAACCCGATGGGTTCTCGCTCGGGTGGGTTGGGTGGTTTAACCCGGAGACATGGCTTCAGGTGTGTTCCTGATAGCTCCGTCTCTGTGGAAGAGGTGCTGTTAGCGGTGGGAGAAGTGGTTGGGTTTGATAATGTTAAATCTGCTTCGAGGATGAATAAGGCCCTTGTTGTTTTCCTGAGTCAGGAGCGATTGGTAAATCGTATAGTAGAGGAGGGTTTTTCAGTTAGAAATTCCCTAGTTACAGCGATGCCTTTGTCGACCCCCCTCACTAAAGTTGTTATTTCTAATGTTCCTCCTTTTATAGATAACGCACTGTTAGATAGAGAACTGTCTCGATATGGGAAGATAATGTCCCCTTTAAGATGATTCCGCTGGGCTGTAAAACAGAAGAAATTAAACACGTAATGTCTTTCAGGCGGCAAGTGTTTGTGTTGTTACATAACCCCGATACTGAGCTTAATGTTGCTTGGAAATTCAGTGTTGACGGCAGAGATTATGTTGTGTTTGCTACTACAGACACCATGAAATGTTTTAATTGTGGAGCACAGGGGCATCTTAAACATACCTGTCCCAAATTACAACCGAACCCCCTGCTAGTACTGCCGCTGGCGATGGCGAGGCAGCCGGGGAGGCTCGGGGAGCTCAGGAACAAGAACCGGCGAGACAGCGACCTGTACCCCCACCCCGACGATCGAGACCAGCTGAAGTGCAGGAGCCCGCGGTGCAGACTGCTGCCCCGGAGACTCCCGCAGTCAGTGCTACTGTGACTGAAAGTGACGGCATGTTCACAGGAATAATTAAAAAAAGAAAAATGAAAAAAAAGCATTCTGTAGAGGCTTCGGGGAGCGGGGAGGAGTCGATCTGGGGCCCCGTTTCGGTTTCCCAAGCCAGCAGCGGAGGGTCTCAGCCCCTGTGTGCGGCGGGGCCGAGCTCCGTCTCCGTGGACAGTGGCAGTCAGGGTCAGGCACACCCGCCCCATACTGCCGCCCCGGGTGACTCGGAGCTAGGAGGGAGCGCCAAGGCTGAGTCTCATCTTGGCCGGGGCGAACCCTCCTGTTCGGGGAAGGCTGAGGACGTGAGCACCAGTTCTCATGCTGGTGCTGTCGCTGTCTTAACCCCGGATGCTCCTTCTGAGCCGACTGGAGCTGCAGAGACGGCGTTGGTTGCGGGCCAGGAGATTGAGGAGGCGACCCTAGAATCGGAGGTGACCGAAGAGGGCGAGTGGAACGAGGAGTGGGGGATGTCGGAGTGCGGAGAGGAAGAGGAGGATGACGGAGAGGTTTCTGACTTCTTGCAGCTCTCTGACCTCCCGGCTAGCCAAACCTCCAAGCGAAAATTATACACACTTGCTCAGATTAACGACTTTTTAGGTAAGACAAAAGGTAAGAGGGGGGTTGAAGTTTCATCCTTTTTCCCGGATTTGAAATTGTTTTTGTTGTCTGTCAATATTATTCTCAGGAAAACAACTTTGGCCGAATTTGATCAGAAAAAACGCTATCGTTTGAAAAAATTTGTTAGTAGTTCCCGTAAATGTTTAACTAAAACCAAGCATTGAAATGGATTATTTTACAGTGCATACTTTTATCCTTGCTTGTTTTATTTTTTTAAATGCATGCCTCACTTTATTATCCATGGAGAAACTAATTTTAGCAACTTTTAATATTAATGGTTGTAGAGATTTTAAAAAGAGAGCCGAATTATTTGATTTTATTAACCAAAAACGGGCAGATATAGTTTTTTTACAAGAGACGCACTCAGACAGCGCTAACCAGACTCACTGGCTGTCTGAGTGGAAAGGTGATTGTATTTTAAGCCACGGCTCGAATCTCAGTGGGGGGGTTGCTGTTTTATTTTCTCCTGGATTGGGCGCAGAGATTTTATCAATTGATAAATTTATACCAGGGAAACTTTTAAGAGTGCACGTTAAGTTTGGGGGGACTTTTATTGATCTTATTAATATTTATGCTCCTAACCTAGGGGGAGAACGGATTTTATTTTTTAATAAATTATCAGAGCTATTGGGAAAGTGTGACCCGGTACATTTACTCGTGGTAGGGGGGGATTTTAATTGTACTTTGAATTTTAATCTTGATCGCAACCACGGGAACCCCATCCCAGTCTGTCTGTAAACTGACTGCTGTTGTAAATACACACAGCCTAGTGGATGTTTGGAGAACTGCTCACCCCAATGTTAAACAATATACTTGGATTAAATTACAACATAGTCAGCTCTCTGGTGCGAGGTTAGATAGATTTTATACCACTAGAACTCACAGCAATAAGTTTATTGGTTGCCATATTTCCCCTTCGCCATTATCTGATCACCACTTTGTGTCCACCACTGTTTCTTTACCTTCTGAAATTCCTGTTAAATCTTATTGGCATTTTAACATCAAACTCCTTCAAGACCTAAAGTTTTGTGAAAATTTTAAAAATTTTTGGGCCAATTGGCAGACACAGATGCGTCACTTTGACAGCCTGAGACAGTGGTGGGACATTGGTAAAGTACAGATTAAAGTGTTTTGCCAACAGTACACTCAGTACTCCACTAGGTGTGTGGCAGCGGCAGTCAGTGAGCTGGAGAGAGAGATATTAGAGTTGGAGAGGCAGCTGGATGGCCAGAGCAGTGAGACAGCGTGTCAGAACCTACGGGAAAGGAGGCAGTGTCTGGGCAGGCTGCTGGAGGAGAGGGTGCAGGGCTCGCTGCTCAGGGCACGCTTCACTCAGCTAAGAGACATGGATGCTCCCACAGCCTTCTTCTTCGGCCTGGAGAAGAGGAGGCTAGAACAGAGACAGATACATTGTCTGAGGCTGCCCTGTGGGAAGGAGGTGAGCAGCCCAGCGGAGCTGCGCCAGGCGGCAGTGGAATTTTATAGTGAATTATATAAATCTGAAGGTTGCGACCTGCTGGATGCGGCACAAATACATCAAGGTCTCCCCAGATTGAGTGAGGGGGAGAGCAGTGAACTGGATTCCCCCCTCACATTTCAAGAGCTTTCCAAAGCTGTTATGCAGCTGTCCAACAGCAAGGCGCCCGGCATCGATGGACTGCAGCCAGAGTTTTACAAGCACTTCTGGCCCTTGCTGGGTCAGGATCTGTACCATGTGTTGACTGAGTGTATCAGGGAGGGAATACTCCCACTGAGCTGTCGCCGTGCCGTTATCACCATGCTGCCTAAAAAAAAGGGGACTTGTGTAACCTTAAGAACTGGCGTCCAGTGTCTCTTCTCTGTTGTGACTACAAGTTGTTTTCCAAGGCTCTGGCTGTCCGGCTGCGGGGCTGTCTGGCGTCAGTGGTGCACCAGGATCAGTCTTACTGTGTGCCCGGTCGCTCCATCGCCGACAACCTCTTTTTAATTCGGGACCTTTTAAATGTATCCAAACTTTTTAACCTGAATTTTGGCTTAATTTCGCTTGACCAAGAGAAGGCATTTGACAGGGTTGATCACAAATATTTATTTGCCACATTGAAGGCTTTTGGTTTTGGTCCTGTTTTTATTTCTTATATTAATCTTTTGTATTTTAATGTGTTTAGTACAGTGAAGGTGAACAACAGCCTGAGTCGGCCCTTCCCAGTTCAGAGGGGGATTCGGCAGGGATGCTGTCTCTCCGGAATGCTGTACTCCCTCTGCATAGAGCCCCTGCTGCATCAGCTCCGTATGCACCTGACTGGCCTGGCAGTGCCTGCACTGCCCCACGCCCTGCCCATACAACTCTCTGCCTATGCTGATGACCTGAATGTCTTTGTCACTGGAGACCGAGATGTAGCCACCCTGCAGGATTGCATCCATACCTATGAGAGGGCTTCGTCAGCCCGGGTCAACTGGACCAAGAGTGGGGCGTACCTGGTTGGCAGCTGGAAGGGTGCTACTCCTCCCTCCTTACCCCAGACCTTGTCCTGGAATACAGTTGGTCTCAAGATCCTGGGAGTGTTCCTGGGTAATGAACAGTTTATGCAGCAAAACTGGGAGGGGCTGCTGGAGAAGGTTCAGGGCGGCTGCAGAGATGGCAGTGGCTTCTCCCAGTTGTCTTTCAAGGGGAGGGTGCTCATCATTAATAATCTGGCTGCCTCCATGCTGTGGCACAGACTGGTGTGCCTGAATCCCCCCCCTGGACTGTTGGAGCAAATCCAGAAGAGCTTGTTGCAGTTTTTCTGGAGCGGGCATCACTGGCTGCGCCCCATGGTGCTGTACCTTCCCCCAAACGAGGGGGGCTTGGGACTGATTAACCTGTCTTGCAGGGTGGCTGTTTTCCGACTGCAGGCAGCCCAGCGGCTGCTTTACTGCACGGGGCTGTGCTGGCAGGGGCTGGCCTTCTCTCTGCTGCACCGGGCAGGCCGGCTAGGTTTGGACAGACATCTTTTTTAATTTCCCCTGACAGATTCCCCAACTCAGGACTGGACACTTTTTACAGTACTATGTTTAATGCCTGGCACCTCCTTCACACCAGCAGGACTGACTCCTCCCTGTGCAGCCAGTGGATATTCGAAGAACCCCTGTTTTTTAATCCTATTTTTAATCACGCTCATTTTAATTCTGTCACTATGTGTGGTGTGTTTTTAAATGCTGGACTTACAAAACTGGGCCATCTTATTGAATTCACAGATTTTCGGTGGAGGTCCAGCAGTGTTGCTGGGTATCAGATCAGAGAGGTTCCTGGAGAAGATGCTGGCTGACCTGAAGGCCTCCTTGAGCCCGGCTGTCTCTGGGTTTGTGGAGAGGTGTCTGACGGAACGTGTGGTCCTCGAACCCGATCCATTGTTCCCCACAGTGCTGGTCTCTCCCTCAGTCCCCCTGGCGAAGGAAGAGCAGCCAGGGAGGCTGCTGTCAGTGCACAACCTCACTGAGCTGCATTTTCATGCCACAGAGAAGAAACAACTGTACCATCTGTGTGTTAAATCTCACTGTTCCCCCGAATTGAGAGATCTGGTGGATACTAAGTGGAGGGCACACCTGGGGGTGAGCGAGGCTGTGCTCCCGAGTTGGCGCTTTCTGTATAAACTGCCCCTGCCCAAACGCTCAGGAGACCTGCAGTGGCGTGTGTTGCACAGCATTGTGGCCACAAATCGCTACTTGAGCCATGTAGAGCCTGGAGTGAGTGAACAGTGTCCCTTCTGCCCTGCCTCCGAGACTGTGTATCACCTGTTCACTGACTGCCCCCGATTGATACCCTTTTTCCAGCATTTAACAGACCTGTTGGCATCTTTTGGTGTTATTTTTAGTAAAACGTTACTTGTTTTTAGTATCACCTACAAGTCAAAACAGCGTCAAAAATGTGTGCTTGTTAATTTTATCCTTGGTCAAGCGAAGTTAGCCATTTATAAATCTCGAAAAAACAAGATTTTAGCCACTGGTTTTACTGATGCCTGAGTAAGAGTCCTGCTTGTTAGCAGGATTCAGGTAGATTTTTTTTATTACCGTTTGGTAAAGGACTTGGACAAGTTTAAACAGAGGTGGTGTGAGGAGGGTGAGCTGTGTGATGTGAGTGAGGAAGGGGAGCTCAGTTTGTTATTTTAACCTTGTCACTCTAAAAAGATTTATTTTGTAACTTTGGTTGTTTTTTTGACTGCTTAATTGTTGTTTTGCTGTGATGGTTTCCTTTTGTGGCTATCTTGTTTTATGTTTTTTTTTTTTTTGTTTCAATAAAGGGATTTTTTAAACTCTCTCTCTCTCTCTCTCTCATGTTGCATGCTGGGAGTCTGTGGTGAGCGAGTGAGTGGTGGCGGCGGGAGTGTTTGAGTTTGTGTTCGGTTTTGCTGTGCATGAAATTGATCTTTTTTCTTTTTTCTTTGTTGTGTTTGTTTATTGTTAAAGTATTTGTTTTTTATTTAGTTGTTTTGTTTTCAGGCCATTATGGCCTCGCTGGGAGGCAGATCACCTCCCAGCTTTTCATATGATTCTTTGACCAGGAGAAATGGGTTTAAGATTGTGTCGCAGGAGCAGGTGTCGGTAGAGGACTGTGCTTTGGCCGTAGGAAAGGAGGTAGGTTTTGAGAATATCATCTCTGCCTCAAGAATGAACAAGAGTATTGTGATGTTTTTAAAGACTGAAGCTCTTGTTAATGATATTGTGGAGACAGGGGTTACTGTGAAAGGCAGTTTTCTGCCTGTGCTTCCCCTTGCCTCTCCGGTTGTTAAAGTAACCATTTCAAATGTGCCTCCTTTTTTAAAAAATGAACTACTGATTAATGAACTAAGCCGCATGGTAAAAATCATGTCGGCCGTGACGTAGAGTCCCGCTCGGCTCCAGCGCTCCGGAGTTAAAGCATGTCATGTCTTTCCGTAGACAGGTTTTTATGATTCTAAATGATTTAGAAAATGATTTAAACCTTGCAATGAAGTTTAAAATTGAAGGCATAGACTATATGGTTTTTGCTTCTTCGGATTATATGCGCTGCTTTAACTGCGGAGCGCAGGGACATATAAGGAGGAACTGCAAGAAAGGGGAGGCTGGAGCCCGCAGCAGAGAGGAGGGTGGGGCGGACAGGCAGGAGGCAGGGTCGGAGAACACAGAAGATGTTCACCGTGAGGGAGGTGAAGGAAAGGTGATTAATGTTGACCCGGGTGAGGGAACATCTGGGTTGCAGGGTGCTCCTACTGGTAACAGCGGGGCGACTCTGGCGGAAAAGTTAGTTATTAGTGAGACAGACAGGGAAACTGCAGTGAATTCCCAGCTGAAAGTGTTGATTTACAGCCCGCCCTGTTGAGAGCAGCGGGGCACCGTGGCGAAAAGTTAGTTGTTAGTGAGACAGCGGGGGAGACTGCAGTGAAAACCCCCGCTGTAAATGTGATGAATATAGATGATCAGGAGGGGTTTAAGATGCCAAAAACTAGGAAAAAGAAAAGAACGTTAAATTCATCGGAAAATTTGACAGTGCAAAAGAAAAAAAGCTGGTCGGCATTGATAAGCAAAGAGCTGAGACAGAATGGGGCCGCAGTGGATCTCGGCGCTCTGTTGTCGCAGGCTCCTGCCCAGGCGGAGGAGTCTGCCTGCATTGAAGCACAGTCTCCTCGGCCGGCGAGCATGCAGGTCTCTCGCAAGGACTCTCTGTTGAGTTCCGCAGCTGGTGAGACAGACTCTGACAGTGCAGGGGAAGGGGATTTTACTGATGATTCGCAAGTTGATGATAGCAGATTATATAGCGCTCAAAGCATAAAAGCTTTTCTAACTGAAACTAAAGGAAAAAGAAAAGTTGTCATTGAGGATTTTTTTCCTGATTTGAAGCAGTTTGAATCGATGGGCAGGCTGATATTACAGAATGCCGGGTTAGCTGAGTTTAGTGAAGCTGAATGTTACAGACTAAAGAAATGGTTAAGTACTGTCCGTAGTGTTTTAAAATAAGTACCATGTTTAGTTTTTTTAAACTCCCCTTTTTCTCTGTTGTATTGTTGTTATCTACTGTATGTTTTGTTCTTGTTTCTCTCTCCCCTTTTGCTTTCATGAACTCTTTAAAAATAGGTAGTCTCAATGTAAATGGTGTTCGTGGTTTAAATAAAAGAGAGGCAGTCTTTAAGTTTATTGAACAGAAAAAACTAACTGTTAGTTTCTTACAAGAGACTCATTCTGATATTTCTAATGAAATTGAATGGAGGAAAGAATGGAAGGGAGAAATTTGTTTTAGCCATGGGTCTAATTTAAGTGCAGGGGTAGCGATTTTATTTTCGGAATTTTTTAAACCTGATTATTTTAAAGTAATTGATGTTTTTAGAGGCAGAATTTTAATGGTGGAGGCCAATTTTAAAAATAACACTTTTATTTTTATTAATATCTATGCTCCTAATAATGCTCAGGACAGGAGTGATATGTTTACTGTTCTTGATAAAATGCTGGCAGGCTGTGGGGCACAAGAGATTGTGATTATTGGGGGTGATTGGAATTGCACTGTGGATTATAAATTAGATAGGAACAATATGGAGCCCAGTCCACAATCAGCAAAACAGCTTCTTCACATCATTGAATCATACAATTTGGTAGATGTCTGGAGGAATGCAAATAGTACTGCTAGACAGTATACCTGGTTAAAACCTGGCCCTAATCTAATTTCAATGGCCAGACTGGATAGATTTTATACTTCCAGACATCATTTAAATTTGATTAAAGGCTGTTTTATCTCCCCCAGTGGCCTGTCCGACCATTGCCTCATTACATTGTCCTTATTTCTTCCTTCTGTAAAAATGCATAGTGCCTATTGGCACTTTAATAATAGATTGTTACAGGATGGGTATTTTAAAGATTGTTTTAAATATTTCTGGACTGAGTGGAAAAAAAGAAAATCTTGTTTTAAATCCCTGAGGCAGTGGTGGGACATAGGCAAGATCCAAATAAAGATCTTTTGTCAGCAGTACACTGAGAATGCTACAGGCAGCTTGAATGATTCTATGGAAAAGCTGGAGGTGGAGATTCTGGGGCTTTATAAAGATCTGGAATCTCAACCAAATAGCAGGCTGTTAGAAGACCTGAAATATAAAAAACAGTCATTGGTTGACCTACTGGACATGAAGGTACAAGGAGCACTGGTCCGCGCACGGTTCCAGGGTTTGACAGAGGTGGACAAGCCAACAAAGTTCTTCTTTGGTTTGGAGAAGAAAGCAGCAAAGAGCAGGGTGATTCACTGTTTGAAAACCCCTGCAGGTCAGGTGATGGAGGACCCAGTGGAGATCTGTAGGTTTGCTACAGTTTTTTATAAAAACTTATTCGCAGCAGAAGCTGAGAGAAACGCACAAGAGATCAAGCTGTTCCTGCATGATCTCCCACAGATTCCACAGGAGGAGGCAGCAGACCTGGAACCCCTGCTTACATTTAATGAGCTCACTGATGCAATGCAGCAAATAAAAAACGGTAGAGCGCCGGGACTAGATGGGATCACCGTGGAATTTTACAAAGAATTCTGGGACTTGCTGGGGTGGGAGCTGTACATGGTGCTGCTGGAGAGCATCAAGGAGGGGTTGCTGCCTCTGAGCTGTCGGCGGGCGGTGATCACCCTGCTCCCCAAGAAAGGAGATCTGAGTGACTTGAAGAACTGGAGACCAGTGTCCATCCTCTGTCTCGATTATAAGATCCTGTCGAAAGCCCTGGGGAACCGTTTGAAGAAAATCATGGAGTCAGCGGTCCAGTCAGATCAAACTTATTGTGTTCCTGGCAGGTCAATTTTGACAATATTTACTTAATTGAGACCTTTTGGCAGCCTCCAAGCTTTTTCGGCTTTTAAATCCGGTCTGATTTCCTTGGACCAGGAGAAAGCTTTTGACCGGTCGATCACCAGTATTTGTTTAAGGTGTTAGAGGCCTTAGGGGTCGGCCCGCTTCATAGAGTTTGTTCAGTTGTTGTACTGTCGTGTTTTCAGTGTACTGAAGATTAATGGTGGCCTGAGTGAACCCATTCCAGTACAGAGAGGTATCAGGCAGGGCTGCCCCCTGTCTGGTATGCTCTACTCCCTTTCAATTGAACCCCTCCTACATAGGATTAGGCAGTTGTTGTCTGGCATTCATCCCGCCAACCCTTCCCAGGCTGTCAAGGTCTCTGCCTATGCAGATGACCTGACAGTGTTTGTGTCCAGTAGGCAGGATGTGGAGATTCTGTGTGACTGTCAACGTCAGTTTGAGAAAGTCTCCTCTGCTAAGATTAACTGGAATAAAAGTAGTGCCCATTTGGTGGGGTCTTGGGGTGACGCTCGCCCCCCTGACCTCCCGGTAGGGCTACAGTGGAGCCACTCGGGTCCTAAGATCCTGGGGGTCTTCCTGGGCGAGGAGAGGGATCTCCAAAGAAATTGGGAGGGACTGTTAGAGAAGGTGAGGGGTCGGTTACAAGCCTGGCACTGGCTCCTGCCACAGCTGTCATTCAGAGGAAAGGTTCTAGTAATTAATAACCTGGTAGCCTCCATGCTGTGGCACAAATTAGCGTGTCTCGATCCCCCGCCCGTGCTTATTAAAGAAATACAGAAAATGCTGCTGCAGTTCTTCTGGCATGGGATGCACTGGGTAAGGAAGGGGATTCTGTACCTGCCCGTACAGGAAGGGGGACAGGGTCTCATTGACATCAGCAGCAGGATCGCAACGTTTCGTCTGCAGGTCGCCCAGAGGTTCCTGTACCCCCCTGACCCCCCCCTGCCCTGGATGCTGTTTGCAGCAGCTATCTTGCAGTGCGTGGGGCGACTTGGGTACGATAGACACTTGTTTGTTTTGCATACACAGAGTTTGGATCTGACTCTGCTCCCTCGGTTTTATAGGAGTGTGTCACAAAGACGGCCGGAGTGGGTGGCGTCAGACCAGATGCAGGAAATAAACAGACAGAGATTTGGGGTTTGGTGAAGCTGGGCGCGTGATCGCGCTCAGGATTTAATCAACAGAACAGAAAATAAAAGGTTTGAAACACAAAAACACTGGACACGGCACTTGCGCCAAAATAAATAGACAAACAAAACGGACTAGACAGTGCACAACAGACAGACGAACAAACACGGTGAGTGAAAACACTTTAACTATTATTATTCTTCTTATTATTATTACCTCCGTCTCCAATCCCGTTCTCCACTCACTGAACACCTAACCTCGACTGAGTGCTAATGTGCATCTATATATACTGTTGTGCTGGGATTCAATTACTAATTAATTATTCACTTGAATCCCAGCACGTGAATTAATTCTGTGCAACCCCGTGCTCACATATTACATTTAACCAGCACGTGAAGTGATTTGTGCTCTCCTCGTGCCTAAATACAAATCTACCTTTTTAAATCACACGTAAAACACAGACCCGTTTATATCCCGTGTATCAATCTATACACCAACATTAACACACGCACGCAACATACAACACATAACACACAATTGCACACAGGGGCGGGGCACATTGCCACATATACCCCCCCCTGTGCAAAGCACACATGGCCTCAACGGCCACCTCCCCCCTTAAAAATCCAGCAGTCCAGGCCAAAGTCTCGGGCTGGGAAGGGAGGCTTCCAGGGGCCCACAGGTGGCAATGTTGCCGGTAGCCAGGTTGCTACTGGCCATGCTGTCCGCAGACGTGCTGACAGCTCCCAGACTGACTCCTTCAGCCGGGGCAGTCCTGGCAGCGAAAAGCTGCCTGGGGAATGGTCTCCTGACCTCCCCTCTTCTTCGTAGTGGCAGCTCCCTCTTCCGGGCTCCGGCCACAGTCTCTTCTGCAGCACAAGTGCTGCAGTGGGAGCAGGTCTCCGGACCTCCCCCACAATCTCCGGCAGCGAAACTGCTGCAGTGGGAGCAGGTCTCGGACCTCCCCACGATCTCCGGCAGCGAAACTGCTGCAGTGGGAGCAGGTCTCCGGACCTCCCCACGATCTCCGCAGCGAAACTGCTGCAGTGGGAGCAGGTCTCCTGACCTCCCCACGATCTCCGCAGCGAAACTGCTGCTGGGGTTGGTGGTCTCAGACCTCCTCCCCTTCTTCGTGGCCGACAGCTCCCCTTGGTGGGGTTCCGGCCACAGTACTTCCTGCTGCGATGCGGAGCGGCTGGCAACCCCAGGCGATGCGGAGCGGCTGGCAACCCCAGGCGATGCCAGACAGGCATCCTTGGGTGAAGCGTGGCAGGGAGTCAGGACCAGCCGGGGTGCGGTGTTGGCC
This sequence comes from Huso huso, assembly GCA_036884735.1. NCBI lineage: Eukaryota > Metazoa > Chordata > Actinopteri > Acipenseriformes > Acipenseridae > Huso > Huso huso. The sequence continues at coordinate 5,800,018 of CM072711.1, read as the reverse complement.
CTCTTCTCGGCCTCTGCAGCCAGGCGGTTCTTCCCTCATGCTTCCCTCAGCAGCCTATGCAAGGGCTGCTGAGGGCCGCCAGCTTCACGTCCTGGTCTTTCTGGTGAAGGGAGAGGCAGCTCCTGCTTCTCTCCCCCTGATGGTGATGGAGGCAGAGGCAGCTCCCGCTCCTCTCCTCGTGATGGTGGGGAAAGTGATACCAGCAGGCATTCATCCTCTGCTGGTGGGGGAAGTGATACCAGCAGGTATTCATCCTCTGCTGGTGGAGATGGGGACAGCAGGCATTTTCCCTCTGCTGGTGGAGGTGGGACCAGCAGGCATTCTCCCTCTGCTGGCAGCTTGGTTCCTAGGGTTATGGAAGCCCCGATTTTCCTCTCTTTGGGCTGTGGACGCACCGACTCCTCCCTTTTGGGCTGTGGACGCACCGACTCCTCCCTTTTGGGCTGTGGACGCACCGACTCCTCCCTTTTGGGCTGTGGACCTTTCGACTCCTCCTTTTGGGCTGTGGACGCACCGACTCCTCCCTTTTGGGCTGTGGATGTTCGGGCCCCCCACTCAGGCGTGGGACGCCGGGCTCCCCCCACTCAGGCGTGGACGTTCGGGCTCCCCCACTCAGGCGTGGGACGCCGGGCTCCTCCCACTCAGGCGTGGGACGCCTCGGGCTCCTCCCACTCAGGCATAGGGACGCCCCGGCTCCTCCCACTCAGGCATAGGACGCTCAGGCTCCTCCCACTTGGGCTGTGGACGCTCAGGCTCCTCCCACTTGGGCTGTGGACGCTCAGGCTCCTCCCACTTGGGCTGTGGACGCTCAGGCTCCTCCCACTTGGGCTGTGGACGCTCAGGCTCCTCCCACTTGGGCTGTGGACGCTCAGGCTCCTCCCACTTGGGCTGGGGACGCCGGCTCCTCCTCATAACTGCGGAAGGGACAGTTGGCGAACAGATGATCCTGGTCGCAGAGGAGGCACCCCGGCGTTGGCTTGTTAAATCGCCGTGGATGTCTGGCCCTTAGGCGGCACTCCTCCTCCCTGTCCTTCACCTCTTTATCCTCCTTCCATCCCATTTTATTTATTTATATATATATTTTTTTTTGTAATCCAACAATTTTTTTTTTTTTTTTTTTTTTTCCTCAAAAATTGCTGTTCCTGCTCTGGCCTGAGCCCTGGAGGCGCTGTCGATCCCACGCAGGACACCACGTGTCACAAAGACGGCCGGAGTGGGTGGCGTCAGACCAGATGCAGGAAATAAACAGACAGAGATTTGGGGTTTGGTGAAGCTGGGCGCGTGATCGCGCTCAGGATTTAATCAACAGAACAGAAAATAAAAGGTTTGAAACACAAAAACACTGGACACGGCACTTGCGCCAAAATAAATAGACAAACAAAACGGACTAGACAGTGCACAACAGACAGACGAACAAACACGGTGAGTGAAAACACTTTAACTATTATTATTCTTCTTATTATTATTACCTCCGTCTCCAATCCCGTTCTCCACTCACTGAACACCTAACCTCGACTGAGTGCTAATGTGCATCTATATATACTGTTGTGCTGGGATTCAATTACTAATTAATTATTCACTTGAATCCCAGCACGTGAATTAATTCTGTGCAACCCCGTGCTCACATATTACATTTAACCAGCACGTGAAGTGATTTGTGCTCTCCTCGTGCCTAAATACAAATCTACCTTTTTAAATCACACGTAAAACACAGACCCGTTTATATCCCGTGTACCAATCTATACACCAACATTAACACACGCACGCAACATACAACACATAACACACAATTGCACACAGGGGCGGGGCACATTGCCACAGAGTGTTTTCAGTGCTTGGCAGCTTTTAAAGATTTCTAGGAATTTTAATGATTTTAATTGTTTTTGGTTTTTAGAAGAGCCCTTAGTGTTTAATCCCAGTTTAAGAATAGAGCTTTTAAATTCTAAAAGTTTTATTTCTTTACTAATTACATCAGGCTTAAGAAAGGTGAGGGATTTTATTGATTTTAATAGTTTTAGCTGGATAAGTGCAGACACCCTGTCTACTTGTCTAGGTTTCAGATCTGTAAGAGTCTTAACAAGTTTTCTTTCAGAATTAAGAGAGTCCCTCCCTCTTGCAGCAATAGAGAGAATAAATCAGTTTTTTTTTTCGAGCATTGTTGGCCAGACAGTGACACTAATTTCCCCTCTCTTTAGTGTCCCCTTCTGTTACTCAGGATCCTGATAAACCAGGCCACCTACTGAACCTTAACAGCCTGTCTAGTCTCTCTCTCCACAGTGGATAAAAAGCAGCTGTATGAAGTCTGTGTAAAAGTACAACATTATCCACAGCTGCAGTCTCTCCCTGACACCCCGTGGAGAGAGCGTCTCACTGTGGAGGAGAGCGTGAGACCTGCCTGGCGAAGCCTCTATAAACTGCCGCTCCCCAAGAGGTCAGGGGAGGATCCTCCATGCCACCATTGCTACCAACGCCTTTTGAATATCCTGGACCCTCAAGTGCGAGATCAATGCCCGTTCTGCACTGAGAGAGACAGACAGTGTTTCATTATTTTCTTTACTGCCATAGATTACAGACGTTGTTTGCTGCACTGAAGAGAATCTTCTTTGATTTTTCCCTGGAGTTCTCTCACATTGTTTTCATCTTTGGGGTGCAGTACAGTCAGAAGCATAAGTACCGTTGCCAACTGGCAAATTTTCTGTTAGGGCAGGCCAAGCTGGCTATCCTGAAAAGTAGGAAGAGCCAGGTTGAGCATGGAAATGCACAGAGCGCTGTCTCAGTGTTCAAGACTCTCGTAATGTCCAGGATTAAACTTGATTTTGTTTTTATAAAATGACTAAAGACTTGGACAAATTCATCTTGATTTGGGGTGTGGGTGGTGTGCTCTGTGATATTGAAAATGAGGAACTGTTTTTATATTTATAAAGGCTCTTTTAAATTGTATGATTTTTAACTTTAATGAGGGTTTATTGTGTATTTATAGAGTTTTTAGTCATAATCTATAGTTATTTAATGTTTATGGATTGTGAGTGGATATTTTAGTTTTTTGTGGAATGAGAGGAGCTTTCTTGTTTTGTTAGTTTTCTTTATCTGATTTGTTTATTGTCTTTAAAATTTGTTAATAAAGGCTTGTTAAAAGTCAAAGTCTCTCTCTCTCTCTCTCTCTCTCTCTCTCTCTCTCTCTCTCTCTCTCTCTCTCTCTCTCTCTCTCTCTCTCTCTCTCTCTCTCTCTCTCTCTCCTTGTACTCCTCTCTTTTCCATTCTGTGACCCAGCCCTTTTATAGGTGGATGATTGTCTAATTCTGGGCAGGTGTGGCTACTACACCCTGGGCACCTTGCATTGTGGGAATTGTAGTGTGCTGTGGGTGGCCATTTTGTGACTTGTAGTCCTTTCCCTGATGCCATTTTTTGATGGTAGAAAGTGCTGTCAAAACCTCAGCCCTGACGTATTTACCATCTATAACCACACAAAGTGCGCACTAATTGGCCTAATTAGGCCCATAGCAAAAAAAATCCACAGTCATGCAAAATACTTAACGATAGACTTTCATGAAATAACACAATACCTCTTCCCCTATGTAAAAGAACGCTCTTCTCTGGGAACGGTCTTTCTGTCCTCCTCTGTAGCGTAAGTAAGATTTTCCTTATCCCAGTCTTACTAATACAAATCAGTTAAATATCCATTATTATCAATCCGCTTCTCCTGATGAGGGTCGTGGCTAAATTATATATAAATTGCATATAGAGATGTTGATTTATACCATTATTTATTAATTTCAGTGTATTATGAACGATGCCTGAGAACTACTAGATCGTTATGACCAGCATTGTTATCATAATAATAATAATAATAATAATACGAATAATGTAGCTTTTTTCCCCGCAGGATGTTTCAAGCTTCCACCCCTTCTGACAGCACGCAACACCAGGTCCGCTGGACGGATGAGGAAACTCGTTCCCTCCTCCAAATTATTGCGGACCTGGGGGTTATGGATGAACTGGATCGACCTCGACAAATAAATGCCACCATTTTCACCAGTATTACCGCTGCTCTGGTTGTACTTGGTATAAATAGAACGCTCCTGCAGGTACGAGATAAATTCAAGAAAGTGAAATATCTGTACCTGCAGGAGAGAAAACGCCTGCAGTCATGCGGTCAAAGCTCGAGGTCCCAATTTCGGAAATGCACCGGTTAATGGGTGACTGGCCAGTGGCAGTGGCATCGGACCATTTGCTGGAATCCTCATCCTCCCAGACGTCCTGTGAATTACCAGCCCCATCAATACAATACGGTAACTGCGCCAGCCATCATTTACTTTTCTAAACTAAAATATGCTACCTCGGTAAAGTTAGCTTGACGTTTGATATTTGTTTGATATTCGACTCAAGCTAACCCGACATGAATGAAAATTACTGTATCTCGCCAACCACAGAAGCTAGAGTGCTCAAACCAACTTTAATTTAAAGGAGACCAATTGTGAATGGTTTTACAGTCTCTGTTCTACATGTGGATCCTAAGAATAATTTATGGAAAATAATAACATACCGCACATACGCACAATTAGCCTCAGCCACGCGTAAAAAGGCTTTATCTCCTCAACCACAGTAGCTAAAGCATCCAAACCAACTTTAATGTGAAGACCAATTGTGAATTGTTTCACAAACTCTCCTTTACATGTGAATCAAGCAAATAAATTGTGAAAAACAATAACATACCGCATATACGCACACAGCCTACCTGACACGCATAAAATGGCTTTATCTCCTCAACCATAGCAGCTACAGCGCTCAAACCAGCTTTAATTTAAAGGATGCCAATTGTAAATTGTTTCACAGCTTCTGTTTTACATGTGAAGCCTAAGAATAATTTGTGAAAAAAACAAATAGTTGGGGATATCAAGATATTTTACGCATGTCAGGCTAAGTGTGTGTGCATATGCGATATGTTTTGTTATTATTATTATTATTATTTGTTTATTTAGCAGACACCTTTATCCAAGGCGACTTACAGAGATTAGGTGTGTGAACTATGCATCAGCTGCAGAGTCACTTACAACTATGTCTCACCCGAAAGACGGAACACAAGGAGGTTAAGTGACTTGCTTAGAGTCACACAATGAGGCAGTGGCTGAGGTGGGATTTGAACCGGGGACCTCCTGGTTACAAGCCCGTTTCTTTAACCACTGGACCACATTCATATATTATTCTTAGGATTCACATGTAAAACAAAAGCTGTGAAGCAATTCACAACTGTTCTTTAAATTAAAGTTGGTTTGAACGCTGTAGCTACTGTAGCTGCTGATCCAGGAGCATCGTCTAATCAACAGCACCAAGAGGTGGTTGCGTTGCATGCCAAATTTCTGCACACAATACGATTCCTTTCCTGCAAACCCATTGCAGGGGACTGAAGGAGTTCTTCCCATACAAGACTTAATCTAGCCAGTGTTTGTCTGCGTCTTCTCCATCCATCCATTTTTGTCACAGCTACGTTGTAAGTAGGCCTATGATTTTATATACCCTTATAACGAATTAGCAAATACACACAAATTATGTATTTATTATATTAACAGCGTTTGTGTAAGTTTCCACATTTTCTGCATAATTCATTTTAATATTTCAACAAAGTACCTGTGTTTGAAACCAACACATCCTGAGTTGTTTTTAATATATTTGTTCCACATTAACGCATATGTGTGATTATTCAACGCATAATCCTTTTGTTTAGCACATGAACAGTTATGCAGTTGGCTAAGACTAATATATATGGGTGTGTGAAAGGACATCAGTAGCCTAAGAAGCATAAGAAAAGCAGTAATGGGAATTGGTGAGTGCTGTCGGTTTTTGTACACATGCTACTTCGACCATTTCTAGAACAACTAATTCTAAACAATAATAGTAATAACTATTATTATTTTCTTCTTCTTGGCAGCATGAACCGTTTTAACTTCAAGCCCTTTGCATTCTAGACAGATGAGGGGTAACCTTCTCTTCATCTCTGCCTAGCGCGTAAAGCCTCATGTAAACCCCTATGCATTTTTTGAACGATATCCTTTATCGCGCAGCATCTCTTTTTAGCGCGTTTGGTGATTTTTAAATAAACTCTCCCATTATTTTATTACATTAATGAGGTCGTTTGCATTTGGACGACTAAATTCTCTCTCTAAAATAAACTCTCATGTAAACGTGGAAGCAGAACTGTCATGACCATAAAAGCGCGAGAGATCTGTTGTTACGTTTTTCAGTTTTTACTTGTAAACTGCCCCATTGAGTGAGATATCAACAACATAACTTGCTTGCGTAGCTCGGAGTGAAACGGGAGAATGCGGTTATTTTTGTTTATTATTGTTGTTGTTGTATGAGTAAGTAAACGTAAAATGAAGCTATTCTAACTATATTTATATAGAGAATAAAAACATAATATTTGAGGATATAAACATCCTTAATTTCTGTACACTGCAGTTTAACCTCCTTTTGAAAAAAATGATCTATAAAACATATTCTATATACAGTTAATATGTATTGCTAATTGATTTTAGATTATTAAACGTCATTCTGCTATAAACATCACAACTTTCTAGCGTAGCTTGGAGTAACAGGCAAGAATGCGGTTATTGTTTATTATTATAAGAGTGAGTCAATGTCAAAAAGGAACTATTCTAACTATATATTATATAAAACTAATATTGTTTCCAAATACCGTTAATGTGGATTGAATGCGGTTATAACTAATTTTATATTATTATTATTTGTTTGCTTAGCAGGTGCCTTATCCAGGTTGACTTACAGTTACAATTGTAATTGCAATACTTTACAATAAGTTATGTGCAAGTATAACCATGTAAATATCGTTTAAAAAGCATTACAGACAGTGTAGTTAACTGAAAGTTTTAAAGTGTAAATATAGTTACAAGTAAAAGCAAATGCAATATAATTACAATTAAAGTAAACTACATCAACATTGACAATGGATAACTGCAAAGCATACGACATGGTTTATTTAGATTTCCAGAAAGCTTTTGACAAAGTCCCGCATAAAAGATTAATTCTCAAACTGAACGCAGTAGGGATTCAAGGAAATGCATGCACATGGATTAGGGAGTGGTTAACAGGTAGAAAACAGAAGTACTGATTAGAGGAGAAACCTCGAAATGGAGTGAGGTAACCAGTGGTGTACCACAGGGATCAGTATTAGGTCCTCTGCTATTCCTAATCTACATTAATGATTTAGACTCTGATATAGTAAGCAAACTCGTTAAATTTGCAGACGACACAAAAATAGGAGGAGTGGCAGACACTGTTGAAGCAGCAAAGGTCATTCAAAATGATCTAGACAGCATTCAAAATTGGGCAGACACATGGCAAATGAAATTTAATAGAGAAAAGTGTAAAGTATTGCATGCGGGCAATAAAAATGTTCATTATAAATATCATATGGGAGATAGTGAAATTGAAGAAGGAACTATGAAAAGACCAAGGAGTTTATGTTGACTCAGAAATGTCTTCATCTAGACAATGGGGAAGCTATAAAAAAGGCCAACAAGATGCTCGGATATATTGTGAGAAGTGTTGAATTTAAATCAAGGGAAGTAATGTTAAAACTCTACAATGCATTAGTAAGACCTCACCTAGAATATTGTGTTTCAGTTCTGGTCACCTCGTTACAAAAGGATATTGCTGCTCTAGAAAGAGTGCAAAGAAGAGCGACCAGAATTATCCCGGGTTTAAAAGGCATGTCGTATGCAGACAGGCTAAAAATTGAATCTATTCAGTCTTGAACAAAGAAGACTACGCGATCTGATTCAAACATTCAAAATCCTAAAAGGTATAGACAATGTCAACCCGGGGACTTCTTTGACTTGAAAAAAAAAAGGACCAGGGGTCACAAATGGAGATTAGATAAAGGGGCATTCAGAACAGAAAAATAGGAGGCACTTTTTACACAGAGAATTGTGAGGGTCTGGAACCAACTCCCCAGTAATGTTGTTGAAGCTGACACCCTGGGATCCTTCAAGAAGCTGCTTGATGAGATTCTGGGATCAATAAGCTACTAACAACCAAACGAGCAAGATGGGCTGAATGGCCTCCTCTCGTTTGTAAACTTTCTTATGTTCTTATGTTCTTATGCTGTTTCTGTTTTTTCCTTTCATCTACCAGCAAGTCCATCTCCCTAACCCCTTCCGCAGGTGTCTATTGGAAAGAAAATCCACAGAACACCATCAAGATTGGTTGACCACAATTATTCAGCCATGGTGAACAGATCCTGCATAGATCCAAACAGTGTGCTTCATCCAACAACTAAGCAGCACATATCTAGGTAAGTGAAACACCTGGCAAAGATTGAAAACACCAGCTCATCGCTACAACACCAGTCTTGAAAAGCTCCAGGAGACTCAGCTGCTGTGGCATAATTTAATTGAAGGCAGTGCCACTGTACAGGTCCTAGTGGTAACCGTGTCACCTGCAGCTGTCAACCCACCTGCACTGCTGTTAACACCTACTGCTCCATCCACTGCCTTAACACCCGAGTCAATTGAAAAAAAATGTGCAAAAAATTATGGACAGACAGCAACAAGAACATCAGCAGCAACAGCAGTTAAAGAAAACCAAAAAAGGGACCATCAGGTACTTTTACTGCTCAACAAAAGTGTTCTAGTTGTATGGACCTGAAGGTCTGACTGAACCAAATATGCCTTTTGAAAACTTTTGCACAACTGAGTTCTTCCAGAGGGAACTTGATGCCACAAAGCAAAGAGTAAAGCAGGAAAAGAGGAAGCAGACAGAACCTCAGCCGTCTGTCCGACTGTGCAGGTTCTGCAGATTGGCATTAAAACAGGGACCAAACAGAAAAATACATCTATTGTCCTGCCAGGGTGTTTAACCTTTACAAAGATCAGGGGATGACACAGGAAATGACCTGGTCTGAACTCCAAGCATGGAAAAGCGGAGATGGCAGAGAGAAAAGGGAAAATAAAATTGGTTGGACAAAATAGTACTGTAAATATAGTTGTTGTTGTTTGGACAACATATACAGAATAGTACTGCAAGTGTTGCAGGTCTGCTTCAGCACCTTATTATTGATTTATTTGTATTATTTTTGTTCACGTGTATTATTGCTTATTTTGCTTTAATCAAGATATGATTTTGTATATTCACTCTGCACTATTATTTATAGCACTTCTGTGTCCAGCTGACACCCCTCCCTCTAGAGCTGTTACAGCCTGCTTGAGTCCAAACTGCTTCAGGACACTGAGAAGAGGGATTCTGGATATTTGTATTGTTTTAAACTCTTATTATTTTGTTCATTCTTGCTGCTGTTGATGTAGCTGTATTACTTCTATTGCTATAGCCATTGCTAACATTGCTGCTATTGATACATATATCATTTTGAATACTATTGCTATAGCTACTGTTACCTTTGCTGCTATTAGTGGGGCTTGCGAAGCAAGAGTCCCCACTTTAAATCTTCGACATCTTCTTCTTCTTCTTCTTATTCTTTGGCACACTACTCCTCTTACACCGTTTAAGCTACAAATGCCGTTCAAGCTTTAAAACGTGTAGACCGGTCTGGAATAGTGTGCTTGTATACAACTTTTTGATATCTTTTATACTTTTTAAACTATTAAGCTTTTTGTCCTTTTTTTGTCCATCTTCATTCACTTTAATGGGACTTTTTTCAACATTCTAAAGCTCCCCATTGTTTAAAAACTCCCAGACTTCCAACATTCTATTCACGATGTAACTTTTGATACAAATCAGCTACTTTGACCACTTTCCCAACAAGTAAGACAAAAAGTTAGAGCATATGGAATCTTCCTCTACTTCTCTGCTATTCAAATCTGAAATCAAAACAGAAATAACTTTTACCAATCAAGAGGTACACCTGTTTTAGTAACCGCACCAACTACATTTTCTGTGAACTTTTAGAAATAACTGCCGTTTAGACCACTTTCCTACGGTGGCCCTGAAGTGCAAACCTGAAAAACAAAATGAAAACCTGAAAACAAAATGAAAACCTGAAAAACAAATTCAAAAACCTGAAAAACAAATCCGAGGACCCGGAAAACAAATCCAAGGAACTGAAAAACAAATTACAAAACATGAAGAAAAAAAAAAAAATTGAGGACATAAAATAAAATAAGTAAGAGGACCTGAAAAACAAATCTGAGGACCTAAAAAAACAAATTTAAAGATCTGAAAAAACTAACTGAGGACCTGAAAAACAAATCCGAAGAACTAAAAAAACAAATTCCAAGACATGAAAAAACAAATCTGAGGACATAAAAAAACAAATACGAGGACCTGAAAAACAAATCCGAGGACGTAATCAGAAGCAATTACGGAAAGAGAGGGTACATAGTCAAACAGATTGGACTTCAGCGATTGGACGAAAAAATCTGTCAATTACTGTAACCCACCATGCACCGAGGAGTGGCTGTGAAGTACGTTGCTGCTTTTCAAATCTGTCCGTAAAGTATTAAGACTGAAAGAGAAATATGTGTTTATTTAGTCGTTATTTATTTATTTATTTATTTATACTTTTTTTTTTATTTATACTTTTTTGAGGGCAAGTACACCAGTTCAGGCTACAACATCAAAAGAACCAGAAAAAGGTAAGTGAAAGGATATCAAATAAAATAATCTAAACTATGGTGCATTGCTGTATGTACTGTCCCAGCAGACACTCGACATAATTTAAACGTAGTTTTGTATTTCAGATTAAGTTGTGACGTTGAACAACAACACAAAGTCTATTGCATAGGCCTCGTACACACACACTGCGGTTAGCTCGACAACTGTATTTACTTCACTCGCCGAGATTGTTTGTTACACACACCTTTCGTTACTGAAGTGAGTGCGGTCGGTAGCCATGATTATGATCCCGATTTAACATTTAAGTTTGACTTTCTTATTCTTTATTGTTCCATTTTAAGATGTTTTGTCCGTTTTGTGGCAAAGGTTTAGAGCATGTTATGGCATTTTGCAATCACTGTGGTAAATCCATCGCGTTTTTGCCTAAAGACCCCACAGTCAACAGTGAAGAATTTACAGAACACTATACAGGTAAAATTTATTATTATTATTATTATTATTATTATTATTATTATTATTATTATTATTATTATTATTTTTTACTGTTATTTCGTTAGTTATTATTGCTAAAATGTAATTTACTGTGTTATTAATTAATATCTGTCCAAGAAGTCATACTATAATCTGCAAAAAATAACAAGTCAGAGACGTTTATTAAAGCACATTTATTATGGTGGCAAAGGTTTTCTTTGCCCATAACATAACTAAAAAACCCCAAATGTTGTCTATGTGTTTGATTAATGGTTTTTTTTTTTTTTTTTTTTAATGCATTTATAGTTTTAGCATCCAGTACAGCCAAATTGTCATCTTTAAAACAATTTATGGAGTTCAGGAAAATGAAAACAGTAGAAAGAAGCAAATTTTCCTTTGCAAAGAAGAACCTCAAGCATGATGTAAAAAAGCAAGTTCAGGTAAGGTTGTTCTAAACAATGGGTGTAAGATGTCCTCAATGCATAGTTTTTAAAGACTAGACAACTTAAACAAGTCAGGGATTCCAAATATATAAAATTACTATGGCACTGTATAATGTTTGCAATTGTCCATGCTGAAAATTGCCAAATTTCACAAGACAAAAAATCATGCTATTTCAGAACTTGAAAATAAATCTGTAAAATAATTCTAAAATGTAAAAAAAAATGATGATTTACTTTTGGACTATGTTACACTATAGATGAAAACCCACCTGTTTAGATTATATATGTAGCTCATGCAAAACTTCTCCTCTGCCTAGATCACTATAATATGTGACTGAACTTTGTTGTAATATTGTTGTTATACAATGTTATGTTGTACATATATTACTTTGTATATCAACGTTTGTAACATTTATTTAAGTCGGCTTTGATCAAGAGCAATAATAATGTATACACACTGCAAAAAATATATTTATTATTTTTCTGAGTTTTGAATAATTCATGTTTGCACAATTGTCAGTTTACGTCCTTTTGTATCCTGACAGTGCCGAAGTTATGATTATTCCTGGGACTCAGAAGCCCTTTACAGTTGAAGAATACAAACAAGCAGTTGGAAAACCATATAAACGCATCACCCTGTTCATTTGTTTGAAACAACATTTTGAAGGAGGTGGGTTGTTTTTAAAAACTAAAGCCATGTATTTAATTTAGTTTTGCTTTTACATGTATTGTGCACAGGCAGAATAAAATGAGCACCTTCAAACAGAGTGGGATTGTAAGATGCTCATTTTATTATGCTGGGGCACTCTATTGTAACACATAAGCTATGCTTACTTGTTGATGATGCATTTAAATACATTTCTATTCAATATATTTGTATCTCTTGTGCTGCGATTTACATTTTAATAGCTATGCATTCACTGGTAGGCTTTAGGGTACTATGTTGCTACACGCATAGAAAGCCATACAGATTTGTAAGTTGTGATTAGCGGGTGGGTCAAAGATTTGATTTGGTCCAGGCCCTGCTGTTTGAATTACTAAACGAGTTGCCATGAAAAGTTGCCAGAAAACCAGAAACTCTAATTATATTAAACAAAGAAGAATTGTCCGTGGAAGAGTAATTACAAATTTAAATGCACATAAAAATATTTGTTAGTTTTGCAAAATTATCTAGATTTTATTTGTAGTTTCTAAAATGTCAATGTAAAGTTAGGCTACAAATGACAATTGTGATGTCAATTTTATTTACCAAAACAAAGTTGTTGCTTTTGAATATGAGTATCAACCAGAAAGAAGGGTGTCTTCTGAAGTAAATGGAGAAGCTTTATTTATTTATTTTTACAGTGGCATGCGAGAGAATCCCTTTGTTCTGCCGTCAAATCTAAATACATTGATAATGTTAACTTTTTACTTAAAAACTGGTATTTTTGAAAGAAATGTTTTTTTTCTTTAAATGTTAAGTTTAAATAACGTGAAGTTTAGATAAGTAAACCCTTGTCTTAAAGTAAATACAATTATAATAACATAAAAAGTAATATACACAGCAATAAACAGGTATATTGCATGTAGTAATTATCATTAAGCAAAATGAGCCTGCAGTGGAACATATGTTTATCAAATGCTGAAATAAAGTATGGCAATGGTGTACTTGGACTGTAATGGATTAATTACATGAAATTACACAATTGTAATTGACCCCAGGTCTACTTTTTGTTACAGATTTATGTTGTTTTGCATCCAATTAAAAAAAACAAAAAACATACTAGTTACCATGATTATTAACATTCCATTATTACATTTTTTTTTAAATAAAAGATTATTCATTGTTTAGTTTATTCTTTGAAATTATTAAATTCAGGTTTACTGTACAAAGTATGCTATAATGTTTTCATGTGCAGAAAATATAGACTGGGTGGCGCTACCAAGCTAGTAAGGATGTGTACTTGTTGAAATAAATACCCACAAACAATAAACTGATTAATATTATGATCTTATGTAGAGGTATTATTTCTTGTTAGGGTTCTGAAGTGTTACACTAAGAAAGATCAACACTGACATCAAACTCAGAAGAATAATTTATTGGGATTATAAAATTATAATAGCAGTAACATAATTTACCTTATATGCTAGGGTTATTAATTCTCTGGATGAAAAATGAACAGGTTACCTCAGCAAAAGAACAAGACAGACAGAGAGAGACAACACAGCACCCCTGGATCACAGTCGAGTGAAAAAAGAAGAGAGCGATTGACTAAATCTCCGGTCTTATAAACTATCTAGCCCTTTGCCAAATAGTCAATCTGTACTAATTGTTTGTTTTTATTTATACCTATTAAGACCACTTATTTTGTAAATTATGTTATCAAATAAAAATGTTAATATAAAGTTAGGATACAATAAATGGAGTTTCCAATTTCACAATCATAAATTTTAGTGCTTTAACTTTAATAACACGTATGTAAACTTCACCTATATAAAAATTTTCCTTTGCTTGTTTAGCAGCACTAATAAGTTTTGTTATGTTAGCCTTTATGCGTAATTCGGGGGGTGCCGTAGAGGGCCCTCTCTCACTGCGCTTTCCTCCCTGTTTACTTTCTCTATGCCTGGCCACTCTAGCTTTCCTCAGCCGTGATCCGCCTGGGGAAAGTGATCAGCCGGCACAATCGGTTCCGGGTGGGTGGGCAGCTCACTTCTAGTCATCTCTACCAATAGCCTTGTGCAGCACTCGCCACATCCTCTATCTAACACCATTGTCACACAAGCACTCACACCCTCCTTTACTCTCAAGCCCTCATAGGCTCCCAGTGAATTGATACCACAAATGTCTAGCGGCGCTAATTTGATTTAATACAGCTAATTCTTTGCGAGTGATTATCAGCGCAATATTTTTTGTTTTAATCTAGCTCCTAGAGCCCAGCTATATCTTTTATTCTGGAGGTACAAATCTACAGCAAAATCACAGTTTTGGGGTGTTTGGAAATCGTTCTCTTCCATTATCTGTTCCAGATAAATCTGTATTTCTGTGTCTCCGCATGAAACAACAGTCTGACGTAACTCGGAAAAGGCAAGAAGTTGTTGTTGCTCTACTCTGAAACCACAGTCCCTGGAGCCAAACCTGTAAGATGAAGCATAAGACAGTCTTAATATAGCATTTTTCACACCTTAGATACTTTAGTATTTTTTTTTTTAATTGCACTTATACGTTATACTCAAATCCATAGAAATAAAAAATAGTTTTAAAAGGCAGGTGCATTTTAAATACTGTATATTCAGCTTAAATGTTTTTTTTTTTTGTTAAGCCTACCTAAGTCAGGCAGCCTTTTTTTCATTTACCTTTCATTATGTTACTCAGACAGACACATCCCTACAGTGGTAAATCAAAGTAACGTATATACATTGCATTACCTGTGAGGTAAATTATACAGCTCATTTGGAACTCCACCTGGACACAATGCAAGTCTAGATGGTCTTATGAGATGGAGGTTCCAAAGCTCTGTGCACTCATTCAGATCATTCTGAAGTACATCCATGAAACAAAAGCGTAATGCACAACAATGTTGGTGACTTCCATTGTAATGCCCTGCATCCTGCAGATCTGCAAACAAGTCCATCCAAAACTGTGCTCTGTAAAAAAAAGCAACAATGAGTGTCAATTCAGACATTTTCTAGCAGGGACCACAGTTTATATACAGGGTGTCAATAGCCATCCGTTGCCACTGATTTCTTAAACATTAAAAACTAGGCTCCAGAATGCGAGAAAAAAAAAAGGCACAGGATTTTAGTACAAATAAGGAAATTGGGTGGTTAGTATAAATGTGTACATTTAGTGATCAGTAGCCTACCCCTTTAATACTTACACATGTGGGTTAAAAAAAAAAGAAAGAAAAAAGGAGCTGGGCTTACCTTCCCTTTCTGAATAAGGACCACCATGACTCTACCCTTTGATTGTTTGTTGAACTACCATACATGTGGCTTGCTGATCCCGAGTGGTAGTCTGTGTGATCAGAACGAAGTGTACACTGAATGGCAGCAATTGTTCCATTCTCTGTTCCACAGTCTGTGCTCAATCTCATTGGGACCAGCCCAACAGAATCTACACAGCATAGAAAGTTATTTGCAATTACAGCTGGGTTGTTGTTTGTAGGTCCACACCCAAGCCACATAATCTTTCTTGAGAAGCCATCAATGCATCCACTCAAAGCAAAACCAAAAGGTTTAAGCTTGTCATAGCCATCCACATGCCATATGTAGTTTGGACCTAGTGAATGATAAGTACGACGAACAGATCGACGACGTCTTCTCAAATGAGTTCCTACTGGGTTAAGTGCAGATAACAGTCTCATTACCTCTGAGCGTTTAACATTTAACTTATATTTTTGTTTTAATACCTGCCACATTGTGCGATAACCAAAGAGCTGTCCCGGTCCTCGCAACTCGCACACAATGGCATTTCTCACATCCCTTATCCACAAGATGCACACACCTAACTGTTCACCACAAAAGATACAATACATGATATCTGCAATAAAGATAAAATTGTTAAGTTGATAGCAATAGTACATTTGCTTGTTTGCTAAGTAAGGTGTCTATTTAATATATATATATATATATATTGAACCGGTCGGCACCACTCACGGTTCTTTGCCCCTTTAAAAACTGACCCCACACACAGGAATGGAGGTTTCAAAAGCGCTGACGCGCTAATTTTTAATAAACAAACAAAACACAAAATAAACACCTAGCTCTTTAATGAGCACTAACTACACAAACGGGAACCTAAAGTGATCCGCAGGACGGCTGCCGTTTACCTGCTACAAGCACCAAAACACTCTCTTTAAACTTACTTTTTTAACAACTGCTTGGAAGCAGAGCACCCCTTCGGCCTCCTTCTCATCAGCCCTGAGCAAACTGACTGCCTCTCTTAAATACCCTGCACCTGGTTCTAATTTTCAATTACCACCAGGTGCAGGGGATAATTAACAATCAAATAATTAACAAAAACAATTAAACAATTAACAAAACTAACCAAAAATGTGCATGCGCACTTGTCTTACGCAGGGAGGATTTTAACCCCCCTCCCTGCTATGTTACTATATATATATATATATATATATATATATATACACACACATACATACATATATACACCAAAAGGATTAAGCTTGTCATAGCCGTCCACACACTTCTAAGTTAAAGTCCACTGCACTCTCTTTCAAATTGGTACCCTATATTACCACAAGGGGATTAAGAACTACAACTGTCTCTGTATGCCTGGCTTTTTCTTACGACTACTCATTGCTGTGTTCGCGTTCAGGGGTTGTGGGAAATAACTCTTACGCTGTCGGTTTCTACAATTATAATAATAAACACAGCTGTATGCAGTAATGACCAGGGGCCAAGTACCCACCTACGTGACCTTTGACCATATAATGATCAATAATTATCAAATAACTACTTACACAACACAATGTGTACAGGAACACTGAAGCGCCAATACCGTCTCACTCACATCACGATTATTTAAATAATAATAATATTCTATTTCCCACTGTAGCTGCATAAAGTCCGAATTGCTGTCGATT
This sequence comes from Huso huso, assembly GCA_036884735.1. NCBI lineage: Eukaryota > Metazoa > Chordata > Actinopteri > Acipenseriformes > Acipenseridae > Huso > Huso huso. The sequence continues at coordinate 5,782,935 of CM072711.1, read as the reverse complement.
GAACAATAAAATAGACTCAACGGAATGCGACGAGGTTTTTTTTTTAAACAGACATTTGTTATTATGATGTTCAAATAACATGTACGGTTAAAAAAAACACAAAAATAATTTGGTTGGCCGATGCAGGTCCAACATTATTTGTTATATGAGACGCCAGAGTGCAGTGGACTTCAACTCAAGTGTAAAAAAGTGATCATATTACCCCACATGCAGACCCAGTGACAATTATTATTTATTAAATGCACAATATTTCAAATATAATTCACTCAAAATAAGACAGTACACGAAACAGTAACTTGCTGCACAAAAACGCACTTTTTTGAGTACTTGCAGATATACCATGCACATTTCACAAGAAAAAAAAATAGTTTACATACCTTGTAAATCTCGAAGCGTTTATGTATATATTTCTCCTTTAGTCTTAATACTTTATGGTAGGCCAAACTATAGGCTACAAATCTTTCACCACCAATGTTTAACAGCTCAAACAGATTTGAAAAGCAGCAACGCACTTCACAGCCACTCCTCAGTGCATGGTGGGTTACAGTAATTGACAGATTTTTTCGTCCAATCGCTGAAGTCCAATCTGTTTGACTATGTACCCTCCCTTTCCGTAATTGCTTCTGAATTTTTTATGTCATCGGATTTGTTTTTCAGGTCCTCAGTTAGTTTTTTCAGATCTTTAAATTTGTTTTTTTATGTCCTCAGATTTGTTTTTTCATGTCTTGGAATTTGTTTTTTTAGTTCTTCGGATTTGTTTTTCAGGTCCTCAGTTAGTTTTTTCAGATCTTTAAATTTGTTTTTTTAGTTCTTCGGATTTGTTTTTCAGGTCCTCTTATTTTTTTTATGTCCTCAATTTTTTTTTTCTTCATGTTTTGTAATTTGTTTTTCAGTTCCTTGGATTTGTTTTCCGGGTCCTCGGATTTGTTTTTCAGGTTTTTGAATTTGTTTTTCAGGTTTTCATTTTGTTTTCAGGTTTTCATTTTGTTTTTCAGGTTTGCACTTCAGGGCCATCGTAACTTTCCCAACAAGTTAGACAAATACTTAGAGCAAATGAAATCTTCCTTTACTTCTCGGCTACTTAAATATGAAATCAAAACAGGAATGGCGTCTACCAATCAAGAGGTACAGCTGTTTTAGTAACCGCATCAACTTCTTTCAGTAGGCTACTTCCCACTGTTGAATTAACTGTCATAGAAGTTTGAGAAATTTCAAATTCTAGCACATTCTAGACAATAAGTAAACAATGTGACTTTTGACACAAATCAGCTACTTTGACCACATTCCCAATAAAGCAAGCCTCACAACTTTACTTGTAAAGTTACCATCTAGTTGAATTAGCTATTACTTTTATTGTTAATTGCATATGCAGGGTTGGAAATAAGACTCCTAATGCATAGCAGTTTGGTCCATTTCAGGTTTTACTAACTGCAGGCCCTGTACTAAAGAAGCTGGAAAAAACCAAGTCTGCAGGTCAGAAAACCCAAAATGGCTCCTACTGCTATACAATGGGAGTCTTATTTCCACCCCTGCTTATGTGCTTATGTAACCCCCTATAAAATAATACATTATTTTATTATTATTTTATAGTGTATGTTACAAACAAAGTACTAGAGTTGTTTTGTTACTGTTAAAAAGTTCATTAAATCAAAATAAGACTTTATTAATATTTAGTTGGCAGATTTATTTTAATTTGGCACCGTACCTTTAAGAGCCCTTAATACAACGTGCTCTCCAGTGAATATAGAAAACTAAGATGGACGCCGCCAGGCTGTGATGTGTCTGTGATTTTAGGATCAAATCCTTAATAAAAGACCTGAAGTAGCAGAGAGGGCTAGGAATATTTTAGTTCTCAATATTTTATTTTAGGTTGAAGAACTACGTTGAACTGCGATCAAGACATCACACTGGACATCGCTTTAAGCCGGATCAGATGAGTGCTAATTCAAGGACTTGTATTGTTTTAAGGCACACGTGTTGCTAAAGTGGTACCACTAAAAGAACTACATTTATTTTATAACTTTTAATGGCCATATGTTTATATATTGTTTTCTTCTGTATTCTTTTCATGTGTTGATGCCTATGTGATTGTGCATTAAAAATATGTACAGCTGCCGTTTCGTTATTTAAACTGCAGCAGTAAAGAAAAGAGAAATCCGAACTGATTTAATTGTGGGCTGACTCGTCATTTTAGTTATAGTTAAGAGAACGCCAGCACTATATTTATATACACAGGTATAAACGAATCCCTATCCAGTAAAATTAACTGCGAGAGAGAAAACCCCCCCCTTACATAACTGGCGCCCAACTCGGGGCTGGGTTCTCTGTAGAGTTAACATTATTAGTCCTGTCAGCAGCTAGGACTCAGCTCGGATTTCTGTGCAACTGTATATTTTAGCATATGCGTGTCAAAAAAAAAAAAAAAAAAAAAAAAAAAAAAAAAGTTAACAATTATACCAATAATTGAAATTGTTAAGTAAGTAATCAGCTTTAATTTATTTTTTGCAACGTAGTCATTTTATATACAAAAACACTACAGAAATTGCAATACAGTTTTTTTTACATTTTACTAGTAGTTTGAAGACAAATATTATTTGTTGTTTTGTTGTTGTGAATATGGATCTTTGTCAGAAGTATAAGTTTAAACCTGAGTGCACAGTTGTTATTAGTGGAGTGGATCCCTGTGTGTCCTTTCAAGATGTTAAACACACATTCCATTTACTGGGAGAAGTTTCTCAGGTACAACAAGTCGGTGATGGTGATATGTTGTGTGAGTTCCAAGACTCTTTATCTGTTTTGTTGTTGACGATCAGCACCCAGGAGTAAATGGAGAATGGAAAATTACTCCTGTTGCTGAAGAGTATCCAGAACCATGTACATGTTACAGTGAAATAGTAAATGATTGTAAGTCTGAGAGCTCCTTGATCATATCATACGTGATCTGACCTCTAATTTTCAAGAACAAATAGACTGTCTTGCTGTTGCAAACAATGTAAATGTAGGTGAATTACGAACCGTGCCTTTGCTAAACTGGATATGTCTGTCGTTTCTGGAAGTAGCAGCCCTGTAGTAGAAACACCTGCAACCCTTTCACAGTCTTCCTCTCATTTCAAAACCAGCCCAACTGAATCACTGAGAAGACAGGTGAGATTCTCTGGGGAGCCGGTGCAACAGCCACAGTTTTCTACTCCTTGTGTTCAGAGTAGTTCATCAATCTCTATCCCCCCTGATGTTCACAAAGTAGTTGTGGAGCATGTAGTGAAAAATGTTACATCTAATCATCATCGCCTTAGAGTGTTTTCTGGAAACTTGCCGAAACCGTCCAATGAGGTCAATTATGAAGTATGGCGATTACAAGCCCAGCAATTGATTAAAGATCCTGATCTTTCAGACAATGAGAAGCGAAGAAAGCTGTTGGACAGTTTAATGCCTTCCGCCCTCAATACAGCTTTACATTTGGGTGATTCAGCTTCTGCTTCAGAGTACTTTGAGGAGCTGGAGAATGCATTTGGTAATGTTGCAGATGGTGAAGAGTTATATACCCAGTGGTTGGAAACTCATCAAAACAAAGGGGAGAAATCGTCCGATTACTTAAAGCGCCTCAATGAGTTATTGCAAACAGTGAAGGAGAGAGGGGGCATAGGTAGTAAAAGGTCTGAACATGTCCTGCTAAAACAGTTCATAAGAGGTTGTTGGGAGGAGAAGTTGATTTCTGACCTGCGTCTAAGTGAGTTATTGTCTGCCAAGGACAGTAGCATAACTTATGGTGGGTTGCTTTTCATGGTCCGTCTGCAGAACGGGAGCGTGATTTTAAAGAGGATAGAAGGAAACGTTACTTGGGAGTTCAGCAGGTTAAAGTGTCTAGCAAATCTCACTGCACAGTGCCAGACTCCTCTAGTTCTGATGCTCAGGATAGCCCAGTGCAGCTTCAACAAAAGGTTGCTCAGCTGGAAAGAAAATTAGCAGACATGCATGCCAAAGCTCACCACTCAGTGCCCACTACCATGGCCATGACTACAGGAAAAGAAGGGATTAAATATTTGCCTACCTCAGTTGAACACCAGCGTAGCACACCCTTAGCTGGAAAATCGTTCAGTTTCTGTTACAACTGTGGTGAAGATGGACATCACCTAGGTCAGTGTAACAATGAAACAAATGCCATTCTCGTGCAGCAGAAACTTTGCAAGCGGTCTAAACATAGAAACACAAAGTTTAACAGCTCTCAACCATCCTCACCCATGTCTTTAAACATGTAAAAGCTCCTGTTGAGGGACAAATGGGAGCTTCAAGGAAAAAAAAAGGGTCCCAAGGTGCACCTAAAAGAAAACGTTAGCAACCCCGAAGTTGTTGGCAGGCATAAGTCTGGTACCATACCTGATGGACTTATAGGAGAGGCTTGTGAAGTAACTGCTTTGGTTGATGGCAGGGAATGTGTTTGTCTTGTTGACAGTGGTTCACAGGTTACATGTGTTGCAGAGTCATTCTATAATACTTACCTTAGCCACCGTGAATTGAACTCCCTTTGTACTGTAATTACCATAGAAGGTGCTGCAGGACAACGAGTGCCTTACTTAGGTTATATTGAGTTGGAAGTGCAGTTACCTAAAGAGATATGTGGAACAGATGACAAATTCTGTATTCTCGCTCTTGTTTGCCCTGATCAACAGTACACTCAACGTGTTCCTCTAATTGTGGGTACTAATCTACTAAGGCTTCTTGTTTTATCTTGCCAAGATGTTGCTGGTGATAATTTTCTTCATACACTAACCATTCGGAATGATTGGGCTAGGGTTTTGCAAACTATTGTTAGACAAGACTTTATCACTCCAATAGAAGACAAATTGGGACAGCTCACACTCAACAACAGCCAACCACTTACTCTGTCGAGTGGTGAAATGGTGGAGGTTCTTGGGGAATATCATGGGCAAGCGTCACATAGTAAATATGTAATTTTAGAAGCTCCAGATGATCCATGCTTACCAGGTGGTTTGCTTATGTTCAGCCAGATTGTTGATGTTCAGAATGGATTTACAATGTCCAGTGTTCTCATTAAGAATGAAACTGAACACGATATTGTGCTTACTCCCAAAAGAGTTATTGCTAATGTGTGTGCAGTAGAATGGGTGAAGAGTGTTTCTAGTAATGGGACCCCACCAGACTTTCCTGTTGCAAATACAGGGAAGGTTTTGTGCTCGCAACATGCAGTTATAGCACCCCTGTGTCTTCAGTTTAATTTTGAAGGCTCACCAATTCCATCTGAGGTTAAGAAACACATTGTTAAAAGAATGCGTGAAGAAGTACCGCATGTTTTCTCACAACATGATTTAGATATCGGACATGTATCAGGTGTCAAGCACAGGATTAAGCTGAGCGATGATACTCCTTTCAAGGAGCGCACTCGACGTGTGTCTCCCTCTGACTTTAATGATCTGAAGCAGCACCTGTATGAGCTGATTAATGCAGGGATCATTGAAGAATCTGCCAGCCCATATGCATCTCCGATAGTTCTTGTAAGAAAGAAGAGTGGTGCTTTGAGGATGGTGGTGGATTACAGGAAATTAAACCAGTTGACTGAAAAGGATGCCTATCCTCTTCCAAGGATTGAAGAAACTTTTAGCCTTCTTGCAGGTTCAAAGTGGTTTACTGTGCTGGATCTAAAGAGTGGCTATTATCAGATTGAAATGGAAGAAAATGATAAGCCTAAAACAGCATTCACAACACCGTTTGGGAATTGGCAATTTAAAATGATGCCACAGGGACTGACCAATGCTCCTGCCACATTTCAGAGAACCATGGAGAAGGTCATGGCTGGACTTAACCTGGAAGAAGTGATCGCTTTTTTAGATGATCTCATCATTTTCTCTGAAACATTGGAAGAACATGAAGTGAGACTGATGAAAGTTTTGAACCGTATAGCACAGCATGGGTTGAAATTATCCCTACCGAAATGCAGTTTTTTTCAGTCTTCTGTGAAGTATTTGGGGCACATCATTTCTGAAAAGGGGATCGAGCCAGATCACGATAAAGTGTCTGCATTGGAAACATGGCCGGTTCCGAAAAGCATCAAGGAGCTAAGAGCATTTCTCGGGTTCTCTGGATATTACAGAAGGTTTGTCCATGATTATGCAAGGATCGTTAGACCATTAAATGATCTTTTAGTGGGCAGACCCTAAAAAAGAAAGGGTTACAGAAGTAATGACACTAAGAAATTGTCAAGCACCAAGTTCTTGGAAGCTAGATGGACTGTAGACTGTCAGAAGGCTTTCCAGACTGTTATAGCAAAATTAACTACTGCACCTGTTCTGGGTTTTGCTGACTGGAGGCTTCCCTATGTTCTCCATACTGACGCTAGCACTACAGGGCTTGGGGCAGCACTATATCAGGTACAAGAAGGGCAGATGCGTGTAATTGCATATGCCAGCAGAGGACTCAGCAAAAGTGAGAAGAATTACCCAGCCCACAAACTGGAATTTCTTGCTCTGAAGTGGGCAATCACAGACAAGTTTCATGATTATCTGTATGGCTGTGAATTCAGGGTTGTTACTGACAATAATCCTTTGACATATGTACTCACCACTGCTAAATTAGATGCCGCAGGATATCACTGGCTTGCAGCATTATCCTTGTACAATTTTGGTATACAATACCGCTCTGGAAAACAAAATGCAGATGCAGACGGGCTATCGCGACGGCCACATGAGTCTTCTCTTGATGATGATGATGATGAGTCCTCGGAGATGGAAAAGAGGATATTGAAGCTGAAGTCCAGAGTGACGGAATTGCCTGCAACGGACACCATGGTGGAGAGACATATTTTGGATACTATTTCTCAGAGACACAATGTGGAAGCAATCAATTACTTCTTAGCACCTATTGCATGTGCTCAGACTCAGGTCACTGGAGATGAATATGCAGAAGATGAAATCACCCTGGTGGAGAGTCTTGGGTGTAGAGATGATGTTATTCCATCAGATTTTGAAGATCCAGAGCCATGGCCTGGTCAGTCTCCTTTACCCGGGTTAACAGCTGAAGACTGGTTCAAATTTCAGCGGGAAGATCCACACATTGCTACAATTATTTGCTACCTGGAAGCTGATAACAAACCTACTGAGAAGGAGCGGGCAGGGAATCTGTTGAAGTGAGGATAATGTTAAGAGAGTGGGACAAACTTACCCTTCGGGAGGGAGTATTATATCGTAAAGTTCAAGATCACCATGGAGACGTATTCTTTCAGTTAGTAGTGCCTTTGAGTCACAGAGCACGTGCTCTTGAAGGAATCCATGATGAGACTGGACATTTCAGTACAGACAGAACCTTAGATCTCGCCAGAGCCAGGTTTTATTGGCCTCGTATGGCTTCTGAAGTGGAAAGGAAGTGTAAGACGTGTTCGAGATGTGTTAAGAGGAAGGCAAAACTGCAAAGAGCTGCAAAGTTAGTAAACATCAAAACGTCTGGACCACTTGAACTGGTCTGTATAGATTTTCTCTCTCTAGAGCCTGATAACAAAGATATCAGGAACATTCTAGTAATGACCGATCATTTTACCAAGTATGCGTTGGCAGTACCAACCAAGGATCAAACTGCGAAGACCGTGGCGAATGTGCTCTGGGAAAACTTAATTCTCCACTATGGGTTTCCTCAAAGAATTCACAGTGGTCAAGGTGCCAATTTCGAATCTGAGCTGATAGCTGAACTGTGTGGAATTGCTGGGGTCAAGTCTCGTACCACACCTTACCACCCCAGAGGTAACCCCGTTGAACGATTTAATAGGACTCTATTAGATATCCTTGGCACCCTCAGTGACAAGAAGAAGGAGGAGGGCGTCATTATGTGCGGCCTTTAGTGCACGCCTATAATTGCACTCGCAATGACACCACTGGGAGTCCCATTTTTTTCTTATGTTTGGGCGGCAAGCTCGACTACCAATTGATCTTTGTTTTGGTTTAGGTCCTGCGGGGTATAATGGTAAAGTACATCAGCAGTACACTAAACAGCTCCGAAGACGGCTTAAGTATGCATATGAATTGGCCACTAGATCAGCTGAGAAAAGCCAGCAAGCCAATAAGCGCAGATGGGACTGCAAGGTTACGGCGTCTGTGATCATTGAAGGTGACAGGGTTCTAGTGAGGAATACAGGGATCCGAGGCAAGCATAAGATTTCTGATCGCTGGGATTCTACTGTCTATGTTGTTGTTAAACAAATTGCAGAAGATACAGTGCCTTGCGAAAGTATTCGGCCCCCTTGAACTTTGCGACCTTTTGCCACATTTCAGGCTTCAAACATAAAGATATGAAACTGTAATTTTTTGTGAAGAATCAACAACAAGTGGGACACAATCATGAAGTGGAACGAAATTTATTGGATATTTCAAACTTTTTTAACAAATAAAAAACTGAAAAATTGGGCGTGCAAAATTATTCAGCCCCCTTAAGTTAATACTTTGTAGCGCCACCTTTTGCTGCGATTACAGCTGTAAGTCGCTTGGGGTATGTCTCTATCAGTTTTGCACATCGAGAGACTGAAATTTTTGCCCATTCCTCCTTGCAAAACAGCTCGAGCTCAGTGAGGTTGGATGGAGAGCATTTGTGAACAGCAGTTTTCAGTTCTTTCCACAGATTCTCGATTGGATTCAGGTCTGGACTTTGACTTGGCCATTCTAACACCTGGATATGTTTATTTGTGAACCATTCCATTGTAGATTTTGCTTTATGTTTTGGATCATTGTCTTGTTGGAAGACAAATCTCCGTCCCAGTCTCAGGTCTTTTGCAGACTCCATCAGGTTTTCTTCCAGAATGGTCCTGTATTTGGCTCCATCCATCTTCCCATCAATTTTAACCATCTTCCCTGTCCCTGCTGAAGAAAAGCAGGCCCAAACCATGATGCTGCCACCACCATGTTTGACAGTGGGGATGGTGTGTTCAGGGTGATGAGCTGTGTTGCTTTTTACGCCAAACATAACGTTTTGCATTGTTGCCAAAAAGTTCGATTTTGGTTTCATCTGACCAGAGCACCTTCTTCCACATGTTTGGTGTGTCTCCCAGGTGGCTTGTGGCAAACTGTAAACGACACTTTTTATGGATATCTTTAAGAAATGGCTTTCTTCTTGCCACTCTTCCATAAAGGCCAGATTTGTGCAGTATACGACTGATTGTTGTCCTATGGACAGAGTCTCCCACCTCAGCTGTAGATCTCTGCAGTTCATCCAGAGTGATCATGGGCCTCTTGGCTGCATCTCTGATCAGTCTTCTCCTTGTATGAGCTGAAAGTTTAGAGGGACGGCCAGGTCTTGGTAGATTTGCAGTGGTCTGATACTCCTTCCATTTCAATATTATCGCTTGCACAGTGCTCCTTGGGATGTTTAAAGCTTGGGAAATCTTTTTGTATCCAAATCCGGCTTTAAACTTCTCCACAACAGTATCTCGGACCTGCCTGGTGTGTTCCTTGTTCTTCATGATGCTCTCTGCGCTTTAAACGGACCTCTGAGACTATCACAGTGCAGGTGCATTTATATGGAGACTTGATTACACACAGGTGGATTCTATTTATCATCATTAGTCATTTAGGTCAACATTGGATCATTCAGAGATCCTCACTGAACTTCTGGAGAGAGTTTGCTGCACTGAAAGTAAAGGGGCTGAATAATTTTGCACGCCCAATTTTTCAGTTTTTTATTTGTTAAAAAAGTTTGAAATATCCAATAAATTTCGTTCCACTTCATGATTGTGTCCCACTTGTTGATTCTTCACAAAAAATTACAGTTTCATATCTTTATGTTTGAAGCCTGAAATGTGGCAAAAGGTCGCAAAGTTCAAGGGGGCCGAATACTTTCGCAAGGCACTGTATACCTGTCTTTGTAGTGAAACCAGAAAATGAAAGTGGTCCAGAGAGGACACTTCATCGTGACCTATTACTACCCTGTGGTTTTCTCACCCCATCTCGTGACCACCTTGAAGAAGAAAAACAGACCATCATCCGACCACGACGACCAAGGACAAGGCAGCAACCTGTAGACAGTACAGAAGGGCTTACCAGGGAAGACACAGACCGTGATTTTCAAGTAGCAAGTCCACGTGCTGCTAGGCGAGAAAGGGAAACCGAAACAGAGAAAGATGTGGTTTTGGATCTTGAAGAACTGGAAGATGAACACGATCAAGAAGAGAACCAGAATGCTAAGGTTGATGAACCAGAGTATGTTGAACCCAGAAGCAGAGGAGTTTCAATTCTTCGACCCTATTGATGAGACTGGAAGATGGGATGATGATCTAGCTGAGGAGGTGATCGCAAGTAACTGTGATTATGAGGATGAAGAGACAATTCCTGCACCAAGAAGATCAACTCGGAATCGAAGACCCCCAGATAGATGGGAATACCCTTTAGTTGGCAAGCAAGCACAAGCTCAAGTGCATGAGTTTAAATGTTGCCAAGAGAACAATACAAATGAAAAGTATCTGTTCAGTTTTATCACCAGGCAAAGTCAAATAATTCAGAATCAGAGTCAGATGCTAAATAAAGTACTGGAAGTACTGACTGCTAAATGCCTGTGTTAAGAAAAAGAAGAAAATATAGGTTTGAAAGCTTGTCGAGGACGACAACTATAAGGGAGGGAGAATGTAACCCCCTATAAAATAATACATTATTTTATTATTATTTTATAGTGTATGTTACAAACAAAGTACTAGAGTTGTTTTGTTACTGTTAAAAAGTTCATTAAATCAAAATAAGACTTTATTAATATTTAGTCGGCAGATTTATTTTAATTTGGCACCGTGCACTTTAAGAGCCCTTAATACAACGTGCTCTCCAGTGAATATAGAAAACTAAGATGGGCGCCGCCAGGCTGTGATGTGTCTGTGATTTTAGGATCAAATCCTTAATAAAAGACCTGAAGTAGCAGAGAGGGCTAGGAATATTTTAGTTCTCAATATTTTATTTTAGGTTGAAGAACTACGTTGAACTGCGATCAAGACATCACACTGGACATCGCTTTAAGCGGATCAGATGAGTGCTAATTCAAGGACTTGTATTGTTTTAAGGCACACGTGTTGCTAAAGTGGTACCACTAAAAGAACTACATTTATTTTATAACTTTTAATGGCCATATGTTTATATATTGTTTTCTTCTGTATTCTTTTCATGTGTTGATGCCTATGTGATTGTGCATTAAAAATATGTACAGCTGCCGTTTCGTTATTTAAACTGCAGCAGTAAAGAAAAGAGAAATCCGAACTGATTTAATTGTGGGCTGACTCGTCATTTTAGTTATAGTTAAGAGAACGCCAGCACTATATATATATACACAGGTATAAACGAATCCCTATCCAGTAAAATTAACTGCGAGAGAGA